>OY015312.1:58574484-58921984 GCA_955612985.1 Cheilosia scutellata | reverse complement strand
AATGTAGTGACCGGTGATCGGCAGCAACTAGATGTGCTCAGCTCCACATCTCAGAATCGACTGACTGCAGAAATATGGATCAAGCTCTTTTATATAGAGAGACAAAGACAACATAATAATAATATATTACTCTTTGGCATGTACCTAATTGACTTGTGTGATCATGTTCTAAGAATTGCTGCAGAGCATAGTCACTTGTCACTATAGTCAGTAATTACGGCGATCGGGCGATAGACCAAACAAATTCAAAATCGGACAATCTTAGGTATTGGCCCTGAATTGCTCCTGCGAAGATTGGTCAAAATTGGACAAGTATAATAATAAAACAGTGGAAAAAACTGTATGGGTCCCTCTGGGGTTTACCACGATATCTCGAAAAATAAAAATCTCGAATTAATATTAATTTTTTAGACAATGGTAACAATTTGCACGCGACAGAATTAATAACACCAAATCTGAAAATGGTGTTAAAAAGTGAGATACGTATGGGGGACATGCTTGCCCCCTGCTTGTGGTCACTGTAGGATTTGGAGTAGGTGTAAGGTTGGGTATATGCAAACTTTGTATTATGGGATCCCAAAAAAAATCTCGAATTTACTTATTATTTTAATTTTAGTGATTTTTTTGAGATATAGTCTTTCGAGATTTTTGTACATTCGAAATGTTTGCATTCGAGAATAAAAAAAAACTTTTCGAGATTTTTGTCATTAAAGATTACGTCATGATCCCGTCCCTCTGTCGCCCGTATTTTTCAACCAATTTAGTTGTTTTTTTTTAAGGTTCCGTTTCCATATGGAGGAACCTTATTGCTTTCGCTACGATGTCTGTCCGAAAAAAATAAAAAATGTTGTACCTAGGTCTATCTCAAGAACTAATTTATTGACGTAGAAGGCTGGAATTTGCACCCAGGAAATTTGCACATGTGGAACTTATTGGCGTACGACGAACGTCATGTAAGAAACTTCACTGCCATTCTGTAAGGCGTTGAACGCCACAAAACGACAAGAGAAACGACGATTTCCGTCGTTAACAAATTAGTGAACGCCAAGTAATGAAAATCGACTGAAAATTGAACTTCTTGAATGGTTATTTTATTCAAATTAATTAGATTCCTTTCAAGGGTTATAAGTACCAAACCAGAAACAATTTAATGGAATTTAATTAATTGGCAAAGGGATTTTAAAAGGAGTCTTAAATGATGACCCAGCCTAGACCACCATCAAGAAATGGAAAAGATTGGCAGAAAGTTTTTGTGAGCATCACTTTAAAATATTTTTTATAAATGTAGGCTGATGTGATCGTCTCGTCCTTAATTAAAATGTTTTCCTACACCATTCTGGTAGCAGTACACCGAACAGATTTTCGAAATTTCGTTCCGACAAATACCTATGTAGCGCACACTAGCGTTTTGCGTTTCAGTGCGATCAAGTGCGTTTTTACTGATATTTTTGTCATTTTTCTTACGATGTGCTTCGACAGGAATTGTTTGCGGAATTTGTTTATTGATAAATGAAAGCCATAAAGAAAAAACATTTTAGCGAAGTGGTTCTATTTGTTGCTTAAATTTGTATTTCCAGGGCAAAAACAAACGAAAAAACAAGCAACAAATAGGAGAACCCTGATATAGCATTTCAATTATGTTAGGTATTCTTTCCGAAGACGGATATCTACCTCGAATGTAATTTGAGCCTCCGACAGAGTATGCGTTGCGGAGAATTCTCCGTTCCGACGGATACCTCGTGTAGTTTCTCCTTAATAAGTTGAGACAATTAACTACTCATTAAATTCAATTTATTAATTATGATTAAAATTTATAGCTTAACAATTAACTTTTACAATAAAAAGTGATTACACTTTGCAGACGAAGCAGTTTAGCTCCAGCACACCGATCACGTTGAAAGCCACAGACAAAAGAGAACGAAAGGAAAATTCGCGAACCAAAGATTACTAATAGAACGATGTCGCGGAAAGCCACAGATTATTAATAAAAGCTGTGATTGTCATTATGGGTGCGTTTAGTAAATGATGTCGCTATAATTAGCTAGATGCTATAATTATCGATTGTTTAAGATTATGTATTTTCGATGTTCGAATGCGCTAATTGTACCACTACACCTCGCTAGGGCTGTGTTCGTAAATCGTGCCTAATTTTATATTTATACAACTGTTAATTATTGTGTTGAAACTTTCAAGGCAATCGGCCTTACCAATAAACAATCACTAAACTTACTAATTTCGTAACTAGGTAATTTTAATTTTGCCCTACCAATAACACGACTTTAGTACAAATTCTAGTACAATGGAAGACAAATCTTTTACGAATTTCGCAAAATTGTCAAATTTATTCGAGCATAAATCAGTTGTTCATATATTTTTTGCTGAAATCCAATATGTAGTTTCACACAAATATATTGACTGGAAAACTGTTATCTATTCCACCTTTGAATGACACTACTACGATGGCACTTATACCATGAATTAGACACGACTTTCTCAGGATCGAAAGTTAGAGTCGAGTTAGAGGGTTAACTCGAGGATAAATTGTTTATTACTTATTTATTACTTATGCATTAAAGCCGAGTCTAAATTTGATTGTTTGTAAGGCACAATAGATATATTAAATGTTCATTTAGCACATCATACTCTAAAGCGAAGTGAAAAAAAAATTATCCAAACGTTATTTATTTTTCCTGTAATGTCGTTACAAGTCAATCATCGAAATTCTGTCTTCGCATTTCATTTCTTTTAAAGTTCGCGTTGTCACTCAAAGTGTAATCTTAAATGGACCAAATATGAGTTTGTTTGTTTGCTAAAGGCGAGCACGGGCCAGCTAGTATGTAATAATATTGTTCACACACATTCATAATATGCAATCACAATTATGTCATAATGCAGTCGCATAATTATATACAATTATTGCCACTTATTTAAATGTTTGTAACGTAAAATTGTATTCTAACAATAACAATAAAAAAAGCTTTATTGTGTACACGCACCATACGTTGCTTTGGCTTTTGTGTTAAGCTTTCTACATTTGTTTAGAAACCATTTCCGGTTGTAGGTATTTCTGAACAAAAGCTACCATTTTATAATGAACTTTATAGCAAAGCTCAACTTTTACACAACAAATTTGTCGAGCATGAGCACCTATTAAAAAGCTATTTCAGCGGTTTATTATGTTGGGAATTTGGGATGTACTTTTGTGGTGGAGACGTCCACCGCAACATCCTGGAACAAAAATCGTATGATGGCAACTTGAATAGGAATTATACAGGGTGGCTGGCGTGAGATTAAAGTATGGAAATTGGAATTGGGGATAAGTAAAAAGTGTGAAGTAAAACTACATACCTACATATTCGTGCTATTATGTATGTTTGCATGCTTTCATCGTTGCCATGATTCATGACATTTTCAGGTGTCATCGCGCGACACAGTCTTATTGGCAGACATGCATAAAGGCTTGGCGTATTTTCAAAACTACTTTGTCCGGCTCTCTCCAAAAAACGAAAACTCCATCTGGGAGTCTTCTATTACAACGATCAAAACGATTTAATAAACATAGGCACACAAAGTAACCTACCCTCCGTTGTATATAGGGGGAGCCCACGATGCTAAATGGGGATTTACTCGAGCGTCTATTGGATTTTGAAGATTAGACGACAATAAAAAGGTTACGAGAGAAGCATCTACAGGCTTTCAAAAATGTAAAAAATAAAACAGTCAATGTTTTATGTTAATCTTGCCGGTACGACAAGGTTAAAAATGAGGAAAAAAAATGTACCCGACAGCGTATTCAATATTAAGTGAATCCGTACTAAACTTCAAGGAAGACAAGAAGGTACTTCAAGTCGATTACAAACTGGAGAGTTCTGTCCCTGTCGGAACATACATACATCCCTTTCCAATTCAAATGCGAAACCATTGTTTTGCAGGAAAGAAGGAACCCGCGAAAATATAAATGTATACGCTGAACGAGAAAGAGACGGAAGGTCGAGGACGCTGCTCAGAAGTTGACTAGTATCATCACCAGATGTTTTGAACTGACGTGTTCGATTTTAAAAACTTCCTGCAGGCCTCCACTTCCCTGGTGGAACTTAGAAAGGAAGCCAGAAAACTTATAAATCGGTCACTCATGACAAATTTGGATGGATGGATCTTTTCCGATCCAAACAAAAAGAATATAAGAAAGTTAATTCGTTTATCGAAAAGTGCCTCCTAAAAGAATTTTTGTGAAAAGATCGAGACTCTAGGTAAAACCAGTAGGTTGTAAGTTCTCAAAAGGGGCAAACCGCAAACAAATCAAACCGGAGGCTCTTAGAAAATCTGATGGTACCTTCACTGAGACATAAGCGGATACTTTCAGTCTTCTGCTGGAAACTCATTTTCCGGGTAACCAAATAACGATTGGGACTTATATGTAACCCCGCTAGTGCAGGTTGAGCATGATCTAAGCCGCAAAATTCGGCATAGCTGGTATATTGCATCGACCGTGGCAACAGATGAGGCTATTAGATATGCTGTAGCATCTTTTGATGGCTTCAAGTCGCCTGGTACTGATGGAGTGTACCCAGCTCTGCTGCAACAGGGTATAAACCAGTTACTGCCTGGGATATATTCCTATACCTTGGCGTACGGTTCCAGTGGTTTTCATTCCAAAAATTGGGAAAGATTACTACTCCCTCGCTAAGAGTTTCAGACCTATAAGTCTGGCTTCCGTGGTGAAAAGCGTGGAGAGACTGGTCGAAATGCACGTGCGCAGGTTTGCACTGAGGATGCACCCTCTATCTGAAATCCAATATACATATCAGGGTGGAATATCCTGTGAGACTGCACTTCAAACTCTAGTTGGTAGAATTGAATACGCGCTTGATAGGAAAGAATACGCCATGGGCATTTTCATCGACATAGAGGGCGCTTTCTACAATGTGACTTTTGACTGCATGTGTAATGTGGATCAGGGCAATGCTGATGAATAGAACTTTGGTGGTAGATGCGGACTGTGGACGCCGTGTTAGGACAGGGGTAAACAAAGGCTGCCCACAAGGTGATGTTCTGTCTCCCTTGTTATGGTGCGTGGTAGTTGCATGGTAGTTGCATGGTAGGGTGCTTTCCCAAGTACGCCGTGCTCTGCTAGTAGGTATTGGGGCGCTTTGTCCTGGGAATTCTGTGCTAGAAAGAGACAGAAAATGTGCGAGAGAGAGATAGAGTGAGATGGCTGTGGCTGGGTGTGTGGCTATGCGTAGGTGGTAGGTGATTGATTAGGTGTGTGGCTAGGGTCAGGTACTGGTGTGAGTTGGTTGGTTGGGTGCGCAGGTGGTGGTTTTTGAGTTGGTTGGCTGGGTGCGTAAGGTCAATGGACAGGATTTTATGCTTGGTCGGGTGCGCAGGTGGTGGTTTTTTGGCTGTGAGTTGGTTGGTTGGGCATGTGCATAGGGTCAGGTAGTGGTTTTTGAGATGGTGCGCTGGAAGAAGATTTATGTGCTAGTTTGTGCAGGGTCAGGTAGTGGATGGTTTTTTTTTCTTGTTTGTGTACTGGTTTTTTGTGTTGCTTTGTTTGCTAGCTGGTAGACTGGTGTTGCTTTATTTGCTAGAGCTGGAGAGGGGGGGGGGGGTGAACGATTTGCTGCATGATTTGCGCTGTGGGTGAGAGAGGAGAGATAGAGTGAGATGGTGCGCTGGTGTGCTAGTTTGGCTGTGCGTAGGGTCAGATAGTGGATGGACTGGTGTTGCTTTGTTTACGGGATGGTAGACTGGTGTTGCTTTGTTTGCTAGAGCTGGAGAGGGGGTGAACGATTTGCTGCATAATTTGCGCTGTGGGTGAGAGAGAGAGAGAGAGAGATAGAGTGAGATGGTGCGCTGGTGTGCTAGTTTGGCTGTGCGTAGGGTCAGATAGTGGATGGGCTGGTGTTGCTTTGTTTACGGGATGCTGTGAATGATTAGCTAGAGAGTGTAATGTTAGGATGGCTTGGTGCTGCTTTGTTGCTGTTCATATTATGACAATGAGACCCAAGATGTTGGCAACGTAACGTTTGATCCCAACAGCAAATTGGTTTATCTTTTCATCACACAAGCAGCAGAGCTAAGCCACCGCGATTCTTTTCTAAAACAAGACATTGTCGCCGTAAACCGTAAACGTGTGGTGATCTAAAAAGGGTGCAATCAGGTATTTGGAGATATGCAACAATGTGTTTTTCGGTTCTGGCTATGAGTTGTGTTGGTTGTTTGCTTTGTTTTTGTGATTTTGAATTGGATGATGTGCATTGGATTTTTTTGTATTGGTTTATTTGCTGGAGGAGGAGAGGGGTTCATATTATTTATGACTGATGAAGATGAAGGAAAATTGAATTATGTTTTGGTGTGAGAGGGAGAAAAATTGTGAAGTTGGTATAAAATTCTAGGATGAATAGTTTGAGTTGCCGCACCAACAATCTTCCACATGTCAAACTGCATGTTGATTTTTCTGCGAGATTGATGTTTTATCCCCGTTTGTCCAGAAGGTTAGGGACTGATTTCTATGAATATTGTTTAAGAATATAAGAGAGCGGATGATTGAAAGTGCAGGAGTTTCCATTATTTCTTAAAGGTCTACCGCTTAATAAAAATCCTGACGTTTGATCTGAATTTACAACAACAAATTGGTTTATCTTTTCGTTCGTCACATAGTAACAATGTAAGTGGTGGACCAAAATGTTACACCTACAAAGTCTATAGTACTAGAGACGGTGGTGAAAAAAGTGTATGCAAAGTCAAAGGGATCAATCTGAATTATTCTGGAGTAAAGAAGGTACATTTTTGAGGAATCAGTACTTAATGCTGAAAACGAATATTCGCCGAACACGAGAACATGACATGTTGCAGAAATAAAAACATACAAACTCCGAGCAGAGAAGATCATAGCTCCTAGGTTATAAAAGACAGAAATAATTAGTTAAAAATCTTTATTTTGTAATAAAATAAATCACAAGATGTAAATGTTGTTTTCTTTATTATCAGGATATAAAAATCTACTTTCTCATTTCCTTTAGTATAGACAGATGTATGCTTGATTTCTCTTTGAAGATATTGCTTCACTTTGCGAAATTCAGTAAATCCTCCATCCTAGGTTAGGCCGTGATGATTAAGATAGAGCCATTTTGCCTGCTTTCTTAGTGATGATGATAATTGGATAGATTTAGACGGAGGCTTCAAAATTAAATGATGACAATGATTATTATGGAGTACAGCTACTTCCTTGACGATAAAGTTGTTATTCGGTCCTCGAAATCCCTAACCATCAATAATGAAAGACATTTTTTCGGTTGTTTCTTTGATGATAACCCGCCGACGGCGACGATTGAAATTTCTCAGCACATTTCTCTAACTCATATTGAATAAAAAAACGAAGGAAAACTACATTAAAATAGGGCTTTATTTGCAACCTTTTATATATTGACATCAATTTCTTAATTCTAATCAATTTCATATAATATGCGCAAGTCCTTCTTGACATAGATTTGGGGCTGAGTACCTATAACAAAATTATACGTAGTACGGACCGATTGTTGATCTTGGGAAACGACGGTAACGCCTTCCCACACTCATTTTGTATATTGTAGGGAAAGGCATTAATAAATGATGTTTGATTCACGCAGCTCTTCCACTATAGAATTTATTTCATTCTGATGATTATTATTGCCAGCTTTTCGGGATGCGATCAAAAGTCTTAGTCTATCAACTAGTTCATTGGCATTATCCCAATAGACATAATCGACGGGATTATTAGAGTACACAGAATATGATTTTCCAACTTTCTTTGTTAGATGCTTTAGTAGAGGATGAATAACATGTTTGTACTTGTATCCTTTATAACCGTTGACTTGTTGAGTACTATCATGGTTTCTTAAGTGGGCTTTTGTTTTTTGTAATATTCTAAGATATTCATTCAAGTCTGAATCGGTATATATCCCACGGAAGGCTTTTCGGACATCGAAATTCCCACAAAAAGGGATAAATCCCACGATATAACAACACTGTCCACGAGCAATATTTCATAGCTTGCCATCTGTCATTTCTCCCCGAAAATATAAAAACCCCTGGCTGTTAGTTTTTCAAGTTGATTGTTAGCCTGAATGAAAAAATCGATACATTATTCATTTAAGTAACTTGCAACAGTGTATGAAAAATGGTCTTGTTCTTAAAAAGTTCATAGATTATTAAAATTTATCTAGTCTAGATGGTTAAAAACTTACAAACTAACGGAGGTTGTTGCAGATCCAGATTTGACTTATCCTTCCCACTTGCACGATATTCATAATTATATACCATTTTACCCCGAAAATATAAAAACCCCTGGCTGTTAGTTTTTCAAGTTGATAGTTAGCCTGAATGAAAAGAATCGATACATTTTTCATTTAAGTAATTTGCAACAGTGTATGAAAAATGGTCCTGTTCTTAAAAAGTTCATAGATTATTAAAATTTATCTAGTCTAGATGGTTAAAAACTTACAAACTAACAGGGTTGTTGCATATCCAGATTTGACTTATCCTCCCCACTTGCACGATATTCATAATGATCTACTATTTTACCCCGAAAATATAGAAACCCCTGGCTGTTAGTTTTTCAAGTTGATTGTTAGCCTGAATGAAAAAATCGATACATTATTCATTTAAGTAACTTGCAACAGTGTATGAAAAATGGTCTTGTTCTTAAAAAGTTCATAGATTATTAAAATTTATCTAGTCTAGATGGTTAAAAACTTACAAACTAACGGAGGTTGTTGCAGATCCAGATTTGACTTATCCTTCCCACTTGCACGATATTCATAATTATATACCATTTTACCCCGAAAATATAAAAACCCCTGGCTGTTAGTTTTTCAAGTTGATTGTTAGCTTGAATGAAAAGAATCGATACATTATTCATTTAAGTAATTTGCAACAGTGTATGAAAAATGGTCTTGTTCTTAAAAAGTTCATAGATTATTAAAATTTACCTAGTCTAGATGGTTACAAACTTACAACCCTGTTAGAAAGCATATTTTAATAAACCGCGCCATTAAACGCTTTCTATGAATCACACCTAATCCAGCAAAAAAAAAAACAAGCGAACGTAAACATCTAGCCTGAGCATTATCACAGAACCGAATTATCTAACCAGAGAGAACAGCACCATCTAGCAGGCAATACAGTACTAGCGATGACGTCACTGCACCTTACAAAGCCTCTCTGTGACCAGCAAAATTGATAATGTAAACAAACAGCATCCAACACGCCAATAAGTCCAATCTGCGACCAACAATTGCCGAATCATCATAAAATCCATCCAACAATCACAATTTGGACCGGGAGAAGCAGTTTAAACTTTCGCTTACTTCCACGATGTTTATCTATGCTCCTCACAGAGGAAAGCCGAAAATAATAGCGCACGTGCTGAATAGAAAATTCATAAATAAAATCAAGCAAAAGCATGGTTGTAATGTTTATTTGTCATTGTCTGCAATGGATATGAGAAATTGCTCTCGACATCTGAGGAAGAATAGTCATAAGGAGAGCTCAAGGTAGTTCTTGAAGTAGAATGTGAGCATTATTGAGGGCGCGTTTAAAAATCGAGTAAAAAGTTCTTCAATTCAGAATAATGATGAAAACATTTAAGTATTGATAAAGGTAGGTATAAGAAATCATTTGAAGCAATTGCACTGCTCAGTCATCAAGCATCCGCCTAAGCGAATAGAACGAAACCGTTACCGCTCTACTAGGAACTGCAACAACCCCCTTTTGAAAGTGCAACAGCCCGTTTTGAAAATACAACAGCCCATTTTGAAAATACAACAGCCCGTTTTACCTGTTATAGAATCCTGCTCAAATATGAATATAGATGAAAAATTATTGAAAAATCTTATAAAAACAAAGAAGGCCTTAAAGAAAAAGTACATGCTCCTAAAGGCGGAAAAAATTATGAGAAAAACCGAATTTGAAGATACTTTTAAGCCCATAATTCAACCACTGAAATCATTTGCTGAAAGCATTAAGACTGAGGCAATCAATAATAAAAATGATGATACAGTGGAAGATGTGGAAGAGACCGTCAAACGTCAATTACATTTTCAAAGTCCCTCAGACAAACTTCAAAGTGTAAAGAAGAGCTTGGAATTTTCATCTCCAGAATCAACTCTACCGGAAGAAGAAGATGCTTCATTTAGAACACCAACTAACCAAAGTACCCCATTCAACCAATCGTCATACTCTGAATCTAATCGCGACAAAATCTATGGCCCATATTTCGATATGCAGTCAAACTCTGTGAAATTAGGTAGTGCAAACTTTTCAATTAACGAACACGCGGATTTCGTTATCGATGATGAAATTTTCTCTGGAACGGATGGACTTAAGGAACTAATTTTCCGACAGAAACCTTAAAAAGATAGGTATACCGATTCAGACTTGAATGAATATCTTAGAATATTACAAAAAACAAAAGCCCACTTAAGAAACCATGATAGTACTCAACAAGTCAACGGTAATAAAGGATACAAGTACAAACTAGTTATTCAACCTCTACTAAAGCATCTAACAAAGAAAGTTGGAAAATCATATTCTGTGTACTCTAATAATCCCGTCGATTATGTCTATTGGGATAATGCCAATGAACTAGTTGATAGACTAAGACTTTTGATCGCATCCCGAAAAGCTGGCAATAATAATCATCAGAATGAAATAAATTCTATAGTGGAAGAGCTGCGTGAATCAAACATCATTTATTAATGCCTTTCCCTACAATATACAAAATGAGTGTGGGAAGGCGTTACCGTCGTTTCCCAAGATCAACAATCGGTCCGTACTACGTATAATTTTGTTATAGGTACTCAGCCCCAAATCTATGTCAAGAAGGACTTGCGCATATTATATGAAATTGATTAGAATTAAGAAATTGACGTCAATATATAAAAGGTTACAAATAAAGCCCTATTTTAATGTAGTTTTCCTTCGTTTTTTATTCAATATGAATTAGAGAAATGTGCTGAGAAATTTCAATCGTCGCCGTCGGCGGGTTATCATCAAAGAAACAACCGAAAAAATGTCTTTCATTATTGATGGTTAGGGATTTCGAGGACCGAATAACAACTTTATCGTCAAGGAAGTAGCTGTACTCCATAATAATCATTGTCATCATTTAATTTTGAAGCCTCCGTCTAAATCTATCCAATTATCATCATCACTAAGAAAGCAGGCAAAATGGCTCTATCTTAATCATCACGGCCTAACCTAGGATGGAGGATTTACTGAATTTCGCAAAGTGAAGCAATATCTTCAAAGAGAAATCAAGCATACATCTGTCTATACTAAAGGAAATGAGAAAGTAGATTTTTATATCCTGATAATAAAGAAAACAACATTTACATCTTGTGATTTATTTTATTACAAAATAAAGATTTTTAACTAATTATTTCTGTCTTTTATAACCTAGGAGCTATGATCTTCTCTGCTCGGAGTTTGTATGTTTTTATTTCTGCAACATGTCATGTTCTCGTGTTCGGCGAATATTCGTTTTCAGCATTAAGTACTGATTCCTCAAAAATGTACCTTCTTTACTCCAGAATAATTCAGATTGATCCCTTTGACTTTGCATACACTTTTTTCACCACCGTCTCTAGTACTATAGACTTTGTAGGTGTAACATTTTGGTCCACCACTTACATTGTTACTATGTGACGAACGAAAAGATAAACCAATTTGTTGTTGTAAATTCAGATCAAACGTCAGGATTTTTATTAAGCGGTAGACCTTTAAGAAATAATGGAAACTCCTGCATTTTCAATCATCCGCTCTCTTATATTCTTAAACAATATTCATAGAAATCAGTCCCTAACCTTCTGGACAAACGGGGATAAAACATCAATCTCGCAGAAAAATCAACATGCAGTTTGACATGTGGAAGATTGTTGGTGCGGCAACTCAAACTATTCATCCTAGAATTTTATACCAACTTCACAATTTTTCTCCCTCTCACACCAAAACATAATTCAATTTTCCTTCATCTTCATCAGTCATAAATAATATGAACCCCTCTCCTCCTCCAGCAAATAAACCAATACAAAAAAATCCAATGCACATCATCCAATTCAAAATCACAAAAACAAAGCAAACAACCAACACAACTCATAGCCAGAACCGAAAAACACATTGTTGCATATCTCCAAATACCTGATTGCACCCTTTTTAGATCACCACACGTTTACGGTTTACGGCGACAATGTCTTGTTTTAGAAAAGAATCGCGGTGGCTTAGCTCTGCTGCTTGTGTGATGAAAAGATAAACCAATTTGCTGTTGGGATCAAACGTTACGTTGCCTACATCTTGGGTCTCATTGTCATAATATGAACAGCAACAAAGCAGCACCAAGCCATCCTAACATTACACTCTCTAGCTAATCATTCACAGCATCCCGTAAACAAAGCAACACCAGCCCATCCACTATCTGACCCTACGCACAGCCAAACTAGCACACCAGCGCACCATCTCACTCTATCTCTCTCTCTCTCTCTCTCACCCACAGCGCAAATTATGCAGCAAATCGTTCACCCCCTCTCCAGCTCTAGCAAACAAAGCAACACCAGTCTACCATCCCGTAAACAAAGCAACACCAGTCCATCCACTATCTGACCCTACGCACAGCCAAACTAGCACACCAGCGCACCATCTCACTCTATCTCTCTCTCACCCACAGCGCAAATCATGCAGCAAATCGTTCACCCCCCCCCCCCCCCTCTCCAGCTCTAGCAAATAAAGCAACACCAGTCTACCAGCTAGCAAACAAAGCAACACAAAAAACCAGTACACAAACAAGAAAAAAAAACCATCCACTACCTGACCCTGCACAAACTAGCACATAAATCTTCTTCCAGCGCACCATCTCAAAAACCACTACCTGACCCTATGCACATGCCCAACCAACCAACTCACAGCCAAAAAACCACCACCTGCGCACCCGACCAAGCATAAAATCCTGTCCATTGACCTTACGCACCCAGCCAACCAACTCAAAAACCACCACCTGCGCACCCAACCAACCAACTCACACCAGTACCTGACCCTAGCCACACACCTAATCAATCACCTACCACCTACGCATAGCCACACACCCAGCCACAGCCATCTCACTCTATCTCTCTCTCGCACATTTTCTGTCTCTTTCTAGCACAGAATTCCCAGGACAAAGCGCCCCAATACCTACTTCTGCTTGATCTACCACCCCTTGATACCTTCATTATCACCTAGGTTACACATCATTTCACTTTCACTCGAAATGAAATCGAAATCGATCGGAAATGAATTTTTGTGTTCTACATTTCACTGTATTCGATTTCGGTTTAGAAATTTTCGGAATTGAGAAAAAGTGAAATTGTTGTGTTCCACAAATCGATTTTGACGATTTCCAAGTGATTTCAAATCGATCTTGGTCATTCGATGTGAAATAGTGGAAACGAAAAGACGCGATCAAAAATGTAAGTAAAAAATGCAATTTAAAACAAACTTGATAGGCTTATTTAAAAAAAAATATATATTTAAAACAGGGGTAAACATAAAAATACTGCGCAAGAGGAAATATTTAATCATTTTATGGAGCGACAAAAACGCAAAACTGCGGCTAGCTGCCAAGTGGCAGGAATTGAATATTGTTGAAGGTGTGGTTCAACAATTTGCAACAACATTAGAAATACACATTTAGACGGTAGTATGAAATGAAACGACTATTAAACGACTAATAATTGACAAAATTAAACTTTTATTTTTAGCTTTTATAACTTGCGCAGCATCTGCAATTTCCAAGGGATTTGTTATATCTATCAGCCTTCGACTTTCAATTTTTTTATTTCTCCTGTGCAGCAACTAGCACAGTACTCATTATAAGATCCGTTTATAATAAAATTATAATAAAAGTAATCTTTTAAGCCATACGAACAACACAATTTTATTAAAAAACAATTTTCCAAAATAAAAACACTTTTACGATGTCCCAAATGACATTTGTTAGCTGTTTGCAATTTCACGAAAAGTGATTTCGAAAAAATTTCGGAGTTACCGAATCGGTCGGAATGCAGAACACTGAAAACGAATTCACTCGATTTGCAATTTCGATTTCGATTTCATTTCACTCGATTTCTGGAACCTAGCAGTATCTATGTGTGTTATCCTTGTTAAGAATAGGTGGCGGGGTCGGAGTAACTTCGTCTGTAGCGACAGTCAAGCTTTGCTTAAGGTCTTGCTCAACCCTGTTACCCGTTCCAAAATATTTCGGGAATGCAAGAACTCTTTAAACTCGGGCGCAAGGCTGAACTCTTTGACTCTTGTCTGGGTTCCAGGTCACACTCGGATTACTGGAAATGAGATTGCTAAGCAAGGCTCAGAGGATAATTTCTCGGGACCAGAACCTGTACTGGGTCTTCCTGCGTCCTCAGTCAGGGCTTCCATTGATGGTTGGGTCTCAAACGAATACAATTGTTTATGGCAAGGCTCTACAGGAAGCGGGCAGACTAAGCGCATGCGAAAGTCAGTAAGAAGTCTGCGGCATTCCTGCTGTCTCTCAATAGAAATGACTGCAGAAAACTTATTTGCGTTCTTATACGGGGCACTTCGCTTTTGCTAAACATCTTAGTGTGCTAGCTTAAGCACTGTCTGCAACACTTGTGGAGAAGGCGACGATACTTCGGATCATTTCCTTTGTTATTGTCCTGCATTTGCTCCATTCAAAAGACTAACTATTCGAATAAATCTTTTGATAACACAAAAACGCCATTTTTAATTTTCTTAATCTTGAAAACCATTTTTTTTTAAATCATTGAATGTGACAAATAAAATGATGCACGAAAAAAAACATGCAAATTAAAAAAAAATATAACAAGTTTTATTGAAGTTTGTACGGAAAATTTGTGGGGACGATGAGAAATAGAGAAAGAGGAAAGGCGCACACTGTAATACTAATACATGCTTCAATGCAGCTTCACACGCTAAACTTTAGGTATTGACGATTTTTAAAACTTAAGAAAACTGGCAGATTAGGTATATGTATTTATTATTTCCTTCAAAATAAAAAAAAAATTTCGACCGCGCTCGAGAGTGTCGAGTTGACGTTTTTTTTTACAAGTTTTTGACTTTGCCATTCAATTACGCCACTCTCAAATCGTCAGAATATTGAAATGCACATTTTTCAGCGCACGTAATTAACAAACGATATATTATTAATCTCACGCGATCGAGTATTTCCAACTATAGATTTTTTTTACTATTCTGATCGACTGCCCTACACACGTGGCCCTATATATATAGAGGGCTTAGATATGTTGGAGGTAGATACTCAACAGGGTGCAAGATATCCCTCCAAATATTAATCTGATTCGCTTGAGTAAATCCCAAAAATCCCTGTTGGGCTCTCTAACTATTATAGGAGCTCTAACTGGTTCAACGAGCGTGACAAAACTACTTTGTAGATTCATGTGGTAAAACATGTCCTTAAAAAATGTGCGTTTAAAAAACCTTAAAAATGCCCCAAAAAACAGGAAAAAAAAAACACTCCAAAAATGCCTAAAAAACGCCCAAAAAAGCCCCGGAAAAATGACCATTTTATCTTGTGTACCTAATTAATTCCAAACTCTATATTTACAATAGGCTGGAATATGGAACACTCCAAGATCTCGAAATCGAAATACAATTCTGATCATTAGTAGAAGATTAAGTATCCTTGCTGTCCTATACTTCCCCATTTGGTCCAAATTGTATCTCCCCATCGTTCTGAAGAAAGACCTTCGGGAAGCGCTTCTCGTACATCAACAGCGTGTTTCTTTATTTTTTCCGGATAAGGAATAGAAAAGATAGAATATTTGAATTTTTTATCCGGAATATCCAGAATGGAATAAATAAAGAAACAGAACTGGAATAAAAAGAATGACAATCAGCTGTTTGGTTTATGAGGCACATTATGTCCCCAGGACACCATTTTAAAAAAGGATTCAATTCTGGAAATTGTAAAAGAAAATCGAAAATATAAATAAAAAATATTATAAATTTGAAATAAATGCTCACCCATTTGATTGCCTGCTGTTGCTGTCATTATTGTTGTTCAAGTTCATCTGTCAAACGAGAGAATATTCCTTTTATTCCATCCCCCACAAGGAACAAAAAGAATACATTCCAAAAATTCCAGAATGAATAAAGAAATGATAAAATGGTTTATCCGGAATATTCCATTAAATAAAGAAACGCTAATTTATTATTCGGAATGTTCCGAATATTCCGAATGAATAAAGAAACACGCTGCAAATGTCAAAGCTGGGCTCTAATCGCGTAATTTTTCAAACAATCATCGTCAAGACGATTGAATAAAACGACGTCGTTTTTAGTTTGCTTCGTATAATATCTCCATTGCGTCGTTCAGTCGAATCGTTCATCGTTTTCATTTTGGACAGTTTGAGGAGGACTGTAAACAAACTATGACCCCCGTTGACAGCAAACAAATTAAAAAAAAAATTGGATATAGGAAATTAGTTTTTTAGTTTTTCTTGTTTTTGGAGCTGTTGTTTCATTGTTAGGCATTAAATTACAAAACGTAAGTGGGTAGATATTTGATTTAAAAATGTAATTTGTTAATGAATTATTAACCTTTTTTTGCAAAGGCGTCCATTTATTGAAAGGAATTATGTATGCACTGCGATGCGACTGCGTACAAGTTGACAAGCAAGAAGACTGCAAGACAATGGGAAAATCTTCCACATTTAGAACGAAAAAATAAAGATTGTGTTTGTTTAAACAAAAATTGGTTTATTTATTTGAAAAAAAAAAAAAAAAGGTACAAGTCATCAAACTGCAAATAGTTATTGAACATTCTTGATGTCGGACTTCGTTTGATTCAATCCAAGTCCACAGCCATTTATTGTTCGTCCTTGTTTTGAGGAAATTTTTATTGTTCTTCTTGAAGAATAAGTTTATGCAAGCTGCAACATATTCCGAATGGAGCCGATGCTTGGATTACTTAAAATAAACCTAAATGAAACAAAAAAATACACCAAAAATGATGAAACGATTGCAAAATAGCCATCGTTCAATCGAATCGTTTTGTCGACGCAATTTGACAGTTAAATTGTTAACGTGAAGTAATAAAAAACGATGATCGTCCAATAGTTTCAACGATCATCGTGTTTTGGTTGTTACTCGAAGTAGAAGCATCGTCGAGACGACGTCGTTCGATCGTTTTAGCCTTACGCGATTAGACCCCTGTATTTTCATTGATTGAATATTGACTCTGACGCTAAACTTAAAGCAGTACAGCTCAACTCAGAAAGACAGCTGACCGCAGAATTGTCAACAGCAAACGTTGAATTTACTGCCAATGTCAGATGCGCCTTATCAGGTTACAGTATAAAATATTAAAAGGTACACATCCAACAATAAATTACTTTCAGGCGAGTGCAAATTTGAAACTTCATACATTCCAATGTAATTCGGTTAAGTTGAAATTTGTTCGCTCGTCTACTTTACAATACAATTCCGACTTCGACATCAGACCTTAATTAACTTAAAAAAAAAAAAAACGACACCTCCGCACTTCATTCATGTCAGTGCCAATTTTCGGGGATGTAAACGCATTAAAAGCAATTTTCCATTTACAACGGTTGAGGTATAATCACTCCTGGGCGCATAAAATTCCCAAAGGACATAATGAGTAAACGTAAAACCCGCGTCGTGAATTGAATGGGATATTCTTACTGCAACTTTCCGCATATATATTACGGAAATAACAGTGCAATTTGTAGACACCCTCTTGACCCAGCATCACATACGGGATACGGATACGAGTATGAGAATGATAACGCGTTGCACTACATTTTCGGCCAGACAACATCCACTTAAAAGATTTTTGGCTCCAGTTTGTGTTCAGCTAAGGAAAAAAAAACACCGTCCTCACCCCCTAGTGTAAACGATGCCAAAAGAATGGTTACAACAAACTATACTCGTCCATATCTACTGTATGACAGTCCTCCCCCAAAGTAAGGGTTAAACAACGCTAACGCGAACCAAAAACACCCAACACCACCAACATTGAAGAAGCATAACAACAAAAGTTGACAATCCGCTAAAGGACGACGTTTTACCAGCCAAGAATCCCATTACAAAGGAACAAATTCATTTTGGCTTCCTAGCGTGTCCTTGTGCTCTTACGTGCGTATGTAAATAATGTTGTATATGTGTGCAAAAGTTTGTTATGCAAAAAGCAAGTAAAACTCAAAATAACTTTACTCATCTTCTCTATTCTCAGTTCGCCGTTTAAGTTTTCCATGCGGTAGTGGTGGTGATGGGGATGGTGATGGTACCTTTTTGGCCTTCTTTTCGAGCATGCTTTTTATCCTTTGTTCTTCTTCGAGGGGAGAGTAAAAATAAAACAAACAAGAAATAAACATTTGGACAAAAATACACACAGACAACATTGCGGCATAACGACATTAAGATGAATGGCAGCAATCTTTTTGTTATTGAGATTTTTTTTTTTGTTTTTTTTTTTTTTTTTTTGCTTTGCATAAAACTACTGGAAACGTATTCGGAATTGGAAAGGAAAGTAATCAGAGATTTATTAATTAAATTCGAAGAGGATTTAAATGTATGCATTATCTATAGCCCATGGTGAACTTAAGCAGCAGCATCAACAACAGCACATCAACGCTCTGTCAAGCAGTTTTGGGATTGTTTTGAACTTTGATCACAACCACGTTTCCGATTTATATTCTGGGGCACAAGAATAGTGTGTCCTGCACAATGCACATATAATGACATGATTTTTAGTTTCAATAAATACTTTCCTATCCGATTTATACGCAGTTCGAAAGCTTGTATTAGATGACATAGTCATATACCGTCTCGCACATTGAGGCATTTCCTTAAATATTCCTAAAGCAACACGTCTGTCGTCAATCGCCAACCTGATCACGACGGTTAATGGCTTCCCAAGGTTTCTAGATATCCGAATATTTTGGGAGGCAAAGACTCGAACCACTACCTTGTTATGGCCAATGTACAAATGCGGATATCTCGGTCAATAGCAATAGCAACGAAGAGATACTGTTAGGAGAATTAACGTCGAACGGCTATATGAGAAAAATCGTTTCAACATCGTTTATCCCAATCGAGAAGTCGTATGCATTAGGTTAGGTTAGGTTAGAGTGGCAGGCCGCATTAAGTGCAGCCTCACTTAGGCCACAGGATCTAATGATCTCACAACTACCCATTGAACCAAGAGGAGCTGAGAATGAAGCGTTGGAGGCAACTTATGCTTCTATTAGCGAGTTCGCCAAGATTGTCGAAGAAATATTCTGCCAGGTGTAGTTTTCTGCGTGCTGAGAGGGCTGGGCACGTGCATAGGAGGTGAAGAATTGTCTCTTCCTCCTCCTCGTCCATGCAGCTTCTACAGAAATCATTGGAAGGGAGGCCCAGTCTGAGAGCATGTCTCCCAATAATGCAGTGTCCCATAATGACACCTACTAATGTGCTTATGTTGGATCTTTTTTGTTTTACAAGATTGTTGGAGCGCTTAAGATCCAGCATGGGCCAGATTTGTTTCGTGATGGAGCACGTGGTGCAGTGTGTCCACCTGGGGCTTATTGCATTTTGTTTAATTAAAAGTTTACACGTATAGCGAGAGGCATAGATTCTCCTTTTCCGGTAGAATCGGCAAAGTTGTGCCATGCCGAGCGAGTTCGTCGGCCCTGCAATTCCCCGGAATGTTCCTGTGGCCCGGCACCCATATAAGGTGAATGTTGAATTGTTCCGCCATCTCGTTAAGAGATAAGCGGCAATTGAGGGCGGTTTTGGAATTGAAGATGACCGAATCCAGGGATTTAATCGCGGCTTGACTTTTAATTGACGTAAAAATTACGATATCCTTAGGGGATAGTACATTATACCGTAGCCACGACAGGGCTTCCTTGATCGCCATGATTTCCGCCTGGAACACGCTACAGTGATTAGGAAGACGGAATGAGATCGTACACTCCGTGTCACTTGATTAGGAACAGTAGCTTCATCCACCTGTTACCCTGTTTTAAATCAAATAAAAGGATACTTTGAGTATTAGGGAGCTTAGTTTAAGTATTACCTTCATACAATTCACAACTATGGGTAAAGGAAAGACATTAACCAAGGAGGAAATAGGCCAAATTCGAGCTTACCGGGTACAAGGACTATCCATCCGTTACATAGCCAGCAAGATTGGAGGAGGCACCACTGTTAACAGCTTTATTAAGGATCTGGAGAACTATGGAAAAACCCGAAAAGGAAGAGTCAGCAAAGCAATAACATGTCAGGAAAGGCGGGTGATACTGAGAGCAGCTTTAAATTCAAGGCTCTCCGTAAGTAAAATTGAGGCAGAAACTGGAGTTACAGCTAGCAGTTCGACTGTTCGCCATCTAAAAACGAAGAGGAAGCCACCATTGAATGCGGCACGTAAGATCCAGCGCCTTGAGTTTGCAACAAGTGTGACAGGTGGAATCGAGAGTCATGCGACAGCTGTTAGGGAGCTGTTAAACAGCTGTTAATTTAGACGGACCTGATCGATACAACTGTTTAACAGCTGTTAGGGACCTGTTAAACCGCTGTTAAACAGCTGTATCCATCAGGTCCGTCCAAAAATTTTTTTTTCATCAGAAAAGACGAAGTTATGCGACTCTCGTTTCCACCTGTCACACTTGTTGCAAGCTCAAGGCGCTGGATCTTACGTGCCGCATTCAATAGTGCTTTCCTCTTCATTTTTAGATGGCGAATATGGCTGGCCTTCTGTATTACGCGATAAACAGTCCATCTGCTAGTTGTAACTTCAGTTTCTGCCTCAATTTTACTTGAATCTATCAATTTCTCTAAGGTTTTCAGTAGAAATGATGACAAAGTTATGGGTCTAAGATCTTTGGGACTAACATGCGAGCTTTTACCAGCCTTGGGTATGAAAACCACATTAACTTCCGTCCATGACTTGGGAATATGTGACAAATCTAGGCAACTCTTGAATATTACGGTTACCCATGGAAGGATTAGCTCCACATTCTGTTGAAGTTCGGCCGGTATTATGCCATCAGGTCCAGGAGATTTGAATGGCTTAAAGCCGCTAATAGCCCAGAGAATTTTGTTCTTGGTAACAAGATGTGAGGAGCTGCTTATTATAGATCTAGCCGAATTCGCAGTCGGACTCGTGACGTCGTTGCAGCTATTTGGAAAGTGGGTATCTAATAGAAGATCTAGAGATTCTCAACTGGAGGTAGTCCATGGGCAATCAGCTCTCTTAAGATAACTCGGTATCCTAGGAGTCGTCGTATGCATTAAGTGCCGAAGATTAGTAACATCGACGCCAGGAAGCAATCTGAACTAAACTACAACTGATGAGATATGTTTCACCCAAAAACTACTTAAAACGAGACTCCTGGTTCGATAAAGACTGTCTTCAAGCTTACTTAGATGGCGCTACAGTCCGGGTTGGACCTGGGCCCCAACCAACATGCCTCTCCAGTTAGCCCGATCTTTGGCTAACCGCCTCCAGTTGCACACTCCAAATTGCGTGAATAAGACCCCAAAATACGACTTAAACTTCTTCACCTGTTTCAATGGGACTCCACTAACGCATTAAACATGCGTTCTGGAGACGACCATCACTTCAGATTTGTTCACGTTTACTTTAATCTCAGCTTCAATGCAAACTGCTACAAACCAATCGAATGGGCGTTGAAATGACGTATCTTCAGATCGTTTTTCGACAAAACTGCGCTGTAACATTCAGTCCATATAAGTAATGAACAGGAGAGGAGACAAACGCACCCCCGGCGAAGACCAACAGCCACGGTGAAAGGTATCCCAATTTCTTTGGCTATAATCGCCTCCAGTTGCGCACCCCAAGTTGGATGAGATCCCCTTCCACTTGTGCGCGCCACTTAAGGCGATGTCTTGCTCTACTTCGTTGTCCCTAAGGGTTGAATTTGAAGACTATTCGGTTAGAAGCGTTGATGTCCATTCGCTCTACATGTCCTAGCCATCTTAGTCGACGTACTGTTCGATGTCACTTATAAATCTCGTAGAGTTCGCTTATAAATCTCCACAGTCCACCTCCCGTCAAAATCACTCGAAGAATTTTACGTTCGAAACGATCAAGAATATTTTCATCCGCATTTGCTAACGTCCATATGCTTCTGCGCTACAGAGCAGGACTGAGATGATGAGAGTCTTATATAGAGTATTCTATTAGTGTTTCTTGATAAGGCCTTACTATAGTCAGTTGCCTTCTTAGGCCAAAGAAACAGCGGTTGGCATAACTCTGCATTTGATTTGTGCTGTGGTGTCATTGTCGGAGCCGAGGTAAACACAGTCCCTAACCACCTCAAAGCTATAGCTGTCTATCGTGACGTTCTGTCCGATTCGTCGATGTTGTTTTGCCCTCATTTATCACTAAACCCATTTTTGCCGCTTCGATTTCAACTCGAATAAATTAAGGAATGATTATATGGATGCAAGCTTTCTTCAAAGAATTCTCACCACTTGATATACGTGTAGCGAGAAATGGTGCAGAAACCACATTCCGCACATCATGCAAGAGGTCCATCATAGCCCACTCTTGTGCGTAGCAAAAGGCAGCTAGTAAGCGAGAACTTGCGTACAGCGACACGCGACTACCTTTACCACAAACAACATTTTTCGAGAAAAGTATCATATTGGAATAGTGATATGTAAAAATTCGTGTAGTCCCTATTATATCTATTGTATCAGCCTGTCCACCCCAGGGAAAAAATTGCCTTCATTTGGCTTGCTCAAAGACCTAGAACGGAAATGTATCTTAAACTCTTTTTGTTCGAGAGGCCGTTATCAGGGCAAACTTCCATCTCCGTAGTTTCAGATATCACTGTATACTGACCAAGGGACAGCCAATCTTTTCAAGGCCGCTTAGATTATCACCTTAAACATCTAGCCAAAAAGCAGTTTCACTTGATCACGAAATTTGAATACGACTTGTTGTTGGGCCTTCTCTATGGACCAAAGGAAAATTGGAAAGTAAGTACTACATATCCACCGAGCAACAGTATTTCCCAACCAAATATGTATATTTAAAGCCACTTTGGTCTTCAAAAATATTCTTCTAGCGAATTGAAAAATAGCCCCAAAGTCAATATAAATGGAAAATTTAAAATGTATCTACTTACCATATCGTCTGCATTAGAGCGTTAGGGTACAACACGTCCTAATTACATTTGTTGGAAATCTGCAAGAGAAGAACACAGAACACAATTAAATCGTTTACCCTTTGTATGCGTATATAATATAGACAGAAGCTTCTCAAAGCCCTCTTAAGCGATGACAGCAAAATCGATTCCCCCAGTATTATATGTACGTTGTAAGTAGATAAACAAAATCAAGCCAATTTTAGTAGATAAATTTGTAGAATTTTCCACCCCGATTAGCATTACTGTACGGATGCGCTGCCATTCAGAAAGTAGTGAAAGCAATGCTAAACAAACAGCAAACACTCACGACAAGAAAAAAAAAACAGAGAGTCTGTTTGCCTCACACAAATATACCGAGCAATCAGTGAACGGCTTTGCCTGAATGGCTGTTGTATATATCTTCCTCTCGGCATTTGAACTTATTTTACAGCAGAAATTGGATGAAGCATGCAAACTGAAGCATAAAATTGCAGATCCAGTCTGCTAGGTTAACATAAAGAGATTTTGATTCGCATTTTCCCCATCCTTTGTATGGAAAAACATCTATGATGACACGTTGGCACATAATATTGAAGTATGGAAAAGGAGAGGAGCCTTAGATATGATAACCCTGTTGGCAATAGCGGAGCCCTGAGTTATTTTGTCATGAGGTGATGGCAGACGAGATTTCAACTAGCCAACGGCGGCATTTAAATCTTCACTATTTACGGTAGTGCATTGTGGTCTAAAGGTATACAAAGCTAGCTCGGTTGGTCGCTGCGTGCCAACGTTAACACCCCAAACAAGTAAAAATGTTATCGTGGGCCTGGCCGATGCTTTGATACCCTGCACTGCATACAAGTCATGCCACACGGTAGGCATGTGAGTTAGTACGTATACACAAAGGTCTAATATTGGTTTTGTATGGGAAGAACCAGAACTGATTGACCGATATACTCGCAGCCCATTTTCAATGCCAACTTGACGACACTAAAAGGAAGTCCTCGCACACGAAATTGCATTGGCATAGGTCTATTCGATTGGAGGATATATTGTTTTTAACAGACAGGCAGACGGACTGGCTAAATCCCTCCAGAATTTGATCCTGAGTCAGAATATGTACTTAATGGGGTCTCCATCAGTGACTCCTTCTTGGCTTTATAAATGTAATGTACAAATAATATCAATTTGTCAAGTTCGTAATCACTTTTCCAAAAAAAAATGCGTGTAACGTCTGATGTTCCTCAAGGAAGCCACATTTTTTTTGTCGGGTTAGGAAACACTTCACTGGAGCACTCCCACTCAGACACAACTCGTCCATTGTACTACCAGGAAGCAAATCCAGTATTACCCATTTTACTGGAATTTCTTCGACTTTCGGAGAAAGACGAGAATGCACTTCAGCTTTGAGGAGCTTGCATTGTCAGCACTCACCACATCAGCGCCAAAAATCTGCCACCTGATCCGAGCAAAGGCAGGACAATAACAAAGGAAATGATCCGAAGCATCGTCGCCCTACTCCACAAGCCTCGAAGGCAGTGGTATAACTTAAGCCTATCACACTATAAGATGTTTAGCAAAAGCGAAGTGCGCCGCCAATAAGTTTTCTGCAGTCATTTCTACTGAGAGACAGAATGCATGCTGCAGACTTCTTACTGACTTTCGGGAGCATGCGTTTAGTCTGCCCGCTTCCTGTACAGCTTTGACATGCACAATTGTGTTCGTTTGAGACCCAATCATCAATGGAAGCCCTGACCGAGGAAGCAGGAAGACCCAGCACAGGTTCTGATCCCGAGAAATTATCCTCTGAGCCTTGCTTATCGCATTTCCAGCAATCCCTGTTTGACCAGGGACCCAGACAAGAGTCAAAGAGTTCGGCCTTGCTACCGAATTCAAAGAGTTCTTGCATTCCCGAACTATTTTGGACCGGATTACAGAGTTGAGAAAGGCCTTAAGCGAAGCTTGGCTGTCGCTATAGACGCAGATACTATACGACCCCGCCACCTATTCTTAACACTATGTTCGGCAGCCATCCGGATAGCATAGATCTCCGCTTGAAAAACAGAGGCATGCTTGCCTAACCAGTAGTGAAGTCTAATGTTGTCGATTTCCACGAAGACACCATCCGTGAAAATACGACTACAACCCAAACAAGGCTCAGACTCTGGCTGAAGCCAGTCCTGAACGCAAGGAAAGTCGACTCTAAATTTGCACAACAGCCGAAGTTCCGGTGTCATTGCATCAGACGGCATATCGATGGAACTAGGGTCGTAGGATTAGTGTCGTGCAAGGTCATCGAAACTCCAGTGTGGATTATACCAATAACCACCCGTGCAGCCGAGACAAACCGTTCTTTGAAGTTTTGTGCAATAGGCAGTACATAGTTTCGCGATAGCTGTCTTCGACTTGACATGCTGTGCCCAAAGAAGTTTCTTGTCCAGAATAACTCCCAGATGTTTCGCTTCATCGGAGATCTGGATAGTGACGCCTTTTAGCATTGGCTGAGTCAGACCGGTGAAAATCCTGTCTCGTGAAGAGAACGGTGCCATGAAATAAAGTCTTATGCAAAAAGGTCCAAAACGTAATTTTGGACTTTATTGCACTTTCAAAAGTGAAATAAAGTCCAAAACGCGTTTGACATTATTGCACTCAGCTATTTAAAAGAAAAATAAAGCAGGGAGGTTGCAGGGAGGCAGCAGGCCCTCCCATACATATTCTACTGTTAATTTTGTTTGGATTTTAGTTCCACTTCGATTTGGACTTATTGCACTTTCAAAAATGAAATAATATCCAAAACTCGTTTTCAGTGCAATAAACCACCTTGTGGTTGTGGGCAGCCTTTGTTTATGCATGTCCTCCCCATCTACCACCAAAGTTCTATTCATCAGCATTTCTCTGGAAGCCACATATGTAGATCCTCTTTTATTTCTCTTGTTTGTAAATGATGTTGTTAATTTTGTACCGGAGTATTGTATGCTATTGTGCGGACGACATCTTAAGACTTTTTAATTTAAATATCCTTCGGTCAAATTTACGAATTAACTTGTGGCAAATAAATAAATAAGCAATGACAAAGTGACCTGTGGAGAGTGTAACAAGTTGGACTCGCTATTGCCAGACTGTGGGATTTCACCGGTTTTTCCTTGGGCCATATCATGTCACGATTTAGATTGCAAATATCTCAAGTGGACCCTCATAACATTCGATCTATCGCCACCGACTATAAATAAAGACATTTCGGACTTTATCCAAGCATTTCATATTGGACCTACTACGAGGACATCTACCTTCTGGCATGGACACTTTGTGCCGAACTAATGTACAAAAATACAAATACTTGTACCACACAACAAGATCTTGGTATATTAACTATTCAGTAGCCTACTACGAGATGCTATGATACGTTAGGTTAAATAAATGGGTTGGGGAGATAGTATAGACCTGTATCCGATACATCCAATATTGCCCTAGTGGTGCTAATGCCGGTCATTCTTAGAATCTACGCCACAGATTTAAGGTTTTTATTTGGCGCCAGGAACGGACACGCCACCGCTAGATAAGGTTGATAAGCTTTTTCGTCTGGGAAATTCATACCCAGGCTATCACGGTAATTAGTCAAGGCGTGTAATACATCAATATCCATCAGGCTTAGAACGGAAAAACACCAAATCGTTGGAGACCAAAGATGTTTGCTCCCGAAAAGAATGTTATTGCAATCCAGAGCCCTTAGAAAAGATATTTCAACACTACCTAACTTATTTGCCGAAATAATCGTAGTGTGTCTTTCGGAAGACAGTAAGAACTAGACATACAATAAACAACAGGTCCGCATAAAGGCACTCTAGGCCTAGCTTGTCACAACCATTCGTTTGAGTGAGTTTTTATTTTGGAACGAATGGAAGGGGCTTATATTCTCGGATGTTTGTTAGACGTTCACAAGAAGTGACGCTGTCCAAAAAACCAAAAGATGAAATTTGTGTTTTTACGGGGATCGAACCTGGGATCACTCGCGCAGTAGTCCAGCACGTACTATAACCACTGAGCTTCTGCGTAACTAAGACAGGATTGGTAAAATCCATGAGCGGACAAATTAGCAATAGGGTTAGATAAACAGAACACTAATACTTTCTTTATATGCCAACATTTAGACGCAATTAACTAGGTTACCTCAAGAGCCCCAGCCGCAGGCAATTATATCTGTCTAACTTCTTAGAGAACTAAGACTCGCCTGGGCGTTTCGCACTGCTACAAACGATGCTATATATTTTATCGAGTGCGCGCTGAAGTTCTGCCTGGAAGGCCCTATAATGACCTATTGATTAGTTAAGAACAAATGATTTATCTTATAAGGTCTCGTTTTCCGCCAAGGCTGTGCTGTAATATTCACAACATATTATGAGTAAAAAAAGGAAAGGAACAAAGTATCAAATTTTGCGTTCGATTGTGAGAACTCAACGATGTCCATTTAAAGTTCAAGCACAATTCTCGCATTTAAGAAAATCAGCAAACAGGAGCAAATAAGGAAAAAGTCAAATGAATCAATAATAAGTGAATTATCTTCCAAAATTTCCCAGTCAATTGACCTTACGAGTATTTCCCATTAATCCTCCTAAATACAATAAATTTTTCAAAATTGCCCATTTTTGTATAAAGTTTCCTAAGGCTTTTAACTTAATCTGCTCCAAAATAAACATGTCAGTGAAAATCAAATCAAAAGTCCTCTCCAATATACAAAACTAGTCCGATTACTTGCGGCAAAAATGGCGCAATACCCATACGAGTAGCTGCCAAAAAAGAAAAAAAATCCCTGCAAATGCGGCAATAATATCTCGAGTGCACATGTTGTGTATTCTGGCATAGATACGTATCCTGATGAAACTCTATATATACTGCATTTGGTTTTTTCAACTTCTTTTTTTATTCAGCCTCAAATCATTCAAATAGAAAAAAAATTGGACGCAGACAAAAACACAAACGAGGTTGATATTTACATTGGTATGTGTGTTTTTGTTGTAGGTATGTCACTGGCTTACAGTTGACCCAAGGGCAGCATAATACCAATTACTGTTCACAATGTTATAGGAATTTAAAACAATTTCGAAGAGTGGTGATGAAATTTATTTGAATTAACACCTTTTCATTAGTGCAATACCTACAAATTAATTTAATTTTCAATATAGCGAATGAATTTATTTAATTAAATAAATATACATTTTTAAAGTACATAATGGCAAAGCTCACCTAACCTAACCTAATTAATAAATTTGTGTGACGCGCTTGTAGATATTTATAGAATATCCATGGTAAAATGAAATTCCCTTCGGATTTTTCTGTGGAATCTAAACAGACCAAGTACAGCCGAGCAATTTTCAGACGCCCTAGATTGATATAATTATGTAAGACAGATGTAACTGTCATTCAGGAAGTACCTACGGATAAATGTCATATGACAGTATGACAGCTATTGATTGCTATGATATCCTCGATGATATATGCATATCTAAAAACAAAAAAATAGTTATTGGGGCTTTTAAGGTTCAGGGAAAACACCCTCGCGAAGACACCCTGTTTACCTGATTAGCAAATAAATCGGGCCGTGGCTTAGTATATCTAATCTATATATATAATATAGTCCTGAAGCTTTTATGTAGCACGTCTTACATTCCTTTGCGACACTAGTCACGTTGGCAATTTCATGGCGGTTGCTACAGCTTCAAATAGACATCAGTTGGGTCCATTGTGTCCAGTCACCGGCAACCTTCCATTTCATATCTGTTGGAGACAAACAAATTTACCGCTTTTAGTTGAGTCACTTAGATTTAGTATTAATCACAGGTATTCACAAGCTCTTGTATTTAGATTTCCAGCTTGTCCTAAGAGTAACCGAAGGGACAGATCTTCTAGTTCACCGAAGAAGAAGCTGTTGAGAATCCTATGTCTACTGTTTTTAAGGGCTGGACATTCGCAAAGCAAATGTCGAACAGAAAGCAAGGAGTAACAACTTTATTCGCCTGACTTGTAGAACAGCCTCACCCGGTTTATCAATTGTTGGTCATCGGCGATAGGCGTGTACCAACTTCGAAAACGTATAGATAAATTAATTGTTCGATTTCGATAGCAAAATAAGTAAGTACCTCGAATCTACCTATTCAAATAAAGTCCGCTACTACCTATATCTTAAAATCATATTATGCTCCTTGTTATTTAAATGTATAATCTATTCAGGCACCGAAGTTGTATTTTTTTGGGCCATCAGTTTCCGCAACTTTGTTCGATTTAAAAATTGCTACCCTCACTTTTGGATGGAATGTCGTCTATAATTCCCTTTCAATTGGAAGATGTTAAGGTAAAACTGCAGTTGGTAGACATATCATAGACACTCTAAAAGGCTTCTTCAATGCCTATACCTACGCATAATAACATGTTTATCGTATAGGTTAGGTATGTGAACATCATACGTCAAGGTGAATGGAACAATGTCAGTTTTATGTCTCAAGCTGAGTTCACACTGTGTGTGACGTGTCTGTTCTTATGGTTGTATTTTTTTTAAGTGGATATACACCATTCGAGTATGTGGAATATACACAAGCACAAGAAGAAGCCCAAGTATACAGAAGAAGAACAAGTGCAAAGGCCTTATGCAGATCCTTCCTCTTATAGCTATGGGTATGCCAATGACAATTGGTTTTTATTGATTTCCACTCAAACGTAAAAGATACACTCAATAGAAAGCGGAATCAATAAATTGAAGCACTTTCGAGAGCATTGGTGCTTTTACTCGAGATGCTGTATGCAATACAATGTCCTCAAAGGAAGTGTCATTCTTTAGAGGAAACTAATCGAATTGGGGTCCTTTTAACTTTCAGGGGCTGATTTTTTCTGAAATATTGTATACGACTAAGCGAGGAGATGTACTTGTCAAAGTCTTAGGTAAGATGAAGTCGGCGATTTAAGAAATAACGAAGTAAGTAAGTAGGGTTAAGACCTCCAAGTAGGTAACACCAAACTTTGAATCTACATATAAATTTAGTTACATGCAATCAAACTACCTACGTCTAATTTTAGTGCAGGAGCTGACAGAATTACACAGTATAGGCCAACTGTGCTGTAATTATTATACCCTGTAAGCGGTGGCCATAGTGGATTGGTTAGAGTGGGCTTGGGCTATAAATTAAACAAAGGACTCGACGTTACCTACTTATACAAAAACTCATTCTTAATACTCATGGAAACTAAAGTTGTAAAATTTAGTACACTGATGTGCTTTATCTGAACAAAGTATTTTGTGAAATGTGGATTGTAATACGGGCCAGGCGTGGCAAATCAAAAAAAAAAAACAAAAACATTTAAAATGCTATATATTGTAGCTAGAGTACAAGTTTATAACCTGAAATCGCTCTAAAACTGACAAACAGTCAATAAGCTCTCCGCTCAGCACTATTGCCTCTGCAAAAAAAAAAACATTAGCCGAGAGCTGTTAAAAATATTTCTCAATCTTCAAGTTAGCTTGGTTTTTTTTTTTCTTTTTGAGAGTAAGCTTTAGCTCTTCGCTTAGTATAGATCTTTCATAGTTCAGGTGGGAAATAGCCCGGTTTGGTTCCATATAGGACTATATAACTAGCATCTCACAACAATTATGGGACATATGAATCGCTTGACACCGTAATAGACAAGAGATAGTCAGCTAACTATTAGAGTCCACTTGCTTAATAGCGAAATAGGATCTAAGATAAGTTTATTATGGAATTTGGTTCAACATCGGGGTCCTTATGGAGTTAGACTTGCATTATAAGGCTACAATTACACATTATTGCGAAGTGTGTCCATTCTGGACGTGGTGTCGTCACAAGAATTTACTCATCTGGTAGTCACATAGGTTTCCGCCGATTTATACCTAATTACACAATATTAATCATGCGCATGTCATTGTGTCCCAAAATCCTCGCTTTGTCATATTATGAAAGAGAGGCAAGTGATCAGCGCATGAGACACGGTGTGGGACGTTTGGCACGATTGACACGATTGTACTTTATAGGTACTGCTGGTAACGTGCAGCATATTTGCATGCAATTTGATCACAGGTACGCTAAGCCCTGTCAATGGCGAAATGCATGACACTGTAGGAAATCGTGCAGTATCACGCCTGTGACGTTGTCAAGTCAGGCTTAATAGCATTGACAAGGCGATCACAGTGTCATTTGGTCATAGTCAAGTCGTATCAATAGTGACACGCGGCATCACGCGACCTTAACATTGACGGGTATAGACGTGGGATAACAGCTTGTATAATGTATATATGTATTAAAAGCTTGCAAAAACTATCGAGGTATATCCCTGCTTAATGTCGCATAGAGCAGGGCCGCACACGGAATGCACTATCTTCAAAAGGTCCGTTCAGCAGCTGGGGTATGCGGATATTGACATCATCCCAGGGTATGGTGCTGTGATAGAAGTTTTCACGGCCGCGTTTGAAGAAACCGCTTCTACTTCAGATTGTCATGCAACTCCTTACTCGAAGCAGGAAATGTTATCCTGCCAGTTCTGCTTTATGGCGGCTAGTGCTTGACGATAAGCAAAATGATACAGCTGATACTATGGGCTCCTTCGAAAGAAAAATAATTCGACGGATTTTTGGTCTTGGCGAATGTAGTAGAAGATACAACTGCGAACTCTATGAGCTGTACCTACCAAGATGTGGATGTAGTCCAAAAAGCGAATTCTATTCATTCGCTTGCACGTTGAAGAAACGTTACGTGTCTCACACTGTTTTATCGCTTTTTTAACAATCAGTGCTTAAATGAAATTGCCCGCTGCATTCCGCCCCTTCAGCAATTCAACCGCAATACTCGCCTTGCTAGGAATGCCCATGAGTTTACCATTCAGCGTCAGCCTATCTTTGGGCGTACTATGAAATATAGAGACTCTTTCAAAAGCCGTACAACACGAATTTGGAATGCCTTGCCCAGCTCTGTCTTTCCTCCTCAGTACAATTTACAGACATTTAAAACCAATGTGCATCGGAATCTCCTATCTTCTCTATCCCATTTTCCTTAATGCCCGCGCTGTGTAAATCACATTGCACTATAAAAGTAGTCATAAACCTTTTTAGCGCGTGCTAATTATATATAAAAAAAAAATGATACCTCAACGGCCTCTCAATTGATCACCGTAATTACTGACATTTAAACAAAAATCAACTAAATTGGTTGAAAATTACGGGCGACAGAGGGAAACATACAGTTTTTTCCACTTTATTTTATATAGATCTATACCCGCCCGAATTTGCCCGTACACAGATATGTTCTTTCGTAAAATTCGAGAAATCGATTTGCTGGAACTTTCTTTCTGCCTCAACCTGAAATACAGCAATACGAACAAAACAAAAACAGATTCATGAAAATCGGCCCATCGAGATACAACGTCATCGAGTTTCACCTCATAGATGTTTTTTGTATAGGAGGTATAAGATTTTGAATGTTTTTTTTTTGTATGGGAGGTGCCACGCCTCTTTGTCCAATTTTGACTAATCATCACAGGAGCACTTGAGGACCAACACCTAATATTATCTGTAAGTTCGATGGTTTTCGAGATATACGATTTTGAATGTTTTTTTTTTTAAGGGAGGTGCCACGCCAATTTGTCCAATTTTGACCAATATTGACAGAAGCACTTCCGGGCCAATACCAAAGATTACCCGTAAGTTTTGGCTCAATTGATTCGGTGGTTTTCGAGATATAAGATTTTGAATGTTTTTTTATATGGGAGGTGCCACGCCCCTTCGTCCGATTTTGAATTTGTTTGGCCTATCGCCCGACCACCGTAATTACCGACATTTAAAAAAAAAATCAACTGAATTGGTTGAAAATTACGGGCGGCAGAGGGAAACATAGTTTTGCCACTTTGTTTTATATATAGAGAGAAGAGATTCCTTCGGGGTGTAACTCGATGACGTTATAACTCGATAACCACTGGGCCGATTTTCATGATTCTTTTTTTGTTTGGTTCTTATTTCTATATTTTAGGTTTAGGCAGAAAAAAAATACCAGAAAATCGATTTATTCGAATTTTTCGCAAGCATTTCATCAACCCGCACGAAATAATTGCCGCCTGGTGGCGGAAAAAACGGAGTTATGATGGGTCCAATTTTTATTTGATTGTAAATAAATTCATGAATTTAGCGCTTCTTTAGAGTGTTAAAGAACTTCATCGGTAAAACATCAGTTGTTCTCTTCGCTTTAATATCCGTTGACATAGATCATCATCGTCATCATGACACTTAGTACGTGACTTAGGTACCTACTCATTAAAAAAATATCCGCGTATGTGTATAGTATATGATTCAAAACAAAAATCAGCCAATGCACAGCAGCCAGAACAAGCAATGAAACAATTTGTTTTTTAATCCATAGCCAACAACAAAAGACTGCTAGTTTTACTTACTCGTAAACCCAATACTAAACCCCCTCAATTGAGATAATGGTGCTTCAGAAGAAGACCTCTTATCTATGTATCCTTGTCTCGTTAACTGCCACCAACGACCTTCCTAAGGGGTTAAAATGCAATCACGAGGTTCACCGCGTCGAAATACAATTACATATTGTAGATGAATGGTAGAAGACACACCGTAGATAGTTGTGCTTCCCACACACACACCGAATGTGCTTATCCTTTGATCTGCCCACAAATCGTTTCCTCAACTAACGTGGCAATAATTATCTGCTGCTGCGAATCTACCTCTCGTAATTATTAATCAGCACTTAAAAGGCACTTCAAGCTTAATGAATCTCTCTCTCTATCTCTCTCTATCTATCTATCTCTGCTTTGTGCATGTGCAACAACTGATTGCACTCAAAAAATGTCACAATTTCAATTATCACTCCTGGCATGATGGCGACAAAAACGATTATAACCAAGTAAACTGCAGTAATCGAGTTAAAGGACAATAATATGTTGCACGTTACATGCGCCCAACTCATACATATAGACAAGGCCACCACTGGATGGAGATGCAGATGGAAATGGAGAAAAGCCATACAGGCCATTCATTGCCCTTGCCGCAGGCTGTCTATAGCCTATGATACCGAAACCGATTTCAAACAAAAAGACGAAGCAGATAAATGGCTCATTTCCCGAGAGGGAAGGAGAGCGCACGAGATGAACATAGCAGAAATATGAGAATTTTTGATCCATCGGCAAGAGACAGTGTAACACATCCACTGCACTGCACAAGACGATTATGCAGGTGCACATATGTATATACGAGTGCATATGTCGGACGCCCCAGCCACGTATGTGTGAAAACTTAAAGGAGCACCCTCCCACTGGATGCAAAATCCATATACATAGCTGTGCATGTGGATGGCTCTGAACATGACCGACTTAATTCCATATGCTGGTGAATAAATTATGACAAAGGATCCAGACTGCACGAACTGGGCCGGGGCGGCGGAGCAGGAGCATTGCCACACAATGCACTTCACAATTATTGCTCTCACTCTCGCGTCTCTCGCTCTACCTGGGAATTATATGAGCGATTTAAATAATTTTAGCTATTTACACTTATAGCGGGGCCGTGTTAAAGCCGTGCGTTTTGATATTGCAAATGGGTCGGGTATGGTTTTGTATTTGTATATACCTACGCTTTGGGGATATTTTTGGCACTTGACGTGCACGAAAAAGTCAATGGTGCTTTCAAACTTGTGTCCTTTGAGGTTCGCGCTTGGGAAACAATGTTTTGTCTAAAGTTTCATGCATTGTGGCCAAGACAAACCTTTTGGGAAATTTATCTAATTAGGATAACTAGTGACTGTTGCAAACATGAGTTGGTTTAGATAATTTCAAATTACTATAAGGGTTAGTTATTTGCACTTATTAAAATTGCCACCACTATATCGTCATATATGTAGTTATTTTCTTTTGGGACAACAAACTAACTCCAATATACCTAATCCGACATAATGTAGTGGGTCAGTGGTTTGTATACTGTATTACTGAGTGTGGGTCTCAGGTTCAAACCCCGGAAAACGTACCTACATTTTAAAAGTTGTTCCACAAAGTCACCTCTAGCGAACGCCTGACAAACATCCGAAAGAATAACTTCTCGAATCAGCCGCTCGGACTCGGCATAAAATTGCAGGCCCCAACATTAAGAACTCGCTCGTAGAAGCTAGACCTGTTAATACAACTATGTAATATTTTTTTTACCGTTTTCGTAAAACACTTTTGGTAATTTACCTATTATCTGAGGCAAGATTTATACAGAGACTGAGACTGAGACTCTCAACTCCAAATCCTCTTGCCGCTACCTATCTTGTCGCACAACCGAATCAGCTAACGAACATTCGAAACCATCACTTACTTACTTATGTACTTAGGTATAGCGTTACATACAGTCCAAAAAATACGCCTGAGAAGGACGATTTCCCTATATAGCTCGTCATTGAATGGAAACGGGACGGAACATTTTAGGACGAAAAGAAAGACCCTAACTACCTACCTCAAATTTATAGCTTTGATTGAGAAGTTCTGTCCGATTTGTCGATATTGTGTGTTCCTTTTTTTAAGATCTGCAGTAATGTGAATATTTCGGCTGTGGACTTAAAAACGTACTGGTAGGAGCCAATCAGTTCGTTGGAGAGTGGTTTCAGGCGTTCACACATAACGGCAGACAGATGACTGTATATATAGTGCAGTTAAGAGGATCTCCGTTCTTGTGGATCGGATAAACGATGCTAATGTTCGTTCGCTAGACATATTTTTTCCGACCAAATTTTGCAAATAAGTTGGCGATTGATTTATTTGCTAATGAATGGAACCAGCTAGATCTTATTGGGATTAACCTCAAGTCCACAGAACCTTATCCATGTGTTAAGTTTTTTTTAATGAATTTCCTGACAGTAAGTATGCCTTAATCGGACTTTTTTTCCAATTTTGGAAGCAATTCGGTGATGGCTAGAGCGGGAGCTCATACCAAGAGATAGACTACTCCTGCTTGTGACGTACATATGAAGGGAATGACGTTCACCACCAGTTTCGCATTAATACTCTTTTTGTTGAAAGTCACCGCGCAAGTTTTTTTATTGTTGGATATTAATGCTTAAATGAGCATTGGGATCGACGGTGACGCCGAATTCTTATTAATTTTTTATTTTAATAGCCAAACATTTTTACAACCCATGGAACTCTGGCTCGATCAAACTTATTTTAATTTTCCACAGATGGCTTAAATTAGTAAGAACGAAAACCTAACCACCTGTTTCGTGTTACAGCCCAAGAGTAATATACCGGCAAGCAGATGCACCCCAAAAAATTAGAGCGAAAAGAGCCGCCGCAAAAGAAAGGAATGAGCATTTGTTGAGTTTAGTGAGGAGAAAAGGGCCGACATTCTCGCCTTGGGCGAAAAGTATGCTTTCGAAAAAAAAAAACTTCAAAACCAAATTAGAATGACAATATCAAAGCTAAAGTTCAATCAGGCTGCTGGGCCAGGAATCGCTTACAAGTCGATCAATTCAAATCAGAGGAGGAGGAGAGAGAGAGATCTTCTGTTCTTATTTTAAAGATTTTGTCAGATGGATGTAGGTATGTGCAGGATAAAATGAATTGGTTAATGCACCTCAAATGTTTTATCATCAATCTGAAGACCATCATGCATGCTTCGAATTGGAAGCTAGGGCCGTCTATGACGCATGTACCTAAAGAAAAAAATGATTAAGGCTTATGTGCAGTTTTGGCTCCTCCGATTGTGCGGAATAAATAATTATTATGTTCATATCAAATAGGCATTCCCTTCCCTTCTTTTCATGGCAAGCAGGCGAAAGGGGTATTCAACGATGCAAGTAAAACCGACAGATAACTTAAACTCTACGTTAACTTATTCCTGTATAAGCATCCTCTTTGGTTTCCCTTCTTCTTATGCCCGTTTGTCAATTACAATACGAATCTATTTCATTTAAACTTTGTCAAGAAGTAATTTTTTGTCTCGTCAATTCCTCCTTGTTCTCGTTTACAACTCAAAGCACTTTCGCTTCACTGTAATATCCTTTAAATTCAATTAAGGAACCACTTTACTTTACAAAACCGTTGAGAGATTTATTCAAATTCTATTATGGGCTGTAAACACGATTACAGCCAACCAAACAGCAAAAGTCCTTAACACCAAGTTTTCATCTTCTCATAGACACTATGCCTTATCCATCCCCTTGAGATACTTATGATCTGCTCTCATGTACTCCTGCATGCTGATACATGTAGTACGCATTTCATTATCATCATCGTCATCAGCAGCACCAGCGCTACCATACATGTGAATAAATTGTTTCAAAAACTTTCCCCCAGAAAATGGAAAATTCTCAAACAATATAGTATACCAGCCAAAAAAAAAAATCCACCAACTTTAGCAATAAACCTTAAAAAAACGAACTGATTTCCAATCATGAGCTAGGATCCTGGAGATCTACTCCTTCCAATTCTAACCAAGCTATCAATATTTAAATACACTCCTGGATGTCGGTAGTATAGGGAACATAATACACCCCAACACTCTCATACGAACCCGGCCAAAATCAACATAGCATCAGGCGCGAGGATAGAAAATTGAGGAAAAGGACAAATTAGAGAGAAACTTTTAACGATTGGAATTTTCTATTATCACCATCGACATCCAAGGGAGAGGGGCTGATGTGAGTGCGAGTGCGATTGTGGTTATTGGGCAGGGTGGGCAAAGATACACATTCTACGTTTTCAGAGTGCATATAGAAAGAGTTCGTTTGTCTATAGAAACAAAACCAAAATCTAGTTAGCTGGATAGGATTTGTTTCGTGGCGAACAAAGGATAATAGTATGAGCGACAGAGCCGGAAGTACACACAGGAAAGGGAAACAAACCATGATAGAAAGTAGAAAATGGTTTAGTGAATAGATATTAGGATCGTGATGTACATTTTTATTCTCTATATGTATATGTATATACTTACTGACTGTGACTACCTCAGCGCATATAAAAAAGAAACTACATACTTGTTTTGTATAGGCCACACACACACCACCGTCATCTGTTTATCGCCTTGTCGATTTAATTGAGAAAACTTACAGATAATAAGATAAGACGAAGGAAATGTACACGTACCAGTTCATACTTCAGATCAACCATACAAAGATTCCACCCAACAAAGCACGTGTGTAATAAAATATGTGACACACACCATCACCAGGATAGGACATAATATATTAATTTATATAAAAGTAAAAACCCAATCACAAGACACAACAACACAAATAGACGTTCTTCACACTTACCGTCATAAGATCATCCAGTTGAAAATTTAATTTCTTTCCCTCGCACAGCCTCGCGCTGAAGGATCTAAATAGGACGAATTTTTCTCGTTCAGATGAGAGAATTGAATTTAATTTAAATTTTGAACGAAATTCAAAATGAAGTTGCTAGATACGATGCTCTGCAAATAGATGAAAAGAATGTGAAGAACTGCGTAAGTGAAGTTCATTTTGAAAAAAAAAAGAAATTATAAATTCTGTATATATAGTATATTAATTAGTTGAACGGGTGTAGCTGTGTTTACGTTACGTAATTATGTGATAAGTACTATGTTCAAGAAGTTGTATGACCTAGTTCAGTGTAAATTATTACACGCACATACTTGTATGCCGCGCCGTCCAAATGAACAACCCTCACTCGACAATTTGAATGTAAAGTGAACTCTGGTGCTCGAGTGGGTGGGTTGTATTGCGCAAATCCTTTTTGAAAGTCGTTCATGAAAGCCAATTAGAAGAGATGCCATTCACTAGATCAGATATAGAAGTAGCGGAATAAATCAGTATAGATGCTTGAAGTGAATAATGCATGCACTAGAGAATCCTGTGAAAAACTAAATTATCCACGTCCTTCGAAAGAATTTTGTACTGCAAGTTTAGTTTTAGCTGAGTTACGCGATCATCAATTCTGTAGCGAATGAGGTTTGGAAATTTATGAAACAGTGCTAACACAACTCGAGGGTAAGTGAGAGGCTTTAAGGCAAAGCATAGAAGATTTCATTGGAGTAATTCAGATTAAGTCAATGTACGGATTACATTGGAATTGACCATACAATTGGTGGGCTATTTCTGTTTTGTTTACGGCTGTTTGACAGCTCCTGACTGTGGTTCCAGACTGTGGCAGACGACATTTATTTGTCGTATCTAGTATAATTATTCATGAAATTGTAAAATGTATTTAACATATTTTAATTAAAGAATAAACTTATCTAATCTAATCTAATCTGTGGTTCCCTTAATAGTTTCGCTGTCTATAGTTCTATCTTCGCGGATATGGTTTTTGCTGCCTCGTCAATATGGCGACTTCCATTTTTTACCCGTCAGTGTAGATTTGTGTTTCTTGTACACTTCCGAGCGTGTTAGAGATACTGGCGTAAAAAAAGCCTCAGGGAATAAATTGAGCTTACAATCGCTTATCACTAACTGACTATACGACTTGGTCAGAATACCAATATTTATGTACGGTGTATTGACCTTTGATATCAAAAATGGATTTAGACAAGGTGATGCGCTGTCATGTCACTTATTCAACAACTTTCCAAAAGTATGTGCAAACGACATTGACATTATGTAATTGGCAGAACGCAGCGAGATGTTACTGATGCGTTTGGAAGTACTTATTAGCACAGATGCGGTAAAAATGGGTTTAGTGATAAATTGGGAACAAAACAAAGTATGTACATTTTGTCAATAGAAGGGACACACAACATCGACGAATCAGACAGAACGTCACGACAGACAGCTATAACTTTGAGTTGGTTAGGGACTTTATCTACCTCGGCTCCGCTATAAACTCTGATAATGACACCACACCAGAAATCAAACGAAGAGTTACACTTGCGAATTGCTGTTTCTTTGGCCTAAGAAGGCAACTGACTAATAGGGCTTTGTTAAGAAACACTGAGGAGACTCTATATATAAGACCCTCATCTTCCCAGTCCTATTCTATGGCGCAGAAGCTTAGATGTTAACAAAGGCGGTTGAAGATCTTCTTAGTCGTTTCGAACGCAAAATTCTTCGAGTGATTTTCGGTCCCGTTTGCGTTGAGGTGCTTTGGAGGAGGAAAGTTAACAGCGAACTCTACGAGCTGTACAGCGACATCGACCTGGTCAGAAAAGTACGTATCACTCGATTAAGATGGCTAGGAGATGTAGAGCGAATGGACACCAACGCTCCGGCCCGAAGAGTCTTCGAATTCAACCCGGAGGTACAGAGGAAGTCCTCGCCTTAGGTGGCGCGCACAAGTCGAAGGGGACCTCAACCAACTTGGAGTGCACAACTGGAGGCGGTTAGCCAAAGATCGTACTAACTGCAGAGGCGTGTTGGTTGAGGCTCAGGTCCATCCCGAACTGTAGCGGCACCTAAGAAAGTAAGTAAGTAAGTGGTTGCCTGGTGGACAAAGCGATAACTTGTGATAATCTAAGAAAAGTCCAAAGAATAGCTTGATTGCTTAAATCCTTCCGCTGAACTTGACAATCTCTTTCATCTGATACTCATTGACAATTTTAGCAAGCAAGCGTCAGCCTCTGCCGATGAACGTGCGTAAAGGTACCTCATACTTTAATGATAAAGCTGGATGCTTCGCAAGAAATAGATTAACGCTAAATCTAGAGACGGGCTTATATAGAATTATAGATCCATGTCTAGCTTTTCTCTGCCAAACTCGTCAGGTTATGGAACGATAGCAAATGCTCGTTTCTCCATTAAGCACGAAAACAGTTTCGCTTTCATGTCAAAAACGGATTGAGGCAAGGTGCTGTTCTGTCATGTAAGTTCTGCAACTTTTGGAAAAGGAATTTTTTATGGTAACATTGATCTGGTCAGAAATATGCGAATCAGTTCTAATATCGGTTGCTCTACGTCTACATGAATGGACACTAACTAATAGTATTTTACTCCTACCCAGAAGGACAACGCAGTGATGAGGTAGTATGTACTCGCCTTATAGGTTGTGCGCACAAGTGGAAGGGTAGCTCATCCAACTGGAAGTACGCAACAGTAATTAGTTTAGCCGGACTGTAAATCTACCTAAGTAAGTACAGTCGGGCTTCTCTATAATGAAGACTCATCTGTAACGAAGTTCTTTTGAATATATGTACTGCTTTTTTGGTATATTTAGACTTCTCTACGCCGAAAGGCGAACTAAGCAAATTCCTCTCTGTGAGCAAAAATTTCGATTTCTTTAAAAAAAAAAGAACTACTACTACATTTTACAAGAAATTCAACCGAAACAGGTTATAGGTTGCACCTGCAGTAACACAGGTGATCTACATTATATAGGTACCCACTCCGATTCAAAAGTGACCACTATTGGCTGTCGAGCCATAAAGCAAACGTATTTTTGTGTCCCTACCTATACAGGAATATTAACACGCCCTTCAGATAGTCACTTAAAGCGACCTCTTACTTCCTGCAGCAAGAGCCATTTAATTTCGAGTTAAAAAAAAATACCTAAACGAAAAAGGACAAACTATGACAAACTGCATAATCCATTTATCGCAGCAGTAACAGTAACAGAGTGGTATAGCGACAACGAAAGACAAACAGTATCTATGGCATAGCAGAAAGTGGCCAAAAAAAAAAAAAACCAAAAAGACTGCTGCGGTGTACTCCCTTGAATTTAAATTCGCATATTTACACTTAAACTACACTGACTTGCCATTCTGTAAATGTGTTCGTTTGTCGTCGTCGTTGTCCTTATCAGGATAATAAAAATCAGAATAACCGTAATATCATACATTTGATTTGCTCACTCACACACTCGCACGATATCCTTTATTCATTTAACTATATCTGGTCGGAAGCCTTTGAAGCGCCTGTTAAGCGACCCCGCTCAACACACTATGGCATATCTCAATAGTAAGGAGTTTTGGTACACTGCACCACAAAACTGCCAGCAGCATTTAGGACGAATCGTGTAGTGTTACCAGTTACATTGACAATGTGACATGTGGATTTAACGCATGCTCTTTGTTGTTCCTCTGATGGAGCTTTTTCTATTTTCTCTCATCTGTGCCTTCCTTTTCATTACCTTCATATGAGATGGATATTTATCGTATCGTCGATTCCGTTTTGTATTCTCGTTCGTCCTTCTGGAAATTGTTCTTTTAGTTGGGAGGGAGGAATCCGTTATCAGTTTGTATAGGAAGGTGCTCTTAAGCCACATTGTCTTTAAGGAATAATTTACTCTTAATATACGGTATTATGGGAAATGGGAGTGTGTGATTTTCTGTTTTCATCCTTGATAAGGATTTATTCGTTCTCTCTCTCTCTTTCTCTTCTTGTGGCTCTCTTTATGTTTTTGAATTGTAAAAAGTTTTATGACGTAACACAGTGCCGACCTACACCCTTTATTTCCTCGTGGGAATTTAGGCGAGGCTCCTCTCTATTCCAAGTTTCCTTTCAATTTAATTCTCCTTAATCGTCCTTAAAGGAGTTCTTTTTTTTTTTTTTGCTTTCTTTTTGCTCTCCAATTTCTTTCTTTACTCTAGAAAGTCGGTGCAGTGTACCACCTTTTTTATTCCGTAGAAAACTTGAACAGAAAAAAAAAACAGATTCAAAATTCTAAATCGTTTAAGGACACTTTTTCCTGGTGTAGATAATTTATGACACTTCTGCCGTAACTACTTCCTGGAAGTGCCTTCATTCTTTCTGAATGAATGGGATTTAGTCAGTGTATCCGTAAGACATTAAAAAGATGGTGGTCGGGTAGAACCGGCGGTTGAGATGGTGGCTTCTCCATTTTATCCTTTTAGAGAAATTATTGATTAATGAAAGCCAAGAGTTTGTGGGAGGAAAAACTTTTAATCCATTACCAACCATGTCACCGTTAATTTCCATCTAAATTAGAAAATCATTACCATGAAAGGCATTTAGGGTTTTGAAATGAAGAGACTTTGCATTACCTTCAATGCGTGTGGTTAAGCAATTCGCAGATGCAGTATAGTTGGGTTTTTGTTTGTTTGTTAGATCTCATGGTGTGGTTTTTATTATGCGGGTGGTGGATAATTCTACCATTAATCGTGCCTTAAGTCAGCCTATGAGAGTATCACATATCGGCAGCAAGTAACAAAATCTACACACCACTGTCATTAAGGTTTCGGGTTCATCTAGTGGCCGCATTGCTACGGATAATCCAGATAAACCTCCATCACTGTAAGGTGGCTTCTGCCAACTTTATTCACCATTTACAAAAAAGTAGCGACCAACATAGTCCTCGTATAAGAACCATGTAGTGAGTCGTTAATAACTGCATAACGGAGTTTAGGCCACTAAACCAAAACGTTTTGCATGCGGATTGTAAAAGTAAATTAAAAGCCAGCGTGTTAGGTTAGGTTAGGTTCTGTAGGGTGTGACTTTATCATGGACTAGGCACCATATTGGGTTCATCGCCGTCCCTGTGCAACATTCACGGTCAAAACGTAAACCAATTCGCCAAAACATTTAATTTCCAGAGATATACAGAACCTAAAAATGTTTTCAATTTTGTTAGAGAGGCCAACCCCTGCTAATTGCTGAAGAAATACCTTCCAACGTGCATTCTTCCGTTTCGAACAACATACATTCACAGAGAAGATAAGTAAGATCCTCTATAACATGTAGGTCCTCGAAATACCTGCACGTGCCCAGAGAGTTTTCATGTAATGTTGTCGTACTTCCAATAGCGTACCCCTACCCAACCTCGCCTGCCTGTTCCGACTCCGGCTCAACTCTGTAGCACTTGTGGTCACAGAGTGGGACTTTCAGAAAAGAGAAGAGGATGTTTAAGCAAGTTGCTTTTCCAAACTAAACACTTTGATCTGCTGAGTCTTACCAATTCTACATTTTTTTTCCAATCCACAAGGCCAAGCCACAAGGCCTTTGAAACCCTGTGCCCTCTTGCATCGGCGTAGATACACGGCCTACGATGACATCGGGCCTGTTTCACCAACAATTATACGTCAGGCCGTCAGAGGTCTGGGAGGGATTACTTCCGCCATGAATGAATCCTTCGCAAAGTCGTACAGGTACACTAAATGTAAAAAAAACACCCTTAGTGGACTCCAGAACTTAGCTCACTGAGAAGAGAAAGTAGAAAAGACTTCAACAAGGCAAAAGGAACAAGGTCACCCAAGGATTGAGGATGTTACCAGAAAAGCCTTAAGTACTATATACTAACAGGAATTAAAACTCTATAGAGAGAAATACTTGGCAAAGTTTTTATTCCAGCATTGAAGACAGCAATGAGGCCAAAAAGTTGGGAAGATCCTGTGAAAGTCTCCCTCTATACCTAGTTATATTCAAGAATTCGACGGAAAAGAAATACACTAATACAGTCTAGTAAAATCACTTCAGTGGCTTCTACCCATCAACTTTCCAAAGAAGGGAAAAGGGGTTTTAATAACCAAGACGAGAAAAGCCTTTCATACTAACCCAAGGGACGACAGGCCTCTCAGCCTATCATCTTTTTACAGAAGGCTTTAGACTCAATGAAATAGAGTTCAAATGGAAATGCTCTTAAAATTCCAACACGCCTACTTCAAGGGCAGATAGCCTTTTTAGACATCAAAAGGGCTTTGAGTAATATATGTATGTATAGGCATGAGCTATAACTAACTCAAACTAACTAAAACTGAAGACTGACATAAGGCTAAGTCACTGAATCAACCATAAGGTGTTAATCAGGGTTATTAATGCACAACTTGGCTGCTACAAGCTGAGAAGGTCAGTGGAACATGGTACTCCGCATAGTGGCGTAAAAATGTAGGTACTCCATAGGAGTATTTCTGGTGACCCTAGACGAAAACGGCTTCAAAGTGACGCGAATGACATCGCCATTTTGTTTACGGGGAACTATCTCCCATCCTTACGAGACTTTATGGAATCGGCGCTTACAATGCTGGTCATTTGCACATTTTTACAAATCGAGGAGGAGGAAATACATATCCCCTTGCTAAGTGCCCGGCACTTTCCTTGATTATAGATCTCTAGGATAGTAATTCTTCGAGCAAATTGCTGATATTATCAAATCAAAAAATGTCTGCAGAGCACAATATTTTTCCAAGAATAGCGGACATAATATACTCTGCTTGTGGTCGTTGGGTATTGGCCTCAGAACTTAACCTAACCCAATCTAGCGCAGGTCTCCAAGTCTGTGACGCCAGAGTTGAGCTAAGCAAAAATCCTCTTCTTTGGTCCTTCACATGGGCGTCTCTGGGAAATGGGTAGATCAGTGTCGGCTAAAAATATGCGCTTATGTACTCAATTGTGCGCTGTGGTAAGAAGTTAAATCAGATGCCTCCCTCACAGATCCTTATTCGGCGTCAAGTCAATCTATAACTCCTATAGGCTCTTCTAATTATAAAGCCCAGTGAGAAAGCACAAAACGGCCTCCAGCTGGATGGTAAAAATCTTATACAGAGGCTAGTACTTCTATGAGAAAGGCCCAAGTTCTGAAAATAAAACCGATTACCGGGACTAGCGAACCTGCCACAACAGTAGCAGCAAGTATAGCTAGAGTAAGTGCGGCAAATGTGGCCCAGGTGGGTAATATGGCCCACCATTATATATCCTGAATCAAAAAGCTCAGGTAGATAAAAACTAATACATTTCAAACAAGTTAAGACCGGTTTTGTCTCTGTCGATTATGGTAGGCGTAGCTAGACGGATCTGTAAAATATAGACCATAGTAGCTTTTTTTCGTTTTCGATGTAATTTTTTGGGAAGTTTTGTTAATTTTTTTCGCATTGAATTTTGCTTAAATTCGATAATCTTTTTCTAAAAGTGAATAATGTTAAATCTTTTCTTATTTTGTGTGGCATCAGAAGTTAAAAAAAAGTTTATCAGTTGTATTAAAAATAAAAATGAGTGAAAAAATCACGGTGTGTTTAATATGGCCCACCCATGTGGCCCAGTAGGCCATATTTGACACCTGATATTAATTGAACGTTTGACAGATAAAATGGCTTCTAGCTCCCACAAGAGCACAAAACAACAATAGACCAGGGTCGAAGAAGAAATAATTCTAGCAAACCAAACTAAATTTTCTTGAAAACGATAGTGTTAAATATGGCCCACCATGGGCTAATAGTAGATAGCCACCCTGGGCCATATTTAACGCAGGGTGGGCCATATTACCCGCACTTCTTTTAAAATTTAAAAATTGAGTTCCTTTACGTTTTTGTTTATATCTTTTTGTTACGTTTTTTTTTATTATTTTAGATAATAAAGACTGAAGTACAAATGTTTTGTAAAACTGTTAAAAAAAAAACAGAAATGAATTCGACTTAAATTCATGGTTTTATTCTAAAAAATGTTAAGGGTGGGTCACATTTGCCGCACTTACTCTACTTTAGGGACACAAATTTAAACCATATCCTAAAAAAACTCATCCAAAATACCACAAAGCCCAAGCTACTTCCACATCTAACGCGCATACAGAAATTAGTCAGAGCTGGCTGCCAAACTGTCGTCAGCACTTAATACATAGACAATCGATATAAATAAACTTCGGTACGACCTATACAACTGCGGTAATCATCATTAGAAATAGTCAAGAAGCAACGAGTCTTATAAAAAATACCTTACATACGGTAGTAAACTGGTTTCAGAAAGGTTTCTATATAGGTAAATCCCTCAAAACTACGATAATACCAAGGAGAAAACGGCTCTGTCCCGAAAACGAAAGCTCCGTCTACGAGCCTTTTTGGGACTTTAGGGGGAACAATAATTCATGTGGTATCACAAGGGACCTTATAATGGACTAAGGGTGTATACAAAAGTTAAATCTTACCTGTCGGAAAGTTTTTCAAATTGTGAAATGGCTGATAAAACTGCTCGAAGTGAACACTTGATAAGAAACTTTTTAAAAAATGGGGTATCTTGTGGAAACAACTACAAAAAAAGGATCGTAAAAGTTTTAACACCACAAAACAAGCGGAAAATTCAAAAACTAGTTTCCACAAACCAGTAAAGGTGCCTGTCCATTTGAGAGTAAAAATGCTGCGAGCAGCTCTCAAGCAGCTCTCGAGAGCAAACTCGCAAGTGGACATAGTCTTGAGAGTAGTTCGCCGAGAGTTAACGTTTTACTCTCGAGATTCGAGCCTTTTGAAAGTCACTCGCAAGTGGACACATGTTCTGATCACTATCGGAGATTAGCTCTCAAAATTCCAACACGGTTCGTATTTTGCGAGTAGCTGTCGAGAGTCGACGTGGCAGAACATTGGATATCGAAGGAAATAAATCAACTCATAGTGTTACCAATACACTCTCACGTACTGGTATGGCTTCCCTTAATTTTGTATCTTTTTTTATAAATAATGGGCCGAACAGATTGAATTACATATTCTATTTCACTTGTTATGTTAAAAATGTTAATGTGAATGTTAAAATGAATGTTAAAAATCCCTGAATTCCTCCTGATGAGCATCTACAATTTGAAGCTCTTTGTAAGAGAAGACCCTTCACAGAGTTTACGACGACGATCTATTCGTAGTTTCCCACCAACTTAATTAGGTCGAAGTGATTTATAAATCACGAAAGCCGTTTCCAGGTGTTTTATTTTGACATTTCTGTTAATTCACGAAACTTTTCTTTCCAAAGTTCCAAGAGGTAGAACTTGTCTTTTCCGTGCCATATTTCGCTCTTTACTTGCTTCTCCTTTGGAAACACATCTGACAATATGACAATAAAAATAAGAACACATTTTAATTATATCACAAACTCATCGAAACAAGTAGCGGAAAATTTAAAAAATTTTGTTTATTTTCATGAAAATGGTATTTGTCAGTGTTTTTAGCTAGCAGAAGAAGTATCAAGTGGACACGGTTATGAGAGTAGTCTCAGGTTTAAAACTCTCAAAGTTCTATCAAAAAACTCTCGATATTAAAATTTCGAAAATATTACTCTCAAGTAGTCAGCCGAGAGTAACTATCGAGAGTTTATTAACGAAAGTACTCTCAAATGGACAGGCACCTTAAAAACTCTCTGGTTTGTGCTAGTGTCTTATGGCAGCCAATTTACAAACAAATTTTAATTTGAGAAAAGATGGCCTGCTCATACATAATATATTATATTCTTGGAGGAAGAAATAATCAAACAGAAAAATTGCTTCCAATTTTAAATGTTTTATGTAAATTTTACTATAAACATTTTTTAAATAAAGATTCAGATCACACATTTTCAGTCGAAAAAACTCATATCATAACATTTAGGTAACTCAATGCAATCGAAAATGAGAATGTGCGGAGAAATGACAAAAAAACCAATCTCCATCGAAATCAAAAGTTGGAATGTCAGTTGGCTGAAATCGAATGACTTTCACTTAAAAAAAAAGAGTAGCTATGTAAATAATACTTAACCTTCATTACATACTTCTGTTAAAAAATCAACCAGGAATACAAAATGGGAGGATGTGCTATTACAAAAAATGTATCCCATAATGACATATCAAAGATAACACACTCATTTTCAATTATTATAAGTCAAGGTGCATAAGTATATACATAGTTATATATTTTGTACACAAAATGCAACTTAAATATAAACAGAAAATATTTAGTATTTTATTACTTTCCGTAATATTCAGTTGTTATTTTTAAATTTGTTTAAAATATGCATTTTCTACATTTTATACATTTACACCCACCACAGACGACAAAATAGTACGTATCATAAAAGGAGACACTCTGTGAACAGATCCAAATTACACAAAAATGTGTTCCTCTGGTGTTCAGAATTGAAGAATGCTCTAAAGTTACCCATGCTGGAAATGAATAGCTTGTGTGAATCTCAGTGGTGTTAAATTGAGTGCAGTTGTTGTAATTGCGTGCTGAAAATCCTACTTTACTTTACTTCACTGAGTTCGATGTGCAATAAAACAGACCTAATATCAGCCCTATGTTCATATCCGACCGAAATTGAATTCGTGCGGATTTCAAACTGCATTCATAGTTCTGCTTTTTAGTTATGTTTACTTGAAATGATATCGGCTAAGTGGCCGCCGGCCGCCAGAATTGATGACCATTATGGCATTTTCTAACACTCTTGCCAGAACTTCCAGCGATAGGAAGTCACTCATCTTTGACGGATATGTTCTTTGAATGTTTCAAAAATTTGAGGCTTGTTGACATAGACTGGTCCTGACTGCAAAAATTCCCTACAAAAAGAAATCTGAAACGGTTAAATCACGCAATCTTTCCAGCCAGTACAAATCTCCAAAACGAGAAATTAGGCGACCCGGAAATGCAGCTCTCAGAATTTTGGTTGTGGTTGGTGTAGTATCCGTCGTTGCTGTATCCTGTTTTAACCAGATGTTCTTCAGTCCCAATTCATCCAATTGAGGAAGGAGAAAGTAGTAGCTTTAGAGCTCTAGCCGTCCACAGTAGTCATTTGGCACGTTTTCGAGAAAAAACAGCTAACAGGTGATGCCCTGTCTGCACTTTGTATAATTGGACATCTTACAGCCTTTCACCAAAATCCTCTGTAAAGACCGTCGATTGATGCCGAATTGCGTGGCACGTGGTCTGGTCGATACTCCGGGGTCCTCTGTGATATCTTCAGCCACAGATGCGATATTCTCAGCAGAACGGATGCTCTGGGGCCGGCCAATCTGGCGGCATCTCGTGTTGTGCCGTACTCTCCTAGGCGAGCGGCTAAACGTCGTAGTGTTTGCCCAGTTAGTGTCGGACGACTGGGAATCCTGTCCCGAAATATTACTCTGCGCCAATACGACCAACGAATTATTCCCAAAAAATTCGATACAATTATTACGCGTTATTTAGGAGCAGATATAGCTAGCGACTCATGCCTTTGTTGACGTTTTGTATCTGTTTACTTCACAAATGTCCACATAGAATTGACATTTGCCGCCATTTGTAAAATTTATAGGGTGATGACTGATGATTTTTGCACTACCTTGTAAAAAGGTGTATGTGATGCCTGATGAGGATGAAAAATGTATAAGTTGGGTGTAATTTGCAACACACTTTCGGTTGCATTTTGCTGAGCGACGCGACGCCTAAAGAAGTGCGAATGGGTTGCTTTTAGAATATTCAAACTGCATGCAATAGTGCTAAAAAAAGCAATAAAAGTGCAGCTCTGTTTTGTAAAAAAAATATGGCAATACTGTTTGTAGTTTCAGTGGTCCCTCTATTCGTTGTCTGAAAAACTCGCCGACGTACCTCATTTCATTGTGAATTGCCGGACGGTGTTAAATCGAGAACGAGGTTTCATTTTTCATTTCATTTATTTATTTCATTTGAATGCTTACACATTAAGACATAAATATCTTTATAATATAGTGAAAGCTTAATATTCAATTCATTTAAGATACAAGCTACTAAGACATGTTCAGATAGATATTTAAAAAAGAAAAGAGCGATTTTCGCCTCGCTCTCGTTTTGTTATCACGCCTGCATTGTGAAAGGGGCATACGCATAATCCAGGAATAATGTTCGGAAGTTTTACCGTAAGATAAAAAGAACATGTCAGGACAACATGACCTAAACAGAGAATTAAAGAGATGGTTGAACTTCCAACTACACGACCAAACTTAAATAAGTGAACTCTGAAATCATATATCAACGAACTGATTGGCTCCTACCAGTGCGAGTGCGTTTTCATGTATTCACACCACGGCAGATTCTGCAGCCTAGAGAAAACCCCATAAGTTTGGACCATCTGTTAATCGAATTATAGAGACTGTTTGGCATATCTAGATTTGGCATACCTGACAAACTCGTCAGGTTATGCAGCATGACTAAGGATACGTTAGCTGGTTCATTAATTCATTAAGGTAGGTAGGAAACAAAGACCGAGACTTTTAATGTCCAAAATGGATTTCGGCATCAGCATATAGTACGAAACTCACAAGCACCTACGGGCACCATATTTTAAAATCCAATGCCATTATGTACTTGTACAATAACTATTAGTTTCGTTGTAAAAGAAACCAGTTACATGAAGGGGGAAACATCTACAACTTTGAGATAGTTAGGGACTTGGTGGTATGCAACTTTAAAATGAAACACATCTTATGCCATGGTGGTTTAATATGATTTTGGGTAAGATGTGTTTAATTCAAAGCTCTTTCACAGCAACGCGCCATTCAACTAAGAATCCTTTGACTATAATATTGTGGGCGGCATTGTACTTGAAGAATAACTAAGTCGGGTGGACCGTAACTTAACGGTAAGTTTGGCGAACTGAACCACGATTTTCGAAAAAGGTTAGGTTAGGTTAGCTGGCTGTCTTGAAAAACACACTTAAACCAGAGATATGAGGCTGCCTTATGTGGTACGGTGGTGGCCAGAAATTCTGGTCCGGACGTACTCATAGGAGCCTGGTTGTGTGGACAATTTCGATAATGCCTCATTAAGAGGCTCGAAAAGTGATTGAAGCAGTCATCACAACTACTTATATATTTGATTAGAAGGTGGAACGTTAAGGTGGCTTATCTTCGGGAAGACGGAAAGTGACAGAAAAATGATTTCGTTCATATGCGCCCCACCGCTAGTTCGAATAAAGCACAATCGTGAAGTACAATTTTCGACAACTGTATCGAGCAACCGTATATCAGCAATAAAACGGCGAATGTTGACTTCGGCACAGACTAGTGACTTCACATACCTACCCCCAAAGAAAGTGATCTAAAGGTGTGAAATCATCATCAGTATGGTTTTAGAAAAGCTAGCTCTACAATAGACGCTGTAACTGCAATCCTATAGAAGAAACAATTCAGTGAAGGAGATGGAGAGGAGGAACAAAGAATTATGGTGCCATACTAATATTGGACGTCAAAAACGCATTCAACTCTGCACACTGGGAGATTAGTAGGTACTCTCACTTAGGTCAATGAGGACGCCAGGGTTTTTAATTAAAATAATACAGAGCTACTTTGAGAAACGGTTTCTGCTCTTCGACACTGACGACGGTGTAAAGAGATACCACATAACTGGCGGAGTTCCACAAGGATCGGTATTAGGCCCTGTCCTCTGGAAAATTATGTATGATAGGGTTCTAAGACTAGAAATCCCAAATGAGGCAAAACTCATAGGCTTTGCCGATGATAATACAATTGTGGTGGCGGCGAAACAGAAATAATAAAGGACATTAAAAAGGAATGTATTCGAAAATGTGGGTAAAAATCCCACACTGGCACTCAGTATGTACTGAGTATCGTCTTTAGAAGATTATGATTACGATTCATCGTGTTCCGAATAACATGGTAAAATGGACGTAGCACACGATAAGTTTGGCGAACCGAAACATGATTTTCAAAATAATTTTGAAAAAATTGAACGCGTTGTTTTGGCGTTAATCTAATTATTGTAAAATAGCAAAACGTACTAACCATAAATCAAGTTTCAACTACCATATTGACAATCTATTGAAACAGTGTTGCCAGTTTAAAAACCAAGCCTCTAAAAAAAACACCTTTTACAAGGAAACTCTGCAAGGTACTTTATGCACAGACATCATTTGTCAACTAGATAGTGGCTCCAGTCACAGTCTTCACTTACAAATTGATCATACAATTTGGTACCTGTTTTTTTCCAGTTCCAATAGGGTGTTAAATATATTTTTCAGAGATACTAGTTGCCCCTGATGTACTTTTAGGTGGGTTTCCTGCGCAATATTTAAATATAAAAGAGGGAACTAACTGATTGTGAAGGAATCTCTGTGTACCAAATTCTGAGAAGGGCGCGAGTCAAGCCTCGGATAAAAGCTAGTAAGTCATATACTATGTAGCCCTTATTGCTCTGAAGTGGTACTATGTAGCTCCTATCGGTCAGCCCATCCATTTCTAAGATTCCCTTAAAGCTTCTTTATAGAATCAACTAGTAGTTTCTCTCAGATTCTTACAGGGAGAAGGTGTAGCAACGGGTATAAAGCGGCCGTGGTTGTGGACATTAGTGCACCTGTGATTCAGGTAGGTAGGTGGGTGTGGCGGTTTGTAACAAAACCCAAGTCACACTAAGTGCCGTTTTGTTACCACAACTCATTTGACCTAGTTGTTAAGGTTTATCGAAGTGGAGAGTTTAGATCCAGCCTGTGGAGTTCAAAAAGGTTATCGTTATCAGTCTCTTAATACTACTCCTCGAGGGATGCGAAGAAAGGCTTTCCCAACGACCGCTGTCTAGCCCTAGCTAGTGCTTGACACGCGCATAGGTAGTGAGTTATGGTATCTGTTTCCGTTGCGTCGTTACAACTGCGATAGTGTGTATTATCGCTGTTATTCTAGATATATCTTTTCGTGTTATACTCAGGAGGTTGGCTGTTTTTTCTCCACTATATTTTGGCCATATCTTTTTGGATATGGTACAGTTTGTTAGCCTCATCCATCCGAGATTATGGCTATCGAGAGGGATTCTGTGGACATTTTTGCTTTGACTGTTCCTACTGAAATGTTGACCGATTTCGCAAGTGAGCAGTGGAGAATTGAACCTTGCCTGGCCATCTCGTCAGCCTGTTTCCTAAAACGTTGCTATAACCTGGAACCCAAATCAGGGTAATCCTGAACTGATCCAGCGAGGCGAACTCCCGACATTCTAATACTAATTTTAAAGTTATATTGACTGAGGCGATAGCTTTGATCGCAGCTTGGCTGTCAGTGAATATGTCTATATTTTGCCTCGGGACTGTGTTCGTATGTAGTTTGATTAGGCGGTAGGCCTCCCCGATAGCAAGTATTTCGGCCTGAAACACACTGGTTGTATGCGGAAGCCTGAAGGATTTTGAGATGCTCAGAGACTCAGAAAATGCACCCGCACCTACTCCACAGTCAATTTTTGAACGACATCCGTGTAGATTATTAAATTCCAGTCTCTGTTTAGCCGTCCATCATGCCACTCTAATCTTGAAGGAAATTCTACTTCAAAGTGTTTTGTGAAAAGCATTTTGGGGGCGATGTAATCCGTTGAGGGTGATACAAATTTTCTTGATAGAAAAGCAGAATGTTGCTATGTCCATAGGGTCTCGCAGGGTGCATGCAATAACGCCTATGGGCGTAAATTCACTTTCCAAAATGCAATAACGCCCGCGGGCTTTATTACACTTTTTTTTAACGCAAAACGCAAATCTGACAGTAGACCCAAACGGGGGTCTCGTGGGTCTTAATTCACAATTGTTGTGGGCGTTATTGCATTTTGGAAAGTGAATTTACGCCCATGGGCGTTATTTCACTGGGCGTTATTGAATGCACCCGGTCTCGGATACCAGCCCCGACTCTCTAAGTCTGGTCGCGCTGTGTGCAACTACTGCTGGATTTTGTATGCGATCAAAAGAGTTGATATTTACTTTTTATTTATTTTCTCTAATTTGCAAGTAGTACTGTCTATCTAATGTAAAATGGCAAAACATAATGATCACATGTCAGCTGTCAAATGGACTGTCACTATAAACAGTGGTGCCGATTTAAAAACCAAAGTTCTAAGAAAGCCATCCTGTATAATGAAGAAAATAAGGAAGAACAAGTTTAAAATAAACTGCACTGTTCCATTACAAAACTTAAGATACAGATACACAGATTAAATTGATTGCAACCAGCCCCAGCCGATCAGAAAATTAATTTCACTTAAATCTGATACGTCAGAAAGCTCAGTGAGATATAGTCTTCCCAAGGATTTCACACAGACAGGAGAACTCATTCCTACACAAAATAAATCAGGATAAAAGAAATATGATTTCTTTCACAATGCTATTGTACGGCTAGAAAGTAGATTTTTTTAAAGAAAAGACACTCCTATTCACTATTTCAATTTTCTAAGTACTACAACGAAAACCAAAACGAAAAGACCGTCAAACCAAAACCTAATAAGGACATTCAACCAAGTTCCCCAGCAATTTACCATTAAAATTTCAAAAGTGAAACTTTAAAAGCCACTTTGAAAGAAACTATTAATTTTTAATGGACTTCCTTCGTCCTGCCAGCGGTTAAAAGGAGAAGCAATGCATAGCTATGGCTACATCAACTTACACAGGTTTGTGAATGTAGGCATATTCCAAATATTTATACCTCAGTTCACATAGCTTAATGAGAGAACCTAAAAGTGCACTCAAAAAAAAAAAAAAATCTGCTCCTCCTTCTGGCTAAATGACAAGTTTTATGCAAACATTAGGCAAGCAAACACACAGAAAACGTAAACTAAAAACTTAAACAACCTAACAGCAAATATAACACATCCATATATATTTTTGTATATCTAGCGGGGCTTCCTTTTACACAATTTCTTGCCGTTAAGGATTCTTCTAAATGCACACAAGACAACACAAAAACAACAACACAACAAGATGTCGATTTTCACGTGGAAAGTTTACATGATTTCCTTTCTCTGTGTACACTCCTTCTGTTAAGTATCCACGTACATATTCCAGAAATGGTAGTAAGCTGGATACGAAATTCGAACACAAAAAGGACAACAGAAGGTAAACAACTCAACAACAATGTACATGTACAATGGTACATTCTCTTCGGTTTGGTGTGGTTCTTATAAGAGTTCCACCTTTTTCGGAGGAGATTTCCTCTATTATCCTTTTAAACGCCTATCCTTGAAAGTAATTTTGGATTGGAAAATAATTTAATTTGAAGATGAAAATTAGTAGTTTGAGTCCTTTGACAATCCACTCTGTCCTACGGTACCGCAGTTTATCGCAGATCTTCTTCAGAGTCCTTGAGAGCTTTCACCACTGCACCCGAATGTATATAGAGGAAAAACTAAACTGTGAATTTTCCACTTGAAATTAAAGAGAGAAACTCCTTAAAGAGAGAGAGAGGGAGCGACTTGATGACTAGGTGAAGAGAATTTTTGAGGGAAAATTTATTCTGTTCTATTTTTTTTTTTTGTTGTTTGGATCTAACTTACACACATGCACAAACACGCCCTTTTGTGCTTTTCTGCTATTCTTCCTTTTGTCGAAAGGGGATAATTTTACGTGTCATTTACAATGCAAACAAAATACTGAACAGCACTTTTATTAAACAAATTTAAAAACAATTCAGTAGATAGGTTGTGGTCACACGACCTGTCAAACGAAATCCTTTAGTGGGTGTAAAACACTTGGTTGTCACTGTACTACTTTGCACTTGTCACGAAAGGACTTTTTTCCATCATCGGAACACACCTCTTTTCAATAGAGGAACAATTTTCAAACTGACTATGACCAGATAAATATAATTTACGTTACAACACGATAACAAAACTGAAAGAAAATAGCATAATAACATATAACCGTTACTAGCGAAGCGATGCAGATACTTTTTTTTTGCTATTTTAGTGGATAATTGTAGGCTTGAGGGTGACCGAGTGTAGAACCGACAATAAACTTATCATTGAACCGCAGCAGTAGGCAATAGCAATAGCATCACTCGATGCTTTCAAAGTCGAGCACATCGAGCAGAACACTGTGGCACAGTGGGTGACGTTTTTATAGGGTCACTATTGTGGTTGTGATCAGTGTTGCCACTAAAAAAAAGTGAATCCGGTAAAATCTGACCGAATGACCGGATTTATATTTTCTAAATCCGGTTAAAAAATCCGGTCAAAAGTTAAAATGAGAATTTTTGACCTGAAACCCGGTCAAAAAGAGAAAATACCTATACCTACCTATACAATTTACGAATTTGTATGTTCACCTGCATTATCGATGTTTAGAAAACGTTTTTATAATATGTAAATCTTGAGTTTGTGAGCTTGTTTTTTATTTCGTTTGTTTAAAATTTACTGAAACTAATTTTTCATTTTATATGACATATTTTAAGTTCTGAAATACACTTTTAGTGCATGGCCATACACGCCTTCCAATGAACATCGTGTCCAGCGACACAGGTAGATTTTGAGTGAGTAAAGGAGAAAGGTAGATAGCATAGAAAATGTACAGAAAATCCACTTTCAGAAGATACCTACAAATCTTCATTTGATATTCTTTTTCCTGCCAAATTTTATTTTATTGCAATGACGCCTGGTTTTTGTGTGTAGCCAAATCGTGAATGGAAATGAAAGACATGAGAAGACGTGTATAGCCAGGCCATGTACTAAGGCCGTGTGTCAATTGGGCTAAATAATTATTCTCGGATAATTTTCTGACATTTGAAAAGAGTAGTTCACCAAAATGCAATCTGATATTTATCGAATTTCACACTTTAATTAATTGAAATTCATTGTTTAATTTCCTCTTCAACATTCTAGCAAAAGAAAACGTCAAAAAATGAGCCTATAAGATAATTTATTATCCTGCTCCCGGAGCAGAATCCCATGCGTGATGTTGTAGCCCATTATTCGCATTAAATTGGTTTCTATTTGAACTTGGGAGCATTTTCGTAATGTATCTATGGCAAAGTTTTATTCAAATTATAGAAATCTATCTCTATTTATAGTCAGTAGGGCAAGTTTTTCAAGTCAAAAAAGAGTTTTCCGGTTAAAAACATTTTTCGTTCCGGTCAAAAAACGGTTAGGCCGGATTTCAAAATTTTCTCCGGTCAGAGTAAAGAGATTTCGGTCAGATATGACCGGAATCCGGTCAGAATGGCATCACTGGTTGTGATGTAAACACCATCAGTGTGTATGTGCTTAAAGTAGGATACGAGAGTTGAAAGTATCTCAATGAGTTGAGGAGAATAGGTTCCAGCTGATGGGAGAGGACCAGGGAGGGCAATTGTAAGAGGGCGTTTTAAAGAGAGCCCTATAATAGGTGTGCTTAAAGAAAATGTCAGTCAATTGTGATTAACAAGATTAAAGCAAAAAATGTCGATATATATAGTAAGGGTAGAGTATGTTTATTTCAGTAAATACAGCAAGTATTATTGTCACTATTAATGAAAGACCGTCTGAATGATCAGTCAGCAAGACAAGGAGCAAGACCTCTTGTGAAGAGGATAACCCCGTCTTAGCCCCATTTAGACGATCAGTTATCAGTTCAGTTAACAGTTCAGTTAAAAAAGGCAGTGCATTTAGACTTCAGTCCGGTATTCAGTTGAGCTATCATTTTACTTCTGAACAACCGAAAGTTTGAAGACTAAAACTGACAACTGAGCTGAGCTGAGTTTTAACAAAAAAGGACATATTCTGTACCAACAGACTTTTGGTGATAACATTTCCTCACTGAGGGTTAGAATGTTCTCGATTGCCTTGCGGAATCTACGCAAATTCTAAGAAGCGTATTTCTGCCAAGATCTAATTCGCTGATTTAAGGCTATCAAGCAAACGGACTTAGAAATGTATGCCTATTGGGACCAGGGTTCAAAATCGAACACCATTTTAAAACAAGAGACAACTTTCTTTATAGACTTGTGTAAACTTTAAAATTGCGCATTAATAGCTGACGCAACAGATCCATATAGGACCCTTGGTCTCACATGTTTATTATTTTTTTTTAAACGAATGAAGGAGACCTAGAAAATTCCCTCAATTCATATCGAACTGGTACTACTGCCGCAGGATCTCCTACAATATATCTGTAGCCACAAGGAAAAACCGCTAAAGTCGATTTTGATAATTTTTCAGGAGAGCACTTTTAAGATTCGACGAAAAAATTTAAATTACAAGTGGCTCTGGTTAATCCGCGGAAAGTCTGATTTTCCTGAAAGTTATATATAAATAAAGGTAATTTAAGTCTCTTTCGGTCTAACGTTTCATAACCTATTGATCATTCTTATTTCGAGCGTGGTAAGCAAAATAAACACTTATGCCCAAAACACATGTGCAGAAATTCTGAATGATTCACTGCATGCAGTACTGCAGATGAAACACATGTGCAGAAATCAATTTGCAGCGGTTGCTGTCAATGCGGGGAAAAATACGTGAGTGAAACACAGACGACAAATAATTCCCGTCTCTCTTTTCCTCGTATGCATCAGTAGATGAATTTTAAAATCCGATGCTGCCAAGTCTATTTAATTTAATTCACTGCGTTGCTATGCAGTGGATTTAGAAATAGAGACATGCTGCAGTGCTGCGGTGGCTGCAGAATTTACATTTGTTTCACCACGTAAGAACATGTGTATTCTAATCCTGCTGCGCAGTGAATTCTGCACGTGTGTTTTGGGCATTAAGCTGTTATGGCCAAACACCACTTTAAGGCAAACAAATCTTAAGTCGAGTTTAGCTGACTTTAGCTGATATTCCTTGATATTCCGACAACCAAACTCGACTTTAGACATTTTTTTTAACTATAAAATCAAAGAAAGGGAAGAAATATCACTTTAAAAAAAACTTTAGTTGACTTTAGTTGTTTTGTTTCGGGACATTGAACCTTCAAATTTGAAGATACAAATCTAAAAAAAAAAACAGCTTATAGATTTGGATTTGGACATGCTTAATCTAATGGCATCAAAAGCTCAATTTCGTCTAAACTCGACTTTAGTTGTTTCTGTTTGTGGCCACAGATATATTTTAAAGCGTCTCAATATAGTAACATGCTTCTAGCATTGTCCTTACGGATACTGTGAAGATGCCATAAGATTTATTAGCGAATCAAGTTTAGGCTGATTTCAAAAATCTTTTCGCTAATATTTTTTATGATTTTTTGAAAATTGCTAAAAATGACTATTTTAGCGACTTTTTCCTCCTTTTCATATAAAATTTTTCTGATATCATCCCATTCAAAAAATCATAAAAAATATTAGCGAAGAGATTTTTGAAAAATCAAATCAAATCAAAAGTTAAAAAAGTAGACTTTTACAAAAGTTCTAAATTTTCAATGGGTACTTAATGGGTTAAGAAAAGTTTTGTATCATTCAAATGGAATTTAAATGACCTTTCCATTGATGCCAAAATTTACATGAAGTAAGTTCAAATTATGAGTAGAATTAACTTTAGTTCTGTCAAAATACTTATGCCGACCAGTGTAGGTAATTTTTTATATGGATTTTTCACAATTGCGACCTCGTTAAAGTTAGTTTGGACACTAAAAATTATTATTGGCACACATTAAAATTCCAATCCATTTCCAATGACTGCAAAAGAATGCAAATGATTGGTGATTGGAAATTATTGCATACTTATGATTGACATCAAAGCCAATAATGAAAAACGAGTACAATGGAAGTTTACTATTTTTGAATACTTTATTCATACTTTATTATCGTGTTATCCTATACAAAGTATATCAAGATGATCAAGATGACCAAGCTTCATCAGAACATCTAGAGCAGTTCGAGGCATCATGGGAAAAGGTTCCTAAGCAGCGGACGCAGTCACTTCTTTAGAATTTGTCAAAAAAGACATTAAATATAAGATATATGAAGTTTCCTACATCAGTAAAGGATTCCGTGGTTTCGCTGTCGACTTTGACGAAGCATCAGATTTCTGCATTGTTATCCTACGTAAGGTACATGTTTGGCTAGGATGCAGTAATTTGACATTTGACGTATTGTTTTTCTATAGGCTTCATTACTGGCTAATTTTTCTTTGAAAATAAAGAAAGCAACAACATTACGGTTAAGCCACTTGCCAAAGCACTGCAGAGGCATGATCACCGATTTTTTTTTAGTGATTGTCGCTGAACTGCAATTCGACATTTTTTGTATACCCTCCACAGGAAGGCATAGCTATTTACTTTGTCATTACATTTGTAACGACAAGAAGGGGTCACCGGAGACTCCATAAGCCATGTAGTCTGTCTGTCCGTCCGTTGAAAACACTATAGCGTACAAACGAATCGACCTAGGCGAATGAAATTTTGTGAGAAGACTTCTTTTTACCGTCGTGTCGTCAGGTTCTGGTACATCCTATACAAAACCCATATTAGACCCATGTGTTGTATACCTACTAACTTTACTCAAACCGACGATATGGTCCCAATGGTTACATGCCGTGTACTACCACCTTAATCCACCTACCACCGGATCAGAAAAGGCGGACCTGGGACGCGTAATAGGAAAACATGGCTTTTGAGACCATGAAATGACAATGGTGATTTTCTTGTCCACTTTTGTAACCCACATCGGCTTGTGGGATGTATTCCAATGACGAACTATAAACCAGATTTATTGAAGAAAGTAAAACCAGCTATCCTGTGCGCTGCATGAGGACGACACTCTACTGTTATCAATTAATGATCACCTACTCAGAAGGAAACAACATTTTTGTGCTCTGCTTAGTAAGGATTCTCTTCTCAAGAGACGAATCCTGAGAATGGAGAATTGGTTGGGCTGAGGATCAACGGCAAGGAGACATAAATCAGCCTATTATACTTCAAAAGACGCCATTTGAAAAAGGTCGATCTGTTCAACTAATTGCGAATAAATCTAGCACTGCATTGGTATCCAATTTAAACTTACTTGAAGTGAAATTTCGTTACCCACTAAATTGAGAATCTTCTAATCCAACGTGAATTTCGTGCTATTGATTAGATTTTTTAGATTAGATAGATTTTTATTAATATACTTCAATATTGTTCTAATGTGTTTACAAAAAATCAGTGGATAACAAGGATAAAAGATAATAACTTGCTTAAGGAACATCAAGCGGATTTTAGGCCGGGATATTCTACTATCGACCATGTGTTTGTTTTGAGGAGCATTGTAGAGTTCTACATTGAAAGAGGTAAAAAACTGTATGTATTCCTTGTAGATTTCTAAGCTGCTTTTGACACCGTAGATCGAAGAGCTTTATTTTATATACCTTACTGCATGGACATGTAGATGAAATTCGGACGCGTCAACTAATATGCGGATACCAAAGCGGCGGTTTGGAGTGGCGAAGAGTTATCGGAATGGTTTCAGTCGCGTTCCAAGCCTATTTGCGCTATACATCGAGGATATACTAGATATTCCGCCTGGAGGTGGTGAGTATGCTTATCAAAGCTCTACAGTTCGCAGATGATATCCTACTACTGGCGTATTCACCTGAATCTTTACAACTTATGATCAATAGGCTGTATGACTTCTGTAGACTATGGAACTGAATCGTTAATCTAAGCAAGTCAAAGGTTATGATATTCAAGAGAGGGGGCGGCAAGGACTGCAGAAACGAAAAATGGAACTGCAATGAAAGTATAGAAGTCGTTAAGGAATACAAGTACCTTGGAGTATACTGTAAACTTATCAAGAAATTTAGGCATGGAGAGACATCTTAAGGATAAACTAGCGAAATCTAAAATGGACATCAATGTTGTCTGGAAGAAATGTCTCAGCAATAAATACACTGCAAGTCATAAGATTAGAAGCAGGCATTTTCGAAAAGTAAAATCGATATTTCTCCCGTTACATGATGGATTAGAAAAAAACGACTATTGTAAATGAGAGACTATTTTGTTAACAACAAAATATAAAATTTTTGTATAGGAGAGATTTAGTTAACGGAACTTTGAAGACAAATTGTAAATTGAGTAAAGAATATGCGGAAATAAATCGAGTCATTAGATTAGAAGCACTGAGCAAATAAACAGTTTTTTTAGAAGTGAATAGTTTTTTTTTTTCGGTTTAAACGGTACATTTTATAAAGTAATTGTTCTTGATTGAGTGTTAATAAAAATGGACAAGAAAAAATGTTTAACAGTGGAGGAAAGGGCAAGAATAGATGTTTATTGCTCTGCAGGTCTTTCATGCCGTGTTATAGCCCGAAAAATAAAGCGATGTTATCATTGTGTAAGCCATTATTTAAAAAACCCTTCGTATTACGCAAAACATTATAAAGGAACCACTTCTTCTGCCTTAACACTTATCCTTAGAATAGCGTCAAATTCAGCTTTATCGGCAGTTAAAATTGGGGAGAAATCGAATGTTAAGGCCAGCTTATCCACTGTTACCTGCACAATTGGCCGTGCTAAATAAACACTTAAGGCACCTGAAACTTAAGAAAAAATCACCAATTAATGACGCATGGAAGTAGCAACGCTTGTGTTTCTCGAAAGATCATATGAGCTGGGATGTGCTGGATGTGGGGAGCAAGGAAATATGAGACCGTCGAGAAATTATTTCTGTACTACATAAAGAGAACATTTAACCTCCCACCCAACACTCCAAACTTCCACTTCTAAAGGAAATTAGGAGACAAATCTTCGGAAGCAATGTCCTGACGTCAAGTATTTAAGCTTCTTAATGAAGTTAACATCTTAAAGCTAACACAATACTGCAAATTAGCGTTAAATTATCGCGAAAGAATAATTACCGAAAACTTCTAAACACTACGGATTTCGAATTGTAAAAAAAGGTATCAATATTTTAAATATTCTTAACTTTATTGAATTTTTGGCAATCAGGCGGAAGGCACAGCCATGTTCACTGATTTTTTGTAAACATTTTATCGCGAAGCAGTTCTTCGAGTGGAATCCTCAGGGTTGGTACATGTCAGGAAAATATATTATTGAGCTCCAGAATGCCTCGAGAAGTAATGCTGTGTTTCCACTTGTCGATTTGAAATTGACAAATGACGTATTTTTATGCCAATTAAAAAATTGGCAAGTGGAAATAGCAAAAAATAGCTTGTCATTGAATTGACTAACAGCGTTTGTCAATAACTGACGGAGAAACCACTGGACAAGTGGAAATAGCTGAATTGTCAAACAAAATGTCACTTTGTCTATAATTGACAGTGAAAATTAATTGGCATCGAGTTCATAAGTTGGTCAATCAACTGACAAACGATTTTTTGCCAATAATTGACATAAGTGGAAATAAACTGACGTTGGTGTTGTTCAATGACATAAACGCGAGAGCTGTCAAACTTTGTCAATCAACCGACATGTGGAAACCCACCTTAATAGTACGTTTACACCGCACCTAAATTCATCATTTCGACTAAATGCAGCATTTCAGGCCAAATGTTCAGCATTTCGCCATACATTTTCCAGCATTTCGAAATGTTGAATTTCAGCGAAATGTTGAATTTCATCGCTGCATTTGCAAGTATGTCAAATCGAACAAACCTCATTTTGATGACTTTTGGGCTCACTGACAAAAAAAAACCGCTGTAAAAAAATCCGAGGAGGAATTTTTTGTTGTATTTAATATTATTTATTTAAAATTGTATTTAATATGTCTGAATTATCACTTATATTCATGTTTAGATTAATTATTATAAAATTAATTCTTTAGGTACAAACCACTTCTGATTTCGAAACATAAAAAACATCAGTGAGAATCAATTCTGGTACTAGCTGTCATTTGAAATGTTGAAGTTTCAATGGGAACGCAAAATTGGATTTCGAAATGTTGTCTGCTGAAATGTTGAATTTAGGTGCGGTGTAAATGTACTATAATGCTTGCAAGTAAACGCACATATTGTACACTTAATTTGGAAATTAATGTCAATAATTTGAATGACTCTATAAAAATTTCCCTGACTGTGTCGACTCTCTTTTGGGATACCAAATCACTATGGTTGGGTGTGAAGACCGTAAAGAGTGAACGAATAACAACAGTGAAACACAAACAACATTTTTTTTTTGCATTTAAATATCTAGATATATGTATCTCAATTACTTATTGGACAATAGTTGTTCAAAAGCACTTTTCTTTAAAATGATTAACTACACTCCTTTGCAAGTACATTTATGAGTCTTGGAATTAAAATCCCGGACAAATGGTGTTTTGAAAAATGAGCCCAACTAGATAGACGACGACTACGACGTCAACATCGGTTACGATAGGGAATAGAGCAAGATATCTCTGCCATTTATGTAATAGTAGCGCAAATGGAATTAATCTTAATTCATCAGATTTAGACGAGATAACTTAATAAAATTTATTTCTAAGATAAAATGTGTGCGTGCGTGTCCATTTTTTTTTTCTTAGGTATGCAATTTGTTATAGCTGTAGAGTGTAGGTAGGCATATAGATAGATAAATAAATAGTACCTTCAGATACTCTGTGGGAGGTCAATTACGGGAAAAAACTGAATAACAGATGAAGAAGAAGATGTCGACGACACATATCCCAATGTGTGCGGAGGATGATGTGGAGAATTTCAAATGGGCTCTGGTTTTTCTTCTTTTTTTTGCACACTTAACCTAACACTTTGGAGGACTTTTGATTTTTTTTTAGAAACTTTGTCGAAAATTTACACTTTGGGTTAAATTTAATTTTTATTAATTATCTCGGTTTTCTTTCGAATATTTAAGGATTTTTTTTTTTCCTTTTTTTATTTTTTTGGTATATCACTCACACACACGGAAATACAACACAACACATGCACACACAAAAAGCCCGAGACAAGGATATTTTGTTCCCTCCTCACTGTGATGATGGCGATGATGATGATGCCTGAACAACTCTAATGTCCCTTGTCGTGTACCATTTCAGTTTTGGGAGCGGCACCCTATTTTCATTCTCCACACTTTGTATTCGATTTTTCGAAATCTTCCTTTTTCGATTTTCTCGTTTTTATTTATTTTTTTTTTTTTTTTAATTATTTTTTTCACATTTACTTTTTTGTAGAACACTACTCCTCACATGTATATATTACAACAGAATGAAGGCAGAATATTGTTGGCTGAATTTGGAACTTTTTTGTTTTCTACAAATCGTTGGTGTTTAATTCTTTGATTATTTAAAATTTGTTTTTATCGGTATTTGCCTCAATGGAATGTAGCAAAGATGATGAAAGTAAAGGAAGAATTAAAAGAATATAAAATAACAAAAAGAAAATTTCACACAGATATGGAGGAAAAATAAGTTAAAACCTTCATCTGTGCTCTCGAATTTCACACTGAAAATCATTTTGCAAGGACTTTTGGTGGAGCTTTTCCCTGTTTCTTATCCTAATTTCCAACATAACACATTCGTTTTCGAAAGAAAAGAGGGCAGGCAGAGTACGATGAATGTGATGACAAAATACGACAATTGTAAAGAGATGGTTTTGGATACATTTTTGAGAAGGACTGACAGCATCCCTTAAGAAGGGATGGGTATTCTGTGCTCTCTCGTGGGAGTGGATGATTTGTTTACTGTAATTTGGATAAAGAGAGTAGATAAGGCTGGTTGCGCAAAAGTCGAAAAGTTGAAAGGTTGTGATACTAGATATAAGTGAGTAAGCTTGAGGAGAATTGCAAATGGTCTGAACTCTGAAGAAGCAGGGAAGTATATAACTGAAGAAAAATATTTAGCTTTTTTGACGGGACTCTTAAATACAGTATGTGCCGGAAAATTCTGACAGCCTACCTGTAAAATATGTATTCAGAGTCACCTCTTACGATGAATTCTATCATAATTATGTGCCTTTGAAGTGGACGAAGGACGAACCCAATTGGCACGATTTGTCTCATTGTGAAAATATTGTCGCTCATACGAGATATTAAACAGGGCTCAGTGATAGTTCTGAACCAGACCAGGGCCTTAGCTACCAAGCCTTTATAGTAAGCCCAGTACTTCACCAACTGCCCCCAGCTCTGCATTCCAAGTTGGTTAAAGACCTTTTCTGCTTGTGAGTTAGAATTGAAGGACTGAGCGTTGATGTTTAGCTTTACATTATGTTCTAATTCTAGCCATCTGAAAACCTAATCCGCAGATTTTTGGCGAGGTTGGTGTCGCTCTGCAACTCATCTGGTTATTCGGTGGATAGTTTTTTAATCCGTCAACATAAATGGGTACGAATATACTGTGAAGAATTTTTCTCTCAAAATGGATAAGGTTTGCAAGAGTTAAAGCTTCAAATCCGTACAATTTTTTTGGGTTCATTATTATATAGAGCCCCTCTAACTGTTAGGGAGAGGGCCTGACTGCAAACTTTTCTTATATGTGCTCCAATTAAGAAACAACGATTAGCAAGAGTTATTCAAGAGTTATGCATTTTTGGTAGGTTTTAAGAGCCGATTTTAGGGATGAGTTTTGGGATTCTTTCTGGGCGTTTTACGGAGTTTCCAACAATTTTCTCAAGAATGAAGTTGAAAAAGTCACATGACAGAGCATCACCTTGTCGAAATCCTTTTTTGACATCAAAGGTCTCGGTGAGATTGTTTCCGACCTTTACGGAGCAGCGAGCGTTCTCCCTCGACATTCTACACAATCTGTCAAGTTTGGCAGGGATGCCAAAACTATAAATGGCTCTGTATAGCTCGTCTCTATGAATGCTGTCAAATGCGGCCTTAAAATCGATAAATAGATGGTGAGTATCGATCTGCACTTCTTGGGTTTTTCTCCAAGATCTGCCGTAGTGTGAATATTTGGTCGGTTGTAGGTGAACTTACCGGGCCTAAAACCGCACTGATAGGGTCCAATTCGTTGACGAATGGTTTCAGGCGTTCACACAGTACGGCAGACAGGATCTTGTAATCGATGTTAAGGAGACTGATGCCTCTATAGTTTGCGCAGTTTAGAGGGTCTCCCTTCTTATGGAAACAATGCTGAGGCTCCATTCAACAGGCATACTTTCCTCTGACCAAATTTTGGAAACGAGTTGGTGTATGCTCTCTACCAAGTCATCTCCCGCTGTCTTAAAAAGCTCGGTCGATAAACCGTCCGGTCCTGCAGCTTTGTTGGACTTCAGATTGGATATTTCTATCCTTACCTCATTTTGGTCAGGTGGACGGAAGTATTGGCTTTCATCGCCCAGGTTGAATGGTTCATTCTACCTGACAGCGGAATTTGTGTCGCCTTCGTTGTTTAACAGTCTGTAGGAATGGAATTTTTCATATCCTCAGCACCGACTGTGACTCCACTACACGGTTTCCTTGTTCGTCTCTACGGGTCTCTGTTCGGGTCTTGTTCTCGTGACACGTTCTTTTTATCTTTTGGTAAAACTTCCGAACATTGTTCATAGAGTACCACCTCTCTATTTCCTCGATCAGGCGCTTCTGATGCTCTTTCTTTTTCCTCCGGAGAAGCCGGTGTTCTTCCCTCCTTTTTTGCTCATAGCGCTCACGAGCTGCTCTCGTCCTTCTCTGTATGTATGCTTTGCTGCGTGCTTGTCGGGACTTTTCATCAAACCAAGGGTTTCGTGGTGGTAGTCGGGTGAAACATCAGTTGCGGCTTTTCTGATGGCTTCTTGGCATCGATGCCACTGGTCTTCAGCACTTTATGCTGGCTGCCCAGGACTTCTCGAGACGTTGAGGGAGACGCGATCGGCAAAAGTTCTGGCACTTTGTTGGGTTTGTAGCCGTTCAACGTTGAATATCCTCACAGTATTTCCTCGTTGTTGTGGTGTCTGGGGATATCCGCATGCGTACCTTGGCTTCAAGAAGGTGGTGACCCGAGTCTATGTTGGACGCTCGGAAAGTTCGGACATCTAGAATACCGGAGGAGTGCCTTGCATCAATCGCAACATGGTCAATTTGGTGACCGCCATGTTCCTTTGTGAAGTTCCTTAGCCTAGGTCGGTTTCCACACGTTGCTGTCGTGTAGGCTTTACTTCCCCATTGTACTACAAAAGATGTCCTTTCCTGAAAGGAGTCTTAAAGCCGAGTCTAACTAAACTCGATTCTAAAGTTAACCCACAGGTAAAACACGACTGCTATTCATAAAGAACTTGCCAGCTCTGTTTAATTAGATCCGAGTCTAACGTGTAATCTACTACAAATCTATTACAATAAACACTTTCTGACAACAAAATGTCGATGAATTTGACTTGACATTTTTATTTTGTTGTTGTTCTGCTGTTTTGTAAACAAAAAAGATGAGCGACAAAAAAAAGTGTTCAAAGGGCGAGAGAACGGAATTGGTCAGAAGCAGGAACAAAATCCTGCCGCTGCATGAGTTGGTCCTAACCGAAGGTATCTAAAACCAGTAAGACAATTATCTTCGACTATGCCGAAACTCAAATACCCGGTACTAAATATATTATTGTAAAATAAAAACCAGTAAGACAATTATCTTCGACTATGCCGAAGCTCAAATACCCGGTACTATATTATTGTAAAAAAAAATTAAAAATATTTTAGTATTAAAAAATTATATATTTGTATGGGAGGTATGGGTACTTTTTATTCGACCAAGCTCATTTTTTGTCAAAAATTTTTAAATATTATTAAAACAATATGTGAAAAGTTTAAACTTGCTATATTTACTGTACCTATTTAAATTTAATTTTTAACATAAAAAGCTATGGAAGTCTGAAATTTTTGTATGGGAGGTAGTAGTAGTTTTCATCCGATCTTGCTCATTTTCGAACTTAGCCTCAGTTTGGTGGATAAAAGCTTACGTACGTCGTACGTCGATAGCTCTTAAATTACGGCCGTAATCGTGCGGACAGACAGACGGACATCGCTAGATCGACTAAGAAAGTGATGCTGATCAATAATATCATTGAGTTTATATACATAGAGGAACCACCTCGACGAAATGAAAATAGTTAGTCAACGCCTCGCCAGATAGCGTCTCTATTTGCCCCTGAAGGTATGCTCATTTACCCCTAACGATATGCTAATTTTCATCTCCAACCATGTGGATTCTGGATTGTGGATAATTTGGAATGTGACTTAACACAACCACAAACTACATAAATAATATAGGTATAGGTTGTTTGTGGGCATTGAGCAGCATAGCAAGACGTAGAGTTAAAAAAACCAGTTTGGATGAGGATGAGGAGAGGATATGTACCTATCGCTGGAAAAATATTTTCTGATGTAGGTACGCGATCGAAGATAAATGATTACTTAAGAGGCCTCTACCCATAAATCGAGCAAAAGTGCGAAAAATGGCATTTCGTTTCCTTCCTAGAGAAGTAAATACTGAAGCGATTGAAATGATGTAGGATGTTTGTAAGCGATATCTCGTTTTTCTTTTATTGAAAGAATTCGCAGCTGTGTTTGGGAAAATTGGCATAAAACCGACTTTTTGTTTGCCGACGAATGATATGATAGAGTTCGACGAAACAGTCTAAGATAACTAGTCCATCTAAAAGGTAATATGCAAAACACCAATTAAGAAGAAGAAACATTTTAAATTGCATCCTGGTTTTTAAAACAAGTGTTTGAAAACAAACAATTATTTGAAATAATGAACAACGTTTTTCCTGTATATATAGGCGTATTTTTTTGGGAAGTGAGTATAACAAAAACAAAAGTGAGTATAACAGTTTTGCATGTAAAACCAAAAGTGAGTATACCAAAACCAAAAATGAGTATACCAGTTTTGCATGTAAAAGTAAAAGTGAGCTAGCTATAAATTCCCAAAAAAATACGCCTTATATTGATTTATATTTGATGCAATTTTTACTCAAAACAACAAAGCATCATACCAGCTATCGGATACAAACAAAAAAATTATGTATTTACATGTATTTTGTTGCAAAATACTGAGTTTAAATGTTATATATTTTTCAAGAAAAATACCCTGTATGTGCCATTAGATATTGAATTGACAAATCTGAAAAAGGGGCAGACGCCGTGAGGCCGTGAATCGTGATCATATAGAAAAAAGGGAAAACATATTTCACCACCAAATCGAATCAGTACAACAACAATATCCGCAGCACACAAGGTAAACACAGAAGGAGGAAAATACATTTTTGTTCGAATCATACACCACTCATTGACTTCCTTCACATTGCAGGCGTTTCATACCAGGTATTGTAAAGGGTCCACCAAATAACTTTTTTTTTTTGAAAATGCTATAAAAAAAAACTACTGAATATTTTCTCAAATTTCTTTTTTTATTTAAAAGTACAATCCTTCCGGTTAATAATGGAAAATAATTTCATTCAAATGCCTGCCTCGGCTGGCCATGCAGTAGACTACACGATCGGTCCAATTTTTAAGCACATTATCGATTGTGTGCAGCTGTATTTCACCAATGGCTTCACGAATATTGTCCTTTAAAGCGTCAATTGTCTCTGGCATGTCGGCGTAACACTTATCTTTTACGGCACCCCACAAATAATAGTCCAACGGTGTCAAATCGCAGCTCCGCGGTGGCCAAACGACATCAGCTCTGCGGCTGATAATGCGATCTTCAAAAACAGGGCGCAAAACATCGAGTGTAGCTTCGGCTGTGTGGCACGTAGCGCCGTCCTGTTGAAACCAAATGTTGCCAATATCCTCCTCTTCAATTTTTGTGAACAAAAATTCGTTCAACATGGCCCGATAACGATCGCCATTGACTGTAACGGCCACTCCTTGCTCATTTTCGAAGAAAAATGGCCCAATTATGCCTCTGGACCAAAATCCGCACCAAACAGTGACTCGTTTTGGGTATACGCACTGTTTTTGGCTTTTCACGCTTTGGTTTATCGATGAGGATGCCAGTTTCTTTCACTTTTTTCACAAGATAACGAACATACGGAGCTGACGGTGATTCTCTTCTTCCAAAATCCGTACCCAATTTTCGCACACATTCTGCAACATTACCATGATTTTCAAAGTAATGTCGCAATATTTCCCAGCGTTGTTCAAGCGTATACACAACCATATTCGTTCAGCGGAAGGATAAAACTAATTATCTGTCAAATCAGACATGAGCTAAGTGTTACCATTCGCGAAATAAGCACTAGTTGAAAAAAAAAAAACGTTAGATGTTGGATCCTTTATGTAGTATGCTGTTTTTTTTTTTATTTTAGTATGCTGGTTTTATATTTTTTCTTGAACCAGCTTTTGTTCCATCATTCTACATCTGTATATTTCTCTTGTTTGTGGTTGGAACCAACGCAATGCGAAGACGTCTACTAGCAGTCCATTTATAATAAATCAATGACACTCCTGTTGGATAATTTGCCTTTTTTTAGGATTTACTAGAAACTAGAGTGTTTAGGAGGAAATAAAACTCAGATGTCTTTTGATTTCAAGAGCGTAAAATGAAAGAAATCTATATTTATTTGTAAATTTCACCACGGACAGACTCATGGTCATGATGACTAATAAATTGCGTAAAATAAAAAATATAATTCTCGGTCGGATAATTTTCTGACCATTTTAATAGATAGGTGATCAACACTTCATCCACTTCATCCACTTCCATTCTTAGCGTTATTATTGAGTTAAGGTTTTATTTATATTGAGGTGAGTTCGTACATTCAAGAAAGCTTCATCTACCTAGTTGCTAAGGAAAAGCTCTGAAAAGTTAATGTAGTTCATCTACCACACCATAGATGGTTCGTTTCTTAGAACTTTTCGATTAATGTCTTTTTATTATCCTCCTTCTTTATTTATGTAGAAAGGGAATAGGGATATGAGAGAAAATGGATCTCTACGTACCTTCTCGGTTTTGTTTTGATTCCCCTAATTTGGTATATAGACAAAACTACAGAATCACACAAACAAACCTTTTGGGTTTCGAGAAGTTACGAAAGAAAGAACCAACACTGTTATTTGAAATTTAAAAAAAAAAAAACTCAGTGCGCATAATATTATTTAACTTATACGGGAAGCAAAAATAAATCAATCACTCATAGAAAAAAAACGAAATTCAAAAGAAGAACAACTTTTTCTGGAAAAATAGCAGAAAAAAAATACATACCATTTGGACCCCAAAAATATTATTTTTATTGTTTGTTCTTGCGTTCGTGTTGTATACGTTTTGTTTCACTTTTGTTGGATGAAATTTTCCTTTTAAATTGTGTTGAAAATTGTTAATTTTGTGTGTTTAAAAAATTGTTGCCAGCATTATCCCAAAAAGACTACTAACTACGCTCAGAACATCTGTTTGATTTTTCCTTTGGGTGGAAATATTTTCAATTTGCAAGCACGAAGAAATTTAGGGGTGAGTACACACACAGTGTTGAAGTTTATTTATTATCTTGATTGTTAACTTTTATTTTACCTACACGGAAAGTGCATTCCGTTAAATTGCCATACGAGTAAAAACTTTAATTTTTTTTAAATCCTTATACAAAACCTATAGCTTTAGATAGAATATTTTGTTGTTGTTTTCTCAGCCCATTAACTTTTGCTTTTGACAAATTAAGATCCCTTCAAATCAGCTCGAAAATGCGAAAGCTGGAACGAATATCGCCATGGATTTATGGCCCTTATTGTGATTGTCGATCAGCGATCGTCACGACAATTGTCGATTGCGTCGATTTATTTTAGCTATTCGTACGCACAAAATTTTTTCATTTCCAAGAGAAAGCATCGACCACAAACCACTAAGAATAGACCGTCGACTCCTCCCACATAACGGACTTTGCCTACAAGCTGCCGGCGGGCCCAGGATTTTTCATGTATTGGTGCTGTACAAAGTCTGTGCAACTACTTGCATGCGCTGACGACATTGACATAATTGGCAGAACGCAGCGAGCTGTTACTGTTGCGTTTGCAAGTATTAGCACAGAAGCGGCAAAAATGGGTTTAGTGGTGAATCAGGGCAAAACAAAGTACATGCTGTCAACAAGAAGGGGCACACAACATCGGCGAATCGGACAGAACGTCACGATAGACAGCTATAACTTTGAGGTGGTTAGGGACTTTATCTACCTCGGCTCCGCTATAAACTCTGATAATGACACCACAGCAGAAATCAAACGAAGAGTTACACTTGCCAACCGCTGTTTCTTTGGCCTAAGAAGGCAACTGACTAGTAAGGCCTTGTCAAGAAACACTAAGGAGACTATATAAGACCCTCATCATCCCAGTCCTACTCTATGGCGCAGAAGCATGGACGTTAACAAAGGCGGATGAAGATCTTGGTCGTTTCGAACGCAAAATTCTTCGAGTGATTTTCGGTCCCGTTTGCGTTGACGGGCTTTGGAGGAGAAGATTTAACAGCGAACTCTACGAGCTGTACAGCGACATCGACCTGGTCAGAAAAGTACGTATCAGTCGACTAAGATGGCTAGGACATGTAGAGCGAATGGACACCAACGCTCCGGCCCGAAGAGTCTTCGATTCCAACCCGGAGGGACAACGCAGTAGAGGAAGACCTCGCCTTAGGTGGCGCGCACAAGTGGAAGGGGACCTCAACCAACTTGGAGTGCGCAACTGGAGGCGGTTAGCCAAAGATCGTGCTAACTGGAGAGGCGTGTTGGTTGAGGCCCAGGTCCACCCCGGACTGTAGCGCCATCTAAGTAAGTAAGTAAGTGCTGTACAAAATCAAAGGAGCGCCATTAACGCACGCATACTTGAAAAATCCTAGGCCCATGGTATAGCATGGAAAATCATTGCCGCCATTAATTTTGACATTTACACGTATTCACAGACTGGGTAATTTCTTTCGGGGGGAATCGGGAAGGTGTACGGGAAGTCGGCGGTCTATTCTTACTGGCTTGTGGCATCGACCAGACATTTGTAATCGACTACAAGCGACTGCCAAATCGACAAATATCAATCTCAATCGACAATCACAGTTGTCTATCGATCGACAGTTATCGATCAACGATCAACTACCGACACTCACAATAGGGGCCTATTTCTCGCTTTTGCTTTCGAGCTTTGCATTTGTTTAAGAATGCCTTTAAACGGTACATGAATGAAATTCTGTTTCGAGCTAAGATGAAAACTGTTCGTTACTCGTTATGTTGCTCAATTTTTCTTTTTCTTTTTCAAATCAACATGCTGATAAATTTAATTTTTACTTCAGTTCATTTATCGCTTGTTTGTTCAGAGCTGGTTAAATCTGCAGTTAGGTTATTATAAATTTTGTTTAACGCATCATTATTATACCTAGCTGTGGTAACCAAAAAGCGTTTGTTCACTTATTTTTCACTTTGGTCAGCAAACCAGACCAGTTGGTCCAGTTTTCCAGTTTATTTTTAAAAATTGTTTATAATTTTTTGTGTACCTTTTTTTTCGGTATTTCATTGATCATGTATTTGTTTTTTTAATTTAACTGAATATAAGTACATATGTAAGCTTGAAAAAAACAAAATTCCCAAATATCCTTGGTTAAATGCCGTTAATCGACCAATATCGGCTAGTTATCGATTTCTCGGGTTAACTAACCAAATTCTCTGGTTAAAATTTGACTGAACAAGTGAACAAACTGAGTCTATGGATATCAGATGGAATAACCGTGGAATTAGAGTTAACCAAAGATAAACAAACCAGCCCTTAATTGTGTCAAACCATAGCACCAATCACCAAAATCCAGAAAAAGGGACCGCTAAATTCAGTGTACCTTATGTACGACTACTCTCTGATTTCTTCCGCTTATAACCGATAATCATATTCTTTCGATCAGTAGTACCTCACATGCCAAGCACTATTGATGGTTTCTCATAATTCGCCGAAGTTTTTAGGATACTCAACTTCAAATTGATATTCAATGTCGTTTTCAATCGGGCTGTCCATTTAATAACATTCACAATATTAGTTTCTAAGCACGATTTCAACAATCGATAAGTATGCTTGGGTAAGCTTAGGAATCCTGCGATCTTCTATGATGCCCTTGTTTACAATTTTGATCCATTTTTGTACCTATTTTAACAATTGCCACCACACGGTGTCAAGAAAAGGCTCCCCACACCTTCAAATTTCCGTTTCGGTGTTTAATTGTTTTGATTTTGTATTTTGGGAATATTTTTTCCATCCGAACTGAATCTACAATCCTTCGACTCTATAGAACATCGATGTTCCTTAGAAAACTCAATTCTGCGCTTAAATTTTTTTGTAAGAAACGGCTTTTTGTTTGCCCTATGCATTTATGCATAGTTTTATTTAACCGATTATTTTATATAGACAATTTTGCCATTGTGAGTCCAAAAAATGTAACCTAGAAACAACTAATTATTAGTAGATATTACTATGCATTGAGAAGAATATGGGGTTGTAGAAAACAAGGACCCTTGCGGCACTCCTGCGTTCACTGCAATGGAATCTAGTGATACACCGTCTACTACAAATTGATTGGATATGCCAAAAAAAAAAGCTTTGCAATCATTCCCAGAGGCTCTTACTTACTTCTTTACAAGAATTGCCAGTCCCGGCCAAAAGCCTTTGAGATGTCCAAGGCTAGGGCCCTAGATTCGCCCTAGATTTTTCCATTTCATTTGTCTGAAATGAAATGGAAAAAAACGGCAGCAAAATATGTATACATAATGTCATTCGCTTATTTTTCATTGGCGTTAACGAATTACAACCAACCGTTGTAAAATATCTGATGCTTCTTCATAAATACGTTAATTTTTTGTACGCTATTGGCGTTATTCACCTTTCAAATAAAGTAATTATTTGATTTAAATTTCCAGTCATTGTGGCTATTTTGAATGGTCTATACATTAATATTCAAATTTATCATATGAATTCATTCATGGGCTTGTTCATTCGGCCCATACCTCCTGAATCAGAGCTCTTTGTTGATTAAAATCTAGATTACCCAATATCCACTCAAAATGTTAGTCACCACTATCATGGCGATAGAAATACTTATATTTTTATGTCTTTTGGGTTAAAACGTTTATTTTAGATTTATCAAAATTTGATGCGAACAATTGCGTTTGTCATTTATCTACAATAATAAAAGTTTTGTATCAAAATCTAGTTTTCCCCTAAATATTACTTCTAAGTTTACATATACATTCAAACAACTAAAGGCACGTTGTGGTACAAAAAATAAAAATAAACAGAAAAAACATATTGTAACCCAAATAGATTTGGGACACTGACTTAAATCTACGGACAGTAAAAACGTTCCACAAAAAAAAATAGTAGAACTCATGACACAAGAACCGAAGGAAACAAGATAAGAAAAAACCGACTAGCATATATATTTTTTTTTTCTTCTTGGGATATCAATGAAAAATGTGTGAAAATTATGGGACCAAGAAAATAAGGAACCCCACCCTACTTCCTTTTCTTTACCGCCTATGATGAACATGAGCATACACACATCTCGAATCAAGTATTTCGATGGCGACGACACGACTGGTTTGATCACAATTACAGTGATTTTTTTATTCACCATCATCATCGAGCGAAAAAGTTCTCAGGGTAGATAATAAAAATTTCAAGTAGAAGACAAGAAAAAATTGAAAAATTAAAAAAAATATCATTACCAACAACAAGCAACCACGAACCATGATCATCACTCAGTCCTGGAAAAAATTGCCATCGAAAAGCGCGCAAAGGGGGGGGGGATTGTTGTACCGAGTCTTTGAGTCTCTTGATCGGAGAATCTGGGAAGCACCTTCAGTGGACGAATAAAATTTGTGTGCATAAAATATCGGGCAGAAGAAGCAGATTAAATGGTAGCCAGGAGAAGAAGGGGCATACGAAAAAAAAAATCTGTAAGGGTGCGCTTTTCTCTTCTTTCCTTTTGTTCGCAATTGAATTTGGTTTGCATTTTAATGTTAACAGGTTTTACACTCTACACAATTTTTTGTGTTGTTGGCTCTCGCTGTGAACCAGTAGCGGCAGCAATGTGGCTGTTGTTGTGTTGGTCCAGCTGTTGTGCTCTTCATGCACATTATTATAATCATTTTTCAGGCAACTACCTTCCTCCCCTATCTTTGATGTCGGTGTCGTCATCATCTTGTCGTCGTGGTTCATCTTCGTAGTAATTCGAGATCAGAGGCGGTTTTGGGAATATTATTCGGAGAATGACAAATAACTAGAATCACTGTAATAGATTATGTCTACAACTTAATCGCCTTGAATTATATTCCTTGTTTTGCCGTTTGCTTGTGTGGATGCAGCCATGTATCTCGTACTGACGGTTACTTTACTTGTTTCCTTAAAATTCTTGTAATCAGGTATATGACATGTATTTGTTGATTCGTTTTTTTTTGTTAGATTCTTAAATGTTACGTTGGTTTGCACTTCTTTAAATATCTTTTGGACGGATAAAATTTACTTAAGAGATTACGGTTCTTGCTATCCTTGAAGGATGAAGATATTCGAAATTACCCTATGGACGGACTGTTTACTCTATCTAAATTTATACACTAGAACGAGAGTGAATCCTAGCAGAGAGATTATTAATGAAGTTGCTGCATGAATTGCAGATGCACCGGCCAGCCGACACCGGAACATGTCGTAGCGCGTCTCCTTGTCAGCAACGATATTCTGATATTCAGCTTCGACCAGCTGACCGTCGTAGTAGGTGATTAGATCTTCAAAGGGATATTCGAAGCCTTGAAGGCATTCGCATTTGTAGCCTCCTGTATCGTAACCACGACCCAGAATGGGAACGCACTGAAACAAAGATTTGGTTACATGTTTATGTTGCTATCGACTTGCAGATGATTAGACTTACGTATGAGGTTTTCTCGTCGCATTTGTGGGTGTCCTTATAGGCGTTTGGTTCGTAAAACCTGTCGGGGCATTGATTGATGTCTAGCTGAAGCATGTCCATAGAAACTGCGACCACTCCCCTGTAAGAAAAACATTTTGTTGGTTGATAAGTGAAGCTGCAATTAGAACTAATGTTATACTAGTTCCTTATGATGTGCTTTTTAGTCCTAGGCTGGGGTATGATTGGATCGAGTGTTTTCCTAAAGAAACACTAACTTTGGATAAGAGGTACAACTTTATCCCAAAGTTTTCTTACTTAAGATTACCTACCTAATTGAAATGCCATTGAATTTCAAAAGTAAGGCGACCAGAGAGACAGCTTTCGTAAAATCGTTATTGTTCGATCGTTTTCATTTTAGATGATTTGATTCGTGGGATGGAACGTTTTTGTTCGAAGGCATGAAAAATGAGATACATGCGATTTCCCTTCTTGTCTTTATTGTGAAACACGAATTATTTCTTACGACAAAACTATACATTTCGCTTATCTCTTTCCTTTCCTTTTTGTGAACCGAACGAACGAGAAAAGTGAAAAATTCTTTCAATCAAACTACGTGGCAAGAAGAGCTCCAATCAGCCAAAAAGTTATCAAATATCGGCAAATCTGTACTTCAAGGCTCCAGAAAGGGCAAGTGTTTGGGCTTTTTTTTTTTGTTCCCGTATGAGTCCTCTCCTCCATTACTCTTTTTAACCTCTGCCTTTGGTATGTTTCAATGTCGTTTGTATTAAAACATCATAATTGTTGTTAATAGTGCTCCTATGTACTCAAATAACTGCCCCTCCATATTACAACGATTTGTCAACATTTGTAATTGAATCCCGTTCAACCAATCTAATTTGCATTTACATTGACCCTTTCGGTGTCAGTTACATTCAAAATCAATGCAAATTCTACATATCATTTGCACTAAAACCACTAAAGGGGTCAGACCTTAAAACTCGTATTTCACGTGATTAGTAATTGAACAGCAAAAACACTTATTTTTTATTTAAGCACAATCTACCGCCAGCAACTTATTTCCATAACAATTGTGCACCTGAAAGCAGCCCAACAACTTGTGCCCATTCACCCTAATGCTGGTGTGTCCCCTCAGTAAATAACAATCCGGTTGAACATCTCTATTAATGGGACAGTTATGTCCGAATTGGGTCAGCACGTTCACCCTTACCGAAAATGGAAAATCCAAACTCACCCCTTGGCGACACATTCATCAAGTTCGCAACCCTATCCCTTTTTTTCTATCTCATTTCCATCCCCTTTGACTCTGACCCAATGCAAAAGGTATCACTCACTTGAATTCCAGTTTTACTTTTAAGCTGTCCCATCCGAAAAACGGTACCGCATATGTAATCAGCCACTTTTTCACGTAGCCATCACAATCGAATTGCGGCTGAGTCCAATATCCGTGATTGATATTAGCTGCACGATAGAAATTCGGGTAGTGCTCGTATTTCTGTAGATATTCACCGGTTTCATTGTGACGGATCTTCATCTTCATATAGAATGTTTCTAGGTCATCAAAATTTGTCGACCAGCGTTGCTTTAGGAATTTAAAGAATTTCTTTTCCGTGTATAGCTCGTGGGTCTTGTTGAGGCGGGCAACATCTTCGACCTTGAATTTGCGTGTATTCAATTCGGTCTTGTAGGCAAACGGTGCAAAGTATGTACGATTTGTGAACTTATTTCGTTCCCAGTAGGTACCGGCCGACCAAACTTTTGTGTCACCCAATACAATGGCAAGAGTTTCACCGATCATTTGATCCTCGGTGAGTGGTTTATCGGCAACACGTTTGCCCGAGTACACTTCATTGGGGTCAGATACCTGAAAGGCACAGAAAGGGTTGAGTTGTAATGATGATGACGACGGGTGGAAATTTATTTAATAAACTGAATTACCTGTAGGAAAGCACTGATGAAATTAGCTAAACGAACTGCCATTTTGGCCTCGTTTTCAAATTGTTCTTTGGCTCCATAGCTTACGTCACCGCGTAGTAAAAGATCTTGAGGATGGAAGCTAAAAGTAAATGAAAACACAAATATGATAATTTGAGCAAGACAAAAAAAATGTAATAGAACAGGTTAAAATCGATTTTGTTACAACCACAATCGGAAATTTGTTACCACCTTCGATTGGATGCATGTCAAAAGTAACAACTTTTTCCATAAGATCAGCCACAACTATGCTAACCTATGCTAATAAGTAATAACTGTAACAAAAATCCTAGCCACCAAATGTGACAGGCGAATCGGGAACTAGAAGAACCTTAGACCAATTCTAATTAGGCGAATAAAATCGTGCCTATAGAAATGGGTCGTAGATGTGTCAAGGAGAGAGAACGAGAGAAATGTACACGAAGTAGACAAAAATAAAAAAAACAGTGGGCGTAGCTAGTCCATAAGGACCGTATGTCTAGCCTTCTAACAATCGTTTGAGTTGAGATGGACACTTATACTATTTAATGTTTGTCATGGAAAAAACCTTAAGGTGTGATTTGTGTCTTTTTGTGGTCAACTAATCACTGCACCCACAGAGTATTTGTTGGGAAACCAGTTGGCAAAAGGAAGACCACGGCGACGGCAACTGGAAAACACTGTCAAAACAGATATTCATGAAGCTTCTTAGGACACCATTCCGTTTTCAAAGTACGTAGCCTCTCTCCTGCTTAAATCCCTGAATAAAATGGAGTACAACGAATATGACACTATTAAACAAATTTATGCCTCCCAATGCAACTTGAGATTGGAAGAATCGCCTTACGTGTCCCCCTTCATTCTGTTAAATGAAGTAATGGATCTTACTGCCGATGGGCCCCCAATCGCATTCTACCAAAAGGTCATAATTGGCCAAAATCGCGGATAACTATATCAGTTTTCGCTGAACTTTGTTAAATATGATCAGATTAAGTAACTCATCAAATCCATTATGCAATATTTCATTATCCAATTCAAATAAAAATAAAACATTGGTCCGGTTGGCAAAGCTTACATCCTTTACCTAGACATAAGTTATTCTAAGTAATTTATTATATTAAATAATGTATACATACGCAGCTTCTAATCCTGTGATAACCATTTGATATAAAATTCCGACCTTCCGTCGTTAATATAAAAGCTCTCCATGTAACTTTTAATTCTACCTACTATAGCTCACTCAAACATAACTGAAATTCACAGGTAAAATGAAAATCAAGAGAAAAACAAAAAAAAAAATAAGTAACTAAAATCTATGTAATCACACTTATACATATACCTAGATATCTGTTTATGTCTCTTTCTCTACGTAACTTTATGTACCTATGTATATATGTTCAATGTCGTCTATCATAAGTAATTTTATGTATCGAACAAACCACCTAGTGGCCTAGAGTGAGGGATTTCCCTCCCTCTTTCGCTTTCCCTTTTTTTTTTTTTCATTAATTGTATATATATACACTCAATTGTATATTCATGTAGTCTAACGACCATTCGCGTCGAATAATACTTTGCTATAACTCTATGAGCGAGAGTTCTCTACTTCCAAAAATACCTGAGCCATGTTGGCAATAATGTCACTTTTAAACATGAGAGAGCCATACACTATAGCCTCCTATTCACTTTACTTTAATGTCAAATACTTTCGTATTATCCAGATGTCAATTGTTATACTTTTATATAAGACTCAATAAATGAATCTGAATCTGAAGCTTCTTAGGATACTTTGTTTTTAGACAACCATTAAAACAATAACTCAATATGGGCGCAGTAGCGCAGTGGTTAGTGTGCTGGACTACTGTGAGAGGGATCACAGGTTCGATCCCCGGAAAAACACAAATTACATCTTAAGGTTTTTTCTACTGCGCCACCTCTCACGAACGTCTGACAAACTGTCCGAGAGTATGACTGTCCTGAAAAGGCTTCTCGGCATAAAAGGTCGCTTCCATTCGTTCCAAAAATAGAAACTCACACAAAATGAATAGTTGAGAGAAGCTAGGCCTTGGGTGTTCTACCGCCTGTTGCGCCCTATTTTTTTTTTTTTTTAATATGAACGCTGCTATTAAAGTTGAAATGGGCCGCGGGCTGAAAATAAGAATCATAATATGAGCTGGTCGAAATTTCACAATGTTGTCTTAATGTCTCCGAGATTAGATCCACCGCAAGGCAGGAACATTGCAAGGCGCGCACCATTTTGGCACAAATTGGCACAAAAAGACAATATTGTCTTCCCAAGAGGAATTTATTTAAGGAGATTTAAGAAATATTCAAACGTGGATGATGAGGAATTGTGTGGTGTGGTTTGCAATATCTATCGAAGTGACTATTTGAGTTATTGTTGTACATTAATTTACCAAAAGAATTTGTCAGGCAAATCCACACTTTCATTTTGCCACCAGATTCCAATAGGTACAATTACAACTAAAGTCGTATCGTCAGTGCTGTATGTGTTTCAAAGTCCAATGCAACAAATATTATTTTTACAAGTTTAATACAAGATTGTTTTTCTATATTGGTGTTACGAAACTCTCCCTGGAAATTGAAACCGATATTTTGCACATGCACTGATAACCCAAAAACCCAGCCGACATACAAAACGCATGTCATGCAAACGTTTTATTATCAAAATGGAATGTGATCCCATGAATTTCAGCAGTATTCTAAAAAAAAAATGACTTACTTTTTGCACGTCTTAAAGTTCACACCGTGAATAAACTTCAGCACTTGGTCGATGTTGATATTCTCAGAGTGCAACGACCGAGATCCTGTCGTAAAGTTTCTATATTCGGGATGCATATCTAAGTACTTCTCTCTGACATGGCGAGGAGCTCGCTCCCACTGGATTGGCACTTTTTGAATCCCTAAAATGAATAAAATCAATAAAAATAAATTCAATTGTTTTTGCACACCAAACATTTTCCATTCACTTACATCCAATCTTCGAGCAATCGTATCCATTGTAGTACTGTTCAGCGGAAGCTCGTTCAACCACCTCACCCAAGTATGGACGTCGTACGTTGTTTGGTAGTCGATTTCCTGGCGTACAACGACACTGATAGCCACCCCTTCGGAAGCCCCAACCCTGTAGTGGTTCACATTCTGTGGTTTCCTTTTTGCAGCGCGCCGTGTCCGCAAAATGATTTGGTTTGTTGTTGCCTTCACCCTTTGGGCATTGATTTATGTCGATCCTTTCGAAGTCCATTTCCAATACTGCAATTGCCGTGTATCTAAACAGAACGAAAAAACAAAGGATTAACGACTGCAGGGTGCGTTGCAGCGGCACTGAAACTTACTTTGGATATTCGATATGTCTGAATTGTGTGTGGCGAGGGTAAATATCTGCGATGGGAACAACCGCTGACACCATCCACTTATTTGAACGGCCACAATCGAAATAGGGGCGCGTCCACTTTACTGGACCTGGGTTTTCATCAGCACCGGGCGGTCCATGGAATGTATGTGTCTCGTTCGTATTGTTTGCATAGCGAATCTCCACTTGGTATGTTGTCTTGGTGTCGTGACGTCCCTCGACATCATCAGGCAGCCATGTTTTGTACCATTCGTTGATTTTGTACAGCTCCGATGTGTAATCTTTGGAAATTGCATCAGGTGGTGCTGCGCCCAAATCCCTAACATCGAACGTGTTCATTGTGGAAATCTTTTGCAGATGAATTGGATCGTTGAAATCATCCAAACGGAAGGTACGCGGCGCAAATCTGGGGAATGTCTTATTGAAGAAGCCACGATACGACGATGTATACGAGCTGTTTGGAGAGAAGTAAATTGCTGAGGCATTAATATACGGGTTCGCTGATACATCCGCCACGGTCGATAGGAAGTAGTACATCATTCCCGGGTCATATGTGTCATTAATTGCCGGACGAATGAATCGACTCTGGAGAATGTAACTCCAGAAGAAACTTCTACTCAGCGCCATGTTATGTAAATGCAGCAGAGCAGTACGATTGGGGAACACAGGATTAATGTTGATTTCCTTGATATCTGGCTTGTGAGAAACCGTGTCCTCGGGCAAATACATATCGCTAACATGTTGAATTGGGCAATTATCACCAGAGACTTTGTCAAATCTGATTTTTATTTCGTCAAAGGCGTCCCTAGCTTGCCACTCGTATTGGGCCAACACACCCACTACGGTCACCACTAGAAAGAACACATAACTTCGACCGAGAATTGTCGAGAAAAACATTTTGATGTTTATTCCCTCACTTTGTATTTGACCGCAGAATATTTATCAACTAATTATTAATCAATTAAACACAAATTAAAACAAAAAAAACGCTGGGCGTCGGATGATTGTATTCCGAACTACGCCCTCTTCGAGATTGAAATGAATTCTTCTAGATTTGTCATTACATTCAGCACTGCGGGTGGTTGTTTAAACGTCAAACGATTGTTTTGTTCGACTGGATAGCTGAATACTATGTGCTAGAAAGAGATATACGGAAGAGTTGTTTTGTTTGTACTTCAAATGACATGACGGTTGCTTTTACTTTTACCATCAACAAGTGTTTCTCTTTCCTGTCGTTGCGTTAGGGTGGGTGTATAGAATGAGGAATAACAGGTGTGTGTCATGGATTTTTTTATAGCATGGCATCTTAAACTTAGAATGGTATTTTAAGGTAGAAGCACAGTGACATTCAATAATAGGCGCGTTTTTTTGCAATCCTATATGGGCTTAGCAAGTTTTCCATACAAATCGTTAGCCCGGATAATCATCGGGGCTTATGATATGACTTAGCCCAGATAAAAACTGTGCTACCAATCTACGATTGTTTTAAATGTTATCGATTGTGTCATAAATGACGTTAATTTGTCAACCAAAATAAATAGGGGAGACTGGGGCACCTTGGAACGTTGGCCTTTTGAACATTGCTAATAAGGCAACATTTAAAAAAAATATTTAAAAGTACATATATATTAACCAAATTTTAAAATTGGTAATACCGTCTTCTTTAGTCGTCAACGACTTTCGGATATCCTTTTGCCTGGAAGCAGCCGCATGAGGCGATTTTTATGCCTAAATTGCATATATTATATTTGTAAAGCATCATTCACATGGGAGCGAAGGAACGAATTATTGAAATGCGAACAAACCACTTTTTATGCATTTATAGACAAAAAATTGCACATTTTATTATTCCAATAGGAGGATATAACTAATTATCCAATCAAAATGTTTTAAGAAAACAGTTTAAATAACGAAATTTCGAATTCAAAACTTTTTGCGGGTAGAAACTGATGGCTGAAATTCGCGAAATACCTCGACCTAGAAAAGTGTTTATGTAAACGGACTGTCAAAACTTGCGAATATTCGTTCGTTCGTAGGTAGTTTGTCGCTCTCATGTGAATGGTCATAATTAGGTACATAAAACGATCTTATGGTGAGTTTTTCTTTTTCTTTAAAATATATCTTTAAGGCACAGCTTCATTTGGAACCGTATAAAGGTATGTTTTTTTGCACATTTTTCTGTTCTGGGGAACGTTTGAATAAGTGGTCTGTAAGTGGCATTGAAATAAAAGCTAAGCTACCACCACCAATCAACGCTCCAGGAACATCGAGAACACCTAAATTCCTGAACATGTAACTCATTTTTGTTTTTATAAAGGTTCTTCAGTCATTTGTAAAATATTTCGTAATTTGTGAATTTCAGTTTGCTTCTGTTAAGTCGTTTTTTTTTTTTTTTATTTAAAAAAATAAAGTTAATTTATTTCATTAAAAAATTACAAAGCTCGTAGTAGCGTATTAGCTGTCAAAAGCAATTACAAATACTGCCGCTCATAAGTGACCCAGCCTAGTTCAAAACTGCTCAGCATGTAAACCCTGTCTCTCCTAAAAAAGAGAAAAAAAAAAAAAAAACATCAACAATCAAAATATGGACAAGAAAGATTGCAATTCAAAATTTGGATTTAGGAAGAGACACTGGGACCAGAGTGGGACTGCTGAAATGCTACAGTGCACGTAGACGTAAGGAGTTGTGCACTGCCACTGATTCGCCGATCTTGAATCGTCCTGAATCATCCACTAAAAGGGCAAGCACATCCACTACGTCCTGCAAACCGCTCTTACGGCTGGAACTTGCTGGAGAGCTTGCCAACAATAAACAAAGAATCTGAAACTAAAATGTATTTCTTATCACTTGTAAACTATTTTATTATGCATATAGCTAACTTTTTCTCGTCTTTTATCAATTTAAAAACTAATTGACTGCCTGCAAATTTTTTTGGTGAAGACTGAAAAAAAAAACAACTGAAAAGTCAAATGCCAACTAGCATTTTTTTTTTTTTTTTTTTGTCAACTAGCATAGTGCTGCCAAGTCACGTTTTATCTAAGCCTATATAGGATTGCAAAAAAAAAAAAACACGCCTAATATGATAATTTATGTTGTGTAATTATCTACGGTCATTTTAGAAAACATTTCCGTATTCCATTCAAAATAATCAAATTCACCATTATGTTTTCGTATTTACATTAACATTTTACAGAATCAGCTATTGCGTTTGAGCAAAATAATAATCGAAATTGTTGTAATTGAATTCAATGATAGATATGTAAGTACCAAGGTAGTCAAGAGTAAAAAAAAATCCTAATAAAAATTGTATAGAATTATTGTCTAATTGTAAGAGATAAGCGAAAATTATGTGGCGCAGTAGCGCAGTGGTTAGTGTGCTGGACTGCTGTGCGAGGGATCCCAGGTTCGATCCCCGGAAAAACACAAATTACATCTTAGTGTTTTTTTCTACTGCGCCACCTCTCGCGAACGTCTGACAAACATCCGAGAGTATAACTGTCCTGAAAAAGCTTCTCAATTCAGCCGTTCGGAATCGGCATAAAATTGTAGGTCCCTTCCATACGTCCCAAAAATAGAAACTCACACAAACGTATGGTTGCGAGAAGCTAGGCCTAGGGTGTCTACCGCCTGTTGCGCCACCTATTTATTTATTTTTTTTAAGCGAAAATTTAATTACTAGAAAAGGTAGGTAGGTAGCGGAGTTGGGTCGGGTTTCCATTATGCGCACTGAGCAAACAATTTAGTTTTTTTTTTCTGGCTTAAGATGGCCTAAAAACCATAAATATAATATTGTTTCTTGAGGAAATGAAAATACATGCACTTTGTGAAAATTGAAAACTTTAAAAGTAAAAAAAAAATATACCTGTACAAAAAAAAAATAATTTTGCTTAGTGTTCGTTCATAATGAAACCTGAGCCGCGAAATTTGAAAAAAAAAACCAAGAGTTCATCTCTAAATTAATTGGCAAAAGTGTACCCTGTGATGCATTTTTGTCGTACTGATTACGGCGTTATTTCAAACCCGAATTTTATGAAATATACACCAAATGATAGGTGAATAATTTCAGTAGATGGTTTTCCACTTGTAGTTTTTGCACAAATAATAAAAAAAATACTAAAGCATAGAGTGGTTTATTCAAATAAAGAATTAATGCATTCCATATTAATAGGTACGTCTGCAATAGAGATAAATATAACATTGCATATTTATAGGCTTATATTACAAGTCAATTATGTAATTGGTAATAGGAGTTACCTACGTTAATTGATGAAACTTAATCGGTTTTTTGTAGAGGGTATACAAGTATTTTTTCTATGGGGGGGATGGGGTCTTAGGCTTCGTTTAGGTGGGAGGGGTAATTTAAAGAAAATGACATGCAGTTAAATATGTACAAGCATTTTTAACTATGTGAGGGGGGATCTATCTCGCTCACAAGCTAATGTTACAAGCTAATGGTGCACGATTCGCGGGATATGTGTGTGCTTCATTTTTTTGCGATTAAACAGTCGCGCGATTGAAATCGCATGTGTGTTTCGGGCCTTAGTCTTTCACGTCTTTATCTTTACAGCTTTTTCTGCACACTCATTATAAAGAAACATAATCATAAACTAGTCGTCTTCTGACATCAACATAATTATGGCTTACTAAATGTTGGCCTTTCTTTTTCTTTTACTTTTCTGGTAACGATGACTTCTAGCCGGTTGACTACGTTTGCCCAAGCTAGATCCTTTGCATCTCGCTGGTCAGAATGGGTATCATTTCCCCTATAACGCAGGTAACTTCGTCCCCTTAGGGCGGCGCATCGTATAAGGAGTATAATGCTCTTTTTCGGATGCTACCAAATATCGGTGGCCCTTGATTTGCCAGGAGTATTTGAGGAGGAGAATTGAGCTTATCGCTCTGTATAGCAGAATCCTCCTGGCAAATCAAGGCCACCGATATTTGGTAGCATCCAAATTATATATATTAAAATATATTAGTGGCTTCTTAGACCTAATGGTTATGATCCCAACCCGTAAATGTTCATATTCCACACTCTTTCGGCTGGTTATCCAGCCAGGTTTAGTCTTGTGGTCCAGCTAGTTCTAGCAAGACTAGTCAATATATGATTCTCCGTCGCGGACTCCGTTTCGTGGAGTGCCCAAACACCCACAGTAACTATACGGCGATATCGTCAGCAAAGCCACCCCTTGTGGGAGCGTTAGTCGTAGAACTCGGTGCGCATTATGTTCCAAAGAATAGGTTCAATAACCGAGCCTTGTGGTATACTCCTGAGCGGTGGCTGCTCTTCATACTTGAACACTTATAATCAATACACAATTATCCTGCATGATGCTAGTATTATATCCATCTAAAACTGTCAAACAATTCCAATTAAATTTCCAAAGAATATTCCATTAGCAAGCTAAAATTAACAAAAACTTGCTCGTCTAAACTACACTAGCGCTATACCTACAAGAAATCATCTGCTTCAGGATTCCAACAAAAAATGCATCCTGTTTCCGTTATCCATGAACGCCATTCACCGACACAAATATACGACGCAAACTTCCTTGTCGCCAATTCAGGAGGTTTTTTTTATTTCTCCCTTTCGATTCGTCCTTTCATTCTTTGTTTTCTTATGCGAAAAAAATTGTTTTTAAACTGTAGCAGCCACAAGACCAAATTACGACAGTCATTCTCATCTTGGGTCAGGAGTTGAAAATTACCATTACCCTCATGCATTTTCCCAGCGGTTCATTCGGTGCGCCTCTAAACCAGCAAAAAAAATTGACCCAAAAGTAGTATTATCCTGGCAATGTTATTATACGTGTGCACAAAATTCGACACATACAGCCGCTGTGCAAGGCGAACAAGAAGAGGACCTACGACAATGGTAACGGTTGGACGGACACGAAAACATGCTGCTGGTGCCCCAGGATAGGTGACTGACTATATCATTTAAAAGTAAAGAATAACAAGGGGTTACCATTTGCAGGATGACACCGGACTTCGGTATACTTGCCAGAGAACTGGCCTTTCAGCAAACCACTTATTTCCATGACAATAGGAGGATACCTGCGTAAGCATGGCCTCGTATATATGTACATAAATATAAATGTTTGCCTGTCAATTAAAACAGGTAGGTATACACAAACTGTGCACCCTTTTGCACGTGGAATTTAAAGGCTCTGTTGTAATATTTTGCAGCAGTTGTAACCAGTTCAGCGGGTGAGGGGAGGCTTCATCAAAGACATACATACTCGCATACAAAAAGAAAACGGAGGAGCAGATGCAGGTGTAAAACGTTTCAGGCTTACAGGTCGAACATATTTAGGACCGCTAATTTGTGGTTGGGAACTGTTTGTGTTGGTATAGGTAAGGTAGGGTACTTGGTATGCAAGCAAGAAATTGGCAACAGCAACGGTTACATTTTGAGGTAACCAATCACTGCCAAGCCGCGATTGATGGTTATCAAATGCAAGGAGTTTCCGTTCTTTTTGTGCAGGACACTTGACAGGAATAATTCATGAGTTTTGGAGCGGTTCCAGTTTGTTTTCCTTTTGTCCACTTTGAAGATGAATGATTTTTTAGTTGTTTTCAGTTTTTTAAAGAAAAGTTTTCTTTTAAGTGTTTGTCCTTTCATTGCACATATTCTTCGAATGAGAAGAGGGGGCCGCACGAAGGGCAAAGTTCAAAGAAGGAACTGGTGCTTTTCCAAGTGGAAAGGGAAATTATCTAAAAATACTCGAATAGGGTGGACTCTTAACTTTTAAGCGCAATTGAAGAGGAAATAGGCAGAGGTAGCAGTAGCGCAAGAGTGCCTTTTAGTAACCCAATTTGAAGTTTGAAAGTCTTGTCGAGGATGTCGGTGTTCATGAAAGGATGAAGGGAGTTTTCGAACATACTATGTGTGTTCCTGAGGTTATATTTTACTACATTTTCCTATAGACGAGCGAACGTAACAATATTTTTAGTCAAAGTTTTTTGGGTCTATCGACAGCTCATACAGGCCTACTTAGGCTGAGTCTGCGGCGAATCTTCAGCACAGTATTGTTCCCCTATATTGCTTTTTTTTTTTTGGTTATCTCAGTGTAAAAATTGGATGTAACGCGTCGATTGGCCGGCCAAAGTCCGCACTTCAGACCCATCATGATTCATGATTCAACTCTCACTGCATATATCCTAATAGGTTTGATGTCTACTGTTTTCTGTCGTCCTGTCGTGAAAGATGACTTTGCCGAAATATTTCCTTTCCGATTTTAGTATTGAAATGCCAATTTTTACATCATCCGCAAACAGGCTATGTTCTATGATTTGTGTCCATAATGGGCATGTCATTTAACATTTAGATTTAGGTCTAACATTTTCTCTTAGTCCGTGTCAAATTTACTCCTGCAATCGTGTGGCATTTTGTCATTTATTACATCCACACGTAAAGCAATGAAGTCGGCTATGGCCATCAAATCTGCAAATTTGTCTTTATCTAAAAAAGCTTAGCCTGAAAGCCCGTTTCCATATGCTCTAAAATACAAAAGACTATGTCTAGTCCGGAAAAGATAACCAGACATTTTAAAAGTGTTTATTTCCGGTATATTATTTTCCGGTTAATTTTCAAAAGTTGTGTTTAAATTTTCGGGCTTCTTAGAATCCGAGCTAAAAACTGTCCGCCCAAAGGTATGCTTTCTGTTCCATTTACCTATGTTCTAAATTCATGCCTTTGCCGAGTAAACTCAAAACCAGATCAATCCTCTGACTCCGGCTGAGTTGTACAAGCCGACTATACCCAGGCGCTCCCAAACTGCACCGCTTAAAGTTGGAGCCCCTTTGAGACCACTTTGAACGTAGTGTATAAATTAGTGTCGCTGGTTTAGACTGAAAAACACGGTTTTGACTTTGGTAATGTTACAAAAGTAAGAATTTATTTTCTAATAATAATTGGAAAGAACTCAATCAGGACTTTATTTTAAGAAGAAATATAGGGCTTTCTGTTAAATGCAAAAGGGAGGGAGGGCTGAGATATTCAATTTTTAGTTCAACCTCATTTTTCATACCTCCAATTTTTTTTTTCCAAATTTTGTCCAAATATCTGTTTGCCTAATCCAAATAGGTTTGCAAAATTTCATTGCTCTAAGTTTATTAGTTAAGATTTTATAGATTTTTTTCCGCTCCCCTTATTCATCTTGTCATCTTGTGTCTAAATGAGTCTGGAACGAAAACTTTAGCTCTCACGTGAGAGTTTTCATGGGAAAATTTTATATTTTTTTACATATTACATACATACATTGCGATCTGACTAACTAGCTGTGAGTATGACTTGTTCGAGTGGCTAGTAGGTTTTGTAGTATCACCATGATTTCCTAGACAATTTCACTTCCGTTCCTTACTAATCTACTTTCGTATTTAGATATGTATCTACCTATGTGTATGCAAAAGTAAGATAACCCAAATATATATGTATACCTTTCTTCAGGTGCCATCTTCAGTGCAAAAATTCCAATTTAAATTCAACACGTTAATGTCAAGTTGCAGGTATGCTAGCCTTCAGCTCCCTTCCCATGCACATAGATACCCAAATGGGTATTGGATAACCTATGATAGCAATAAATTCAAAGCACGAGTGCACGAAGTTCAATGAAACCTGGTATCTATCAAAAGATATTCACTCCGACGCATCCACACACAGTTACAGTTGCTTAAAAATAGCTGTCACAAGAACTCACATCACTATTCGAGTCGAGATAATAAATCGCTCTCTCAGTGGCATCGCATATTCGCATTCTCATTCGGATTACTTTATCATTATCACCTAACCACCCCAAAGGTGTAGCCGCACACATTCGCAGCTATAACTGTACCTGTGGTGTTTGCTGTTTTACTTGTAGAAATAATGGAAACAAACTCACCCAAGGCGCAAAGCTCACGCTTATCCTTGACCTCGCATGCCGCATGGTCTACGCAAGTTCGGCGAGGTTATTATAACTAAACTTTTGTATGCCCGTTGTTCCTGTTCATTTTCATGAATCGAAGCATCGAAAAAAAAAACCGCTATTCGCTAAATAGTATTATGTACTAGTAAATACTGCATACTGCCGGCTGTACTGCCCTCTCATCCACCACCCGTCTAAGTCAACAACCAGTGCCGGTCCTCCTGGATAATGTGGCTTGGCGTTTGGCGCTTGTGTTAGACGAGCTTTTTCGTTTGCAGACATAATAAACGCATCGCAGACAGAATCACTGCAATAGATGTTGAGTTGAGGTGTGTCTGTGTGCAGCGTCAATGTAAAGGAGTTCATTCGACACAACAAAAATGCTTCACTCCAACCATTTCTTGGGTTGTTGACCTTTATTCCGTGATTCGCAATTCGCATCAAAGCTCAGCGGCGACGACGGGCGGATGTTTTTTCATCTGTGCAAGAGTATGTGTAGTGTATGTGCTGTTTCGTTGAATTTTGTTGTTTTTCCGTTTTTTGGGTTCTTTCTTTCATGATTTGTGCGGGGTGCAGCGCACAGCACAGAAGTGGAAGGGGTTTATTTTGTTTTCTTTTTTCCTCTTTTACTCGATGGTTTTCTTTTGTCATTTCGTTTTCGGTATTTCTACTCATTTTTTGTCTGTCTGCTCCAAAATTTGGCCAACACAGCGCGTAACAACAACAAACGGTTTGTTTATCTCGGGAACATTTTTTGTCATCTTCGGTTTGGTTGCTCTTTGTTTCTGAATAAAACAAAAAGTTATAGATACTAAAAGTCACATCCTAATGCATGTGGGAATATAGGTAGGTATAGGTAGGTACCAACCTATTTTAAAACCCATCCCTATAGGTTTTGTCTTATAGGTACAATCTAGTCCAGAAAATTCCCGATTAACTAAATTCATTATGATCAAAATTCAAATGAGATTTTTCTTAGTAATATAATTACCTATGATTTTTTTTTTGTTATTCGTTGTACCTTGTCCTCGTCCATGACGTTGCATTTGCATCTGTATCTGTTGACGAAATGTTTTATTTTATGTTAGCCCGGCAGCACCGACACATTCTGGAGAGTGAACGATAAGACCATTTTTGCTTTTGCATTAATTTTTTTATTTTTTGGGAGTGAATCAGTGAGTGGAGGCATTGAACTGTGTAATAAAAGTGAAGGTCGGAAGACAAACACTGTTTTCATTTTATGGGGTTTTTCAAATGCGTTCAATATGTGTGAAGTGAATGCGCGCGAGTCGTTGCGCCGCACCGTATACAGTGTATAGGATAATTAAAAATATTTTGTAAATAAACTGTACGATTGTGTTTATTTGTTGCCTGGTTCATTGGCTTTCAAATTTAATTTAAATGTATAAACCCGAGAGCGAGAGCTTTATATTTATGGGTTGGGTATAGGCTTGCCACCTTTTAGAAAATCTCGTGGAGGACTTAAAAAATTTAACTTTTTTTAAAACATAAAGACCGAAAATATGAGGTACCTAATTAAAAAAGTTACATTTTAACCACTGAATTTTTCCTTTTTTGTACTGACATTTTGCCAAAAAATAGGCGTTTTTTTAATTACCTTATCAGCTAGAGCTAGGTTCCAGATTTCGAGTGAAAGCGAAATTGCAAATCGAGTGAATTCGTTTGCAGTGTTCTGGATTTTGACCGATTCGGAAACTCCGACATTTTTTCGAAATCACAATTTCTCTTTTTCTCAATTCCGAAAATTTTGATATCGAAATCGAATATGTACAGAACACAAAAAATCATTTCTGATTTCATTTGGAGTGAAAGTGAAATGTGGAACCTAGCAGTACATCTTCAGTTTTTATGATCCGATTTTGATGAAACTATTTTTATTAGTTAACTAAATAGTTAATATAAAAAAAATAATTTTGGAAATTAGACGGCGCCAAATTTTTTTTTCCAGATTTGAGCTTAGCGCATTAAATTCAATCGGATTAAAAAAAATTATTTTTTTCGAATGGGCAGTACCTAAAGTAAAATCTAGCCCAATCTACTACAATTACTTTTGTAGAAACACTTTTCGGAATCATTTCGCAGTAGCAACGTACCTACTGTAAAACGGAAAGTAGAGCGACATTTTTCGTTCATGATTCCATCGATTTATTTATATATGCGAATTTTCGTTCCGCAGCGGCGGCCTTAACGTTCACTGCAGATGCAGAAGTCAATAGTACCTGAAGCCCCTGAAGAGATGAGAATCATTAAGCATTCTTGCTCTTCTGCAAGTGCTACAATTTATAATATAACTTGACTCTAATCTAATGTATCTGTTGCAACTGAACATATGTAAAATTAAATCGTATCTACTCTTTGAGAAAGGAATTTGTTTTTTTTTGTTATGGTAGATACCTAATTATGTTTGTGGAGGACATTTTTCTTTTTGTGGAGGACGGAGGACATCAACTTACAAAGGAGGACTGTCCTCCTCAAAGGAGGACGGGTGGCAAGCAGTGGCGTGGCGTCCATATAACCCGATTCCTACCGGGTTACCTTTTAAAAGTTTCAGTTCAGCTACACAACAATGTTTACTTAAAAACGAGCAACATAAAACCCACGGGATAAACTTAATAATATGTATCTATTCATCTGCGCAAGCTACATACCCCGACCCCACCAACTTAATTGAGCATTATACACACGGAAACACACACCCTTCGCCATCATTATCATTAGTATTAGAGAACTGCCCACACTCTCTGAGCATAGCCCAAAGCTAAAATAACCCGAAATATGTCGGGTTATAAAATCTCTCAGTGGATAGAACAAATTTGTCTCCTTTCTCTTTTGTACACTTGCGATTATCTGAGTTTGATCCTCTCTGTTCAACGCCCGCTTTCTTATGCAAAAAAATAACCCGATGAAAAGCGGGTTATTTGGTGGGTTTTGTGTGTATCTTTTACCGCTGCGCTGTGGTGTAATTGAGTATATCTGGAAAATAACACGCTTACCGCCGACATATTTGGTGAATTTGAATTGTGTGTGTATCTCCTATCGCTGCGCTGTCGCTGTGATGTAGTCATAGTCAGTTCCTTTTTTACCTAACGATTTTCTGAGGGGAGTATCCTCTGTTCAAAGGCCGCTTTCTTATGCAATAAAATAACACGCTTTTCTCCGAGTTATTTGGTGAATTTTGTAAGTATCTTTTAAAAAATAAACAAACTGATGTGTTTATAAAGTTTATAAACAAGTCGCTAAGTGAGAAATCAAGTGTTTTGAGTCTTGGCTGGCTATGATCTTGGTAGGTACCTAAATACGTTTGAAGAAATGTTTCAAAGATTAAGTAGATGATTTTGCTGGACCTCCACAAAACTCCACAAAAATTATTTTTTGGAATTATTGAACGAATCGAAATATGAAAGTTGTGCACTATTGAATCAAGATGAAAAAATATCTTCATTAATTTAGTTTCTTCCTGGAGTTTTCGATTTTATGGCTTTGAACAATTAACTAAGGTTTTGTAGGTTTTGTATGCCTACCACATCTTCCCTTTGACATTTTGATATTTTTCGACTTCGACTTACCATTTAAAATTATTCACGCCACGCCACTGGTGGCAAGCCTAGTTGGGTAGTTTATACGACCTATGTTTGTCAAGGCATTTTTATCTGTTCGATCATTATCATTAGCTATCTAAATAGATGTTCGATTGCAATATGGCAGACATATTTTTTCAAATTTTATATCAACTAGCCGAGCCCGTCATAGCTCAGGTGGTACAATAAGTTATGCCATAGATAGGCATAATAAAATCATAGAGGGTTTTATGACTGTTCTCAGTTGACGTGAAGAATACTGGACAGATTTTGATGAAACTGATTTTTGGGATCGCTTTCGACAAAAATGTTTTTTTACTTCACTGCCTTTAACTTGCCATTACTGAAATAACTATTAATAAAAACAAAAAAAAAGTGTAATAACTAATTATTTTAAGCTGTCAATCGGCTTTCTGCACGACACAGAAAATAGCTACAGACCAAGGTTTATATATTACTAACCCCCGCCGGCTTCGCCAGGCCTTTTATTGCTTTTTACAATTTTTATTTTTTAATTTTTTTGGCCTATCACCGTAATTACCCACATTTAAAAAAAATCGACTCAATTGGTTGAAAATTACGGGCGACAGAGGGAAACATATAGTTTTTTCCACTTTGTTTTATATATGTATATAGAGATAGCTTTCATAAAATGCGAGAAATGAGAATAAACTGGAACTTTCTTTCTGCCTAAACCTGAAATACAGCAATACGAACAAAACAAAAAAAGACTCATGAAAATCGGCCCAGCGGTTATAGAGATATAACGTCATCGAATTTCACCCCATAGAAGATGTTTTTTGTATAGGAGGTATACGATTTTGAATGTTTTTTTTTGTATGGGAGGTGCCACGCCCGTTTGTCCAATTTTGACCAATCTTCACAGGAGTACTTCAGGGCGAATACGTAACATTACCTGTACGTTTGAGCTCAATCGATTTGGTGGTTTTTGGGATATACGATTTTGAATGTTTTTTTTGTATGGACGGTGCCACGCCCCTTTGTCCGATTTTTAATTTCTTTGGCCTATCGCCCGATCACCGTAATTACCGATATTGTAAAAAAAAATCAACTGAATTGGTTGAAAATTACGGGCGGCAGAGGGAAACATAGTTTTGCCACTTTGTTTTATATATACAATGGTGGCCATAAGTATTTTGACAATACTAAAGTTAATTCTACTCATAATTTGAACTTACTTCATGTAAATTTTGGCATCAATGGAAAGGTCATTTAAATTCCGTTTGAATGATACAAAACTTTCTTTAACCCATTAAGTACCCATTGAAAATTTAGAACTTTTGTAAAAGTCTACTTTTTCGACTTTTTTCCTCGGTCCAAAAAAAAAATGTTTTGATGCAAAAAGTTTCTTCAAACAATTCTAATAGTGACTGCAAAAATCTCTTCGCTTATATTTTTTATGATTTTTTTGAAAATTGCGAAAAATGACTATTTTAGCCACTTTTTCCTCCTTTTCATACAAAATTTTTCTGAGATCATCCCATTCAAAAAATCATAAAAAATATTAGCGAAGAGATTTTTGAAAATTTTTTTTTGCAGTCACTATTAGAATTGTTTGAATAAACATTTTGCATCAAAATATTTTTTTTTTTGGACCGAGGAAAAAAGTCGAAAAAGTAGACTTTTACAAAAGTTCTAAATTTTCAATGGGTACTTAATGGGTTAAGGAAAGTTTTGTATCATTCAAACGGAATTTAAATGACCTTTCCATTGATGCCAAAATTTACATGAAGTAAGTTCAAATCATGAGTAGAATTAACTTTAGTTTTGTCAAAATACTTATGGCCACCATTGTAATTATTATAGAGATAGAGATTATAGAGATGTAGATAGGTATAAATAAAACTAGAAAGATAATAATTTTTGTTTTTAAAATAAACCATGTTTAATAGGCAGAGCTTAAATTCAAAAATTCCACTTTGCTTAGTGCCCAACTTTGTATAGTATGTACCTCATTGGTATCTTGGCTACAACAAAGTAGTAGTCAAAGTCTTTGTTGGCCGCTAAAGTTCGGACACATGTAATACTAGATTGGATAAGTACCTTCCACTGTTGCCAGTTTGACCAATAGGAGCGAACCAGGATCGTTATCGTTCGATTTGGAATTATAGTAAATCTAACTGGGACGAGCTGCGTAATTTCTTCGCTTCGTTGCCATGGGCTGATATGTTTTTTAGAGATACCGATGTCAATATGTGCGCAGAAGCCGTAGCCGAAATGATTTTACTCGGTATGGAACTTTATATTCCACATTGCATCAAAAAATTAGCTTCAAATAAACACTGGTTTAACAATGAATGCATGCGAGTTACCGCAGCGAAAAACAAGGCTTTCCGTGAATGGCGGTCAAACTCTTCGGAGCAAAAAAGATCTGAATTTATAATTCTTCGAAGTAGATTCAACCAAATTATTGAATCGGCGAAGACAACTTACAGCGAAAAAGTCACTAACAAAGTGATTGGATGTCCTAGCGGTTCACGCGCATTCTGGACCATGGCAAAGGCAATCAGTAATAACTTTAGTTGCTCTTCTTTTCCACCTCTAGTAAAAGAAGACGGGACGCAAGCAACAACACCTAAAGAAAAGGCAGATCTTTTCGGTAGCATGTTTTCAGAGAATTCCACCTTAGATTCTGCACAACTAGAGCCACCAAATATCCCGAGGGTGCAATCATCGATGACAGCAGTGAAATTTCGGCCTCGAATAATTCAACGCATCCTTAAATAACTAGATTGCAATAAGGCAACGCTACCCGACGGAATCCCGACTATAGTACTCAAGAGCTGTGCACCAGAACTTGCACCTGTACTTTGTAAGCTGTTTAGCATGTCGTACTCACAGAAGACGTTTCCTTCTTGCTGGAAGACCGCTCGCATTCAACCTATTCCAAAGAAAGGGAGGAAATGTCTGCCACAAAACTATCGTCCAATAGCATTACTTTCAATGCTCTCAAAAATAATGGAAAAGGCAATAAATGTCGAAATAATCAAATATCTAGAAGGCCACCGGTTAATAAGCGACAGGCAATACGGATTTCGGAGACGTCGTTCCACTGGAGACCTGTTAAGCTATACGTAACGCACTTATGGACGCAAGCAATTGAACAACACGGCGAATCCAGAGCCGTAGCCTTGGACATATCAAAGGCATTTGACCGAGTCTGGCATAGAGCCCTATTAGGCAAGTTAGAGTCTTATGGATTAACACAACAACTCTGCGGATGGATGCAAAATTTTCTTCTGGGAAGATCGATCCAAGTTGTTGTAGATGGTGTATCATCTAATTTGTTTGCTATAAAAGCAGGAGTGCCCCAAGGATCTATTCTATCTCCAACTCTATTTCTTCTCCACATCAACGATTTGCTTGGATCGACAAATAATAATAGGCGTATTTTTTTGGGAAGTGAGTATAACAAAACCAAAAGTGAGTATACCAGTTTTGCATGTAAAACCAAAAGTGAGTATAACAAAACCAAAAGTGAGTATAACAGCTTTGCATGTAAAAGTAAAAGTGAGCTAGCTATAGATTCTCAAAAAAATATGCCTAATATCTACAGCTTTGCTGATGACAGCACTCTTATATCCTCCATCTCGAATAGTGGGCCTGTGAATGCGGCTACATCACACAGTCAGAGATGTGAACAAATTAGTTATCTAAATGATGATCTGGACAAAATCTGGAAGTGGGGAAAAGACAACTTGGTTGTATTTAATGCAAACAAGGCACAGCTCACAACATTTTCTAGGAAAAATGCATCAACAGTTAATCAGATCCAAATGGATGACCAACCAATCCATCCCAAGGACTCAATGCAACTTCTACATTGACATTTTTTTTTAAATGTTTGACTGTTTTTTTTTTACTGGATTCGAAGAGAAAAAGTCCAGTCAAACAGTCAAATTTGACTGGATTTTAACATTTTGACCTGGCAGCACAATACGTCGCGTCGATCGCAACATGATCAATTTCTCTGAATTGGATTTTTGGTTGGTTAGTTAATTAAGCCTTGATTTGGATTATCGTAAGTCGTTCATTTACAACACTTCATCTGACCAATTAGCACTCTTCTGGCACGAGTACCTACCTACGATAACTTGGGCAGAAAAATAATATAACGATTTTTTTAGATCCGTGTCCGTCCATTGTTAATGAAAACCTGCAAAACTTACAATAAAGTAGGTATAGATTAGGTTAGCTTTGTATGGGCTGGCGAGGAATCTACCCCGATATCTCGAAAGCAAAAATATCGAATGTAAAAATCTCAAAAAAAAAATCTCGAAAACAAAAATCTAGAAAGCATAATCTCGAATAACAAAAATCTCTAATTAATATTGAAAATGGTGTTAAAAAGTGAGATACGTATACAACCCCCCTGCTTGGGTTTACTGTTTGGATATGGGGTGGGTGCAAAAAAAAATCTCGAATTTACTTTTTATTTTCGAGATTTTTTCGAGGTATACCTATTGATTTTTGTCCATTCGAAATGTTTGCATTCGAGATTAAAAAAAAAAACTTTTCGAGATTTTTGCCATTCGAGATTACGTCATGATCCCGCTGGCGACGATTTCTCCGTGCCACATTCAGGTCAATACTGACCCATTGTGATGCCCGTAGGGGAAATAGCAAAGAGGTTGTCCCTTACCCATTATAACCCTGTATTCAAATTACTTACTGTGCTGCTACATACAAACCATCTTGTTGATTTGAGGTAGTTCATTATCTATTGATTCCTGGAATGCCTTCACCTTCATGTTCATATAATACCTCCAGGTGGTATTGCCCTTACCACAGACTCACGGGCTGCTTGGAAGACGCTGCTATGGTCGGGGAGGCATATCGATTTTGATATACCCAGCGATTCAGAGAAGACACCTGACCCTACCCCACTGTCCATTTTAGATGGCTATGGTTTGTGCGCTAGGTACGAGTATGAATCTTATATATCTCCATTTGACTATTTCAACTCTTCGCGCCTCTTCTATTAGAATTAGAACTGCCTGCCAACCACAACTAAGAAAATAATTGGAGCTAAAAAGTTTAAAAATGCCGCATTACAAAATTTATAATAACAGCATCAACTATTTTCATTAATTTTCTTTTCTTTTTTCTTTCTTACTGCATTTTCTTTTGTCATTTCTTCTTTTCTTTCTATTTTTCACTCTCGTATTCCATTAGTTTTATATAAATCTCTTTTAAATTGGTTGTTATAATTACACATCCAAAAACTTGTACAATAAAAGACTACCTATGTCTTATTTGTACTGTCCTTTATAAATAAAATTGAATTGAATTGAAATTGAATTGAGTCTGTCTCTCCATTCTGTCCTGATGGGATAGGCGCTAGAGAAGTGTCTTATAAACTCTAGATAAGGCGTGATGTAGTCCATGACAGGTACATGGCCAAAATATTTCTAAACGATCATCGAATGACCCGTTTCGTTCAATAATGGCTGATTCTCATTGCACTAATTGCGGCCGATAGTATATAATATATGAAGTCTAGCGGAAGTAGGTTGACGATAGCCCCAAGTCCTGCGGTTGGAGTTGTCCTCATCGCACTATTGGTGCCGATGCACGCTAGTCTTTGAACCTTCGTTAACCCCGTGTACATCCAGAGCTTAATTTTTCCCGAATATTCTGCTGCAGGAATTAAAGGCTATTGTGGCTTTTTTTGGATTCTTTCATTTGTGTTCAATTTCCAGTTCAATTTTAAGGCCGCATAGCATGTGACAGCATTTATAGAGACGAGCTGTACAAAGCCATGCCTAGATTTAGCATCCTTGCCAAACTTGTCAGATTGTGCAAAATGAAGATAACACTCGCTGCTTCATAAAGGTCGGAAATAATTTCACCGATACCTTTGATGTCAAAGAAAGATTTCGACAAGCTGATGTGCTGTCATGTGACTTTTTTAATGTCATACTCGAGAAAATTATGCGTACAAAAACTTAGCTAGCTGATACGTTTGCAAGTACATATTAGCACCGAAGTGGCAAAAATGGGTTGGGGAGAATGAGGGCAAAACAAAGTACAAGCTGTCAAGAAGAAGAGACACCCAACATCGACGAATCGGACAGAACGTCAGGTTAGACAGGTACAACTTTGAAGTTAGAGGTTTTGTCTATCGCGGTTCCGCTTTGACAATGACACCACAGAAAAAATCTAACGAAGAAGAGTTACCCTTGGCAACTGTCTAGTAACGCATTGTCTAGAAACTAAGGTATATAAAATCCTCGCAGTCCTGCTCTATGGCGCAGAAGCATGGACGTTAACAAATGCCGATGAAGGTCTTCTTCGTCGTTTCGATCGCAAAATTCTTGTGATTTTCGGTCCCTTTTGTGTTGACGGGCTTTTGAGAAGGAGATTTAACAGCGAACTCTACGAGCTATTTATAGAAATAACTTGATAGAAAAATAAAATAAAATAACATATTTTGAGAGTTGAGACTCATCAAAACTGCTATAATATTGGTACATAATTACATAATTACATTTCGGCTAAATTCAGCATTTCGCCATAGATATTCCAACATTTCGAAATGTTGAATTTCAGCGAAATGTTGAATTTCATCGCTGCATTTGTAAGTTTGTCAAATCGAACAAACCTCATTTTGATGACTTTTGGGCACACTGACAAAAAAAACCGCTGTAAAAAAATCCGATGAAGATTTTTGTTGTATTTAATATTATTTATTTAAGATTGTATTTAATATGTCTGAATTATCACTTGTATATTCATGTTTAGATTAATATAACTAAAAAATTAATTCTTTAGGTACAAAGCACTTCTGATTTCGAAACACAAAAAACATCAGTGGGTAATCAATTCTGATACTGGCTGTCATTTAAAATGTTGAAGTTTCAGTGGGAACGCAAAATTGGATTTCGAAATTTTGTCTTTTGAAATGTTGAATTTAGGTGCGGTGTAAATGTACTACAGATAATATATTTTTTTTTTTTTTTGCATTTTAAGCTTCTTTTTTTTAAATTCTGTTCGCTTCCATCGCCTCTTTGTACCTTAGTCTAGTATATTAACAAATAATACCTAACTTAAGTAACTCCATTAAGGGGTCGCAAAGGAGGTCCTTCAGTCTGTATTGATTGCAATAATGCATTTACAAGTGCCCCTATGAGTGTATAGAAAAAGCCAAAACGTATGCATATACCTAGGTACATGCTCGAATAATGAATTTGATAAAAGCATGTATGGATGACTCCTAAGTGCACTAACCTGTCTTATTTGATTGCGTTTTATTTTTCTAAAATTTAATGCATTTCCTGGAAACTCCTCAATTTTTACCCCCTTTGTTTAAGGACATGAACATGATCTGCAAGAGCGGAAATCTGATTTTTTTATGATAAATGCATCTATTCAAAAAAATATATACAAACGGTTTTTTTTTGCGAATTTACTTCCCACAGATGAACGAACAAACGCACGCATAGCCAAAGTATAACGAGAGGACATTGACCCACAACCCTCCAATTGCGTATATACGAGCGCATTCAGTTCGATTTTATGCAATACCCCCTCGCGAATATTTGAAGACCTAATTTATGCTCAGCGTCCATTTAGCAGCAGGCGCGCTTTTATTCAAATTCTGCGAATTGAAATTCTAAAAATTGTATGCATTTTCAATAGGGCAGCAGTGCGAGGCTGCTGCATAACAACAACCCCTTGGTTTGTTTTCCGAAGTAGTGCAGCAGCATTCACTCATCGCAAAATTCTACACTGACATCGTACGTATGTGCATGTACGAATTTTTTTTTTAATTTTCTTTGTAGCTACAGGTCATTGTCCCTTGGTGACTGACAGCATCATATGCGTAAAATGCGTTTCGCATCACAATGATTGTCGCTGGTTCCACTGGCTTAATGATGCTGATGCATTTATATGTTTGAATGCAAATGCAATTGCATGCAAATATCCGTTCTATTGTCCTTTATGATGCAGAACACACTGTTTGCTTACGCATTTTCATCATATCCGTTAAGATTTTTGAAATGGCAATGCATATGCGATGTGATTTGACCGCCCTATTTCGAATAAGTATCCCTGATGCTTTTTCTTACATCGCCGCTTCTGTGCTCGCAGCAGCACAAGGTAAGCGCTTCGTTGTTATTCGAGCGTCGCCGTCGACCAACGATCGATGGTACTACTCGTGCATACTTTAGACTTGATATCCCTCGTTTTGCATAGGCAATGCTATAATCTTCCCAGAGTTTAATATACGACGATAACGACGACGTTTGTTTTTGAAAAATGCACAATGCTGTCTCAAAGGACAGCCAGGGGTAGCAACCCCGCAGTCCTTTGAAACGCACACAATCAAGTACCACAAACTCGCGCGCTCCTCTTGCTGTTGCTTGCGTCCATTTAGTATGGTGGATTAAAAGCAGCAATTCATGCACCAACTTGAAATCCAATGAAAGGATTTTTTTTTTTTTTTTTTTTTTTCAAAATAAACCAAAAAAAAATTTGAATTCAGGAAAAAAAAAGACTACAACACACAAAAAATGCACAACATAAACAGGAATACAACAAAAAAAAATACAACTCGTAGAAAGGACGCAGGAGCAATACGTTTTGAAGGATGGAAGAAATGCGCGCAGATGCATTCAATGATTCATGCGGTACGCAAATTTTTGCTGCACAGATTCGATTCACCATTTTTTTTTTTTTTTTTGCTCTGACAAATTCAAATGTTAGACTTTATTAAGGAGCAGGAGAAGGGTACCGGCTGGCCTTTTTATCTTGTCTCATACTTTAAAAATTTTCGTCGGCCACGAATTGTTTCTCGAGTAGATTATGAGTTGTGTATTGTGCATCTTGGCATTGTTAGTGCGGCATTTTTGCATTGAATTGGAAGGATATACCTAGAGCTTCTTGCACCCTTGGAACGAAGATTTGTTTCACTGGGCGCATTATCCTTTTATTATAAATTGTATTGTGATTCGATAAATAGAACGATATAATGCAATTGAATGCAGGTTTTCTTTTATTCATCGTGGACAATTGTATAATCTGGTGAACCAATTATTTTCGCATTGCATGGGACTTAGATTCACATCAAAACTGGAATTTAGATCGCGTGTATAGTTAAAAATAAAAGAACTTTGAAATATTGCATTGCTGTCTGCATTTTTTTTTATATAGGTAGGTGGGTATACTGCCACCTCCAGTGTGCCATAAAATACAGCGTCATCAACGACTGTACGCCATCTTGCTTGGGTTTCTAGAATGCGTTTCAGCTTACCACCCCCTCAAATACTTCTCTCGGGAAAGGCAAACCTACAAAGCTTCAACAGCGCCCGTTATATGTTTGCAGATAGGTTATACTTTTGCACGTAAATTGTTGTAAGTTTTACTCTGAAAATATTTCCCCGGAAAGTGGAGAAAGTCTACTTGACCTGTAGAAAATGGAGTTTTCGAAAAGTGATGACCTATTGATAGGTAATTTGCATTGCACTGGTGTCCAGTGGAATATTTGATTATTTCGACATTTATTCCCTTTATCATTTCCTTCGTCCTTTATCATCACCTTCATTGTGTTGGGGAATGAATGTAAGCCATCTTCCAGCCATCCATCATGCATGATTCCACTCTCGGGATGATGGCTTCATTTGTATATAAAATCGAAGGTAGAATTTTCTTTAGACGTTGATGCTAGCGATCGCAGACTTATTTCAATAGAGGTTGAACATATACAGTTCGTATATTCGGGACAACGAAAATATGTGAATTCAGTTAATGAATTTACTTTAATGAATACCATTACCATGGTATCACTCGGGCTTTTTTCTTGCAGATGGTGGTGTACGAAGTTAACTTTAACAATTTCGGATATTTGTTTCCGATTATTTCAAAAATCAGCTGTAAGTTTGCTACGGTTAGTCTCCATGTTTTGTCTTAGTATTTGTCCATCGTCTTCCTTGTTGATTTGTATTGTATGTATTGTATGTAATAATTCGTATGGTAAATCCCGTGAGATAGTCTAACCCGGAGATCCGAATGAGAGAATAGTTTACCTCTGGATTTTGTTGTTTTAAATAGGTAGTTGCATCATGTTATATCCTGAATGAAAGATATCCGTTTGGTTCAGCAGTCTTGTAAAAAGTCAATTTTGTTTTATTCAAACTGACATTTTATACAATGTTGGCACAGAAATTTCACGCTTACGATCAGCATATTCTTTTCTTTTTAACTTCATTTCTGCGTTTCATCGAGCAACGCATCATCAATCTTGCAATATTGCTCTGTTTTATTGTTCGTATCAGATTTTTCATTACTGTCTGTCAGCAAACGAGACAGGGAATCCGTCACCAATTCAAAATGTTCCGAAATAGATAATAATGAAACTGATCAACAGCGCTTCTTTTTCAGAATGTGCATAGTTTAATTCTGACTCTATCCAACTTACAAAGTCTTTCCTCTGTTCCAAATTTATTGACCTAACTATTCAGTTTCATTTATTCAGATGAAATGAAATAACACTAAGTGCAATAAAGCCAAAATTTTTTAAATTGGCCTTATTTCACTATGCAAAAGTGTTACTTTCAAAAGCTGATCTTATATCACTTTAACGTCAACAAAATTTTAGTAATAAGATCAAGTTGGTCTTAATTTCTAAGACCACAGAAGCAATTACCGTTCTGTAAATCGACAAGGTAATAGTTTTTAAGTATTAGTAAGTGATTAGTAAGTGAAAGTTTGGCAAGAAGGAAACATCGGTGCAGGGTCATAACTCCACGGGACATAAGTCCATTCCAAATTTTGATTATGTCCAACGGAAGTGGGACATAAGTTCATTATTTATTTTTCAAAAATGGGACATACACTACACCATAAGTCCACAATTTTATTGGTAGCATAAATAAGTGCCGTGAAATAAGGCCAAATTTTAAAATTTGGCTTTAAAACGCTTTGGAAAGCGAAATAAGACCAATACATCTAGCATTTCGCAAAGCGACATAAAACCAAATTATTTTGAGACATATGACAAATTGTTATTTTTCCATAGCAAAATCTTATGTTTATACAGTTTGGTAATCGGCCACTGATTGTAAAAAAAAATTCACACGAATTTTTTAATGAACTAAAGTTAAAATTTAAAATTTAGATAGTATTTAAATTACCTACTTTATTTTAAAAAAATTTAAATTTTCGCTAATCTCTATAAAAAAAAATGACATGTACACAAAACTAAATAAACTATTGAAAACGTCAAGTTATTTGTTTTTTTTTTTTTTTGCTGAATTCGGAATATTTAAATTTTGGGGATCCTTTTTAATTTTTCTAATTCATTCAAGATGATGCATATCACCCAAGACATCACAAAGAAATCGTTATTACGGTGGCTTTCCCGCAAGGCAAGCAGACTATTGTAGGTGCCTAGGTGGTAATTCCTGGCACACCACATGAGGAATAAACTTTTTTTCGTAAGAAGAATCTAAAGGCGTAGCCAAAAAAAAATTTTTGAACAAGGGAGGAGATGGATTTGGGGTGTGAAATTAAAAATTCGCGAGAAGTTGGCCTTATTTCACTTGGCGTTATTTCAGATATCGAGAAATTCAACTAATTTGTGCTCATCATTAAGCCGCATTACGTTTTACTTACCTACTCAAGTTTGGTATATTTTGCGGGTTCTGGTCCCCGTCGCCAAATGTTTTATCCTCAATGAAAGACGCCCGTTTGGTTCAGCAGTCTCGTAAAAAGTATATTTTATTTTATTCAATCTGTCATTTTATACCAAATAGTTCCAGAGTTAGTCCCTACCACCCCTTTACCCCTCCTTCGTCACCAACTTAGTCTTTACGCAACCTGTACCGAAAGTCTTAAATCAATGGACATAATAGCTATTTCACATAAATGAAAACTCGTCACAGGTATGATTTGATTATTTATAATACGCGATCATACACTTTCCATAGCTGCAGATCTCAAATATATACAACTTTGTTCGCACTTGGTCAAATAAGATCTATTTTCAATTTATTATATCTCACCCTCTGAATAGACCAGAAAGATGAATGTTAGCTCAAAATTGACATTGACTACATAGACTTATGTGAATAATGGCAAGTTGAGCGTAGTGAGGTCCAAATAGAAAAGTCTGCACCTCATTTTTTCAACTCTTAGGACGAATTTTGAAAAACGGTGAATGAGGCATGTAATAATTTTGACTTATCTATCAACATATAAACATTCAAATTCATACGCCTAACGGTTCGTACGACCCCCCTTACTCCCAGCGACCCCTTTAATCCTCTACAACTCTAACCTGCCCTACGACCTACGGCCTAATTTGGACACACATCTACCTATAAATCAGAAAAAAAAATCATGAAAATCGTACGTATGGTTCTCTCGAGTTATGGAGGGACGAACAGACGAACGTTGCGTTTTTTAAAGTTTCCATACTACTTTGGAAGTATGGATATGGAAGTATGAATTTCAAGACACTGCACATGATGTTCTGTCACATCAGTGTTGCATAGGGCTAATTGCCAATCTCAAAAACGTAATCAAGACTACTCTATGGATCCCAAATCAAAATATGTTAGTTTGTGCAGTTCAGAGTATCTATAATCTATAATATCTATCTTGGACATACATTCATCCAACCAATGGTTTACAGTTTTACACAATCAAAAGTGTAAACCCATAAATACGCCAAAATAAATGTTTTTTATTAAAAAAAAAAAAAAAAAAAAAAAAAAACAAGTATTGAGCACCTTCTCCTGTATCTATTGATGAATTTACTATTGCAGTAAGTCGATTTGAACTAAATAAAGCCCTCTACCTATTATAATGAAATGAATAAGGTTAACCTGTATATCAATTACATAAAAAAGTTGTATAGTTGTAGATAGAAGTAGGTATCAAAATCACATAGCTTCAAAGAGTGTGTTTAATTTTTAGTCTGCGTTTTTTATTACTTGTAAAATACCTCTAATATAATTACTGGCAACCGCACTGCGAATTCTCATTTGCCATTTCGATAATATCAGAATCAGGGTGACATTGTTATGTCATCAAATACTCGTTGTAGTTCTAGTGCGTAGACTGTAAATAAGCCAATAATGAAATCACTGATATTTATAACTATTAATGATTGCGGTTGATGTACAAAACCTTGACAAGTACTTCACATTCCGCTTGGACTAATAAAAAATAAATGAGCTACTTTGGCTGCACTTGTTTTTCACAAATGAGCAAAACTACTACCATTTTTACATTTACAATTTCTGTGGACAATGAAGTATTAGGTAGAATTGACATCAAAAATCGATGCGTATAATCTGGTTCTTCATTATACTCATATTCTAGAATTCGCGGGTGAAACTGAAAGGGTCATACGTACCTACATTATTTCAACTTCAAACTGACACGCAAACTTAAAATGTTGCTTTTGGTATACGAGTATGCAATTGTTAATGTGAAACAATTTGTTTAAATAGTTGAGAGAACAACAATAACAACTCGTAAACGCAGTCACTTTTGTTTGGAAAGATAGCTACATATTTCGAACATCAATAATTCATCATCAGACTCCTTTTTAAGTGATCGTTTGTTGAATACTTTTTGAATTGTGACAGTCAATTATCTTTAATATATAATCCACTTGGGAAGACATTTCCGCACCGTGCATTTCGTTTTGTCAATTGGCAAAGTGACTACCACTTGCGCCGATAACTTTTATGACGCTTTTCTCAAAAAGGTCATAAAATTTACCTGTTATTTTTGTCTCACTTGATTACGAACAGTGGCTTAATCTACCGGTTAGAAGTTTTCCTCTAATTCTAATTCTTCTAATTTCTTCCGTTTCATGATATTGCTTTCCTCCTTCGTAGACTTTTCTTTAAAGGCAACCCCACACGTTTTCTATTATGCTCACTGCTCAGTTCAGGTGAATATGGGGGCCATACAAGTAGGTTTACATTTTGGTTCTGAATCCAGGCTTTTGTTGTCCGTGCGGTATGTATCGGTGCATTGTCTTGTTGTCCATCGGTGACCACCAAATATCTCCGAAAACTGCGGAAAAGCTCTTTCCATTATCGATTTGTAAGTGATTGCCGTCATTTTGGAACTTTGGAAATCCAGCTCCACAGTTCGGTAATGGCTTATTGCTCCCCATACCTTTTTCGCTACCTCGATCTGCTAGCTGTAACTCCAGTTTCTGCCTTAAATTTATTTACGGAGAGCCTTGAATTTGAAGCAGCTCTCAGTATCGTCCGCCTTTCTTGACATGTTGTTGCTTTGCTGATTCTTCCTTTGCGGTTTTTCCATACTTCTCCATAGGTCTTCAATAAAGTTGTGTACAACAGTAGCGTCTATTCCAATCTTGCTGGCTATAAAACTGATTGATTTTCCTTGTTACCGGTAAGCTCGAATTTGGCCTATTTCCTCCTGGGATAATGTCTTTCCTTTACCTATACCTACTTGTGGATTATATGAAGTTATTTCTTGAACTAAGATCCCTAATACTCCAAGTATCCTTTTATTTGATTTAAAACATGGTAACAGGTCGATTAAGCCACTGTTCGTAATCAAGTGAGACAAAAATAACAGGTAAATTTTATGACCTTTTTGGGAAAAGCGATTTTTACAACACTCTATATTTGCAACCTATACGTATTTTTAAATATCTATAAAGCATTTTGTCCTGTCAAACTGAAATACAATTTGTTATTGTTATTGCGTTATCAACCTTTTTACAGATTGCTGTTTTCTTTAGGGTCTTGAAAAAGTCCTTACTGTCAGATTTGCAGTATGTGCGAAGGTTTTTTTTAAATACAAACATCCAACTACTCCAAAATTAAACAGAAAACCCAAGCAGAGGCTTTACTGCTTGTCATAAAAACGAACCCTGGAAAGGAAATAACACCCAAAATTACCAACAATTTTGCAACAACAGATTGTATTCGATTTTTTTAGGCGTTATTTCCAAATTGATTTGGACGTTATTGCCTAACGCCATTGCAAAGTACCTACTTGACTCTTTAATTTTACTTTGTTCTTAGTCGACAGTGGTGGGAACTAAATCCCTCAGTAAAATTAGTTCCCGGGGGTAGTAAATATGAATTTGATATTTGAACTGGTATTTGCTGGTACATATCTATGAATGGATCTACGAAAATCTACAAAACGTAGAAGCAGAAAAAATTGCTTATCTCTTTGATTAATGCAACTTTTAAAGTTTAGCATCATGTTTTCATTAGTTGCAAAAATCAAAATTGTACTGTATGTACTTATAAATTACTAGCGGACTCAGCAAACTTTGTTTTGCCTGCTCGTACATTTTCATTGTCCGACAATTGTTATGCGGCAGTTTTATTTAACCGATGTGTCCGAACTGATTCTGTACTCCGTGTGCTTCGACCGATATTTCCTCAGACGTGTGCCCACAAATTGTATTGTCTAGATATATTTTTTCCCATGACTGTCGAAGAATAGCGTTTGAAATTCATTTTTTTGTTATGAGAGGTTTCACGCCCTTTTGTTTCAATCAGGCTATGTTCAGATATAGTGATTTGAATAACGTTTTCCAATCCCATCCACAACCCGCGCGCAATGTCTACAATTTTACAACTTTAGCTCCCATGGCTGTCGAGAAATAGCATTTAAAATGTATATTTTTTTATACGGGAGGTTCCACACCCTTTTGTCCAATTTTGATCAAACAAATGTGAATCTAAACCATCCTTGGACCGACTCAAACATACAGACACAAAATTTCATCAAAATCGGTCCAGCCGTTTAGGAGGAGAATACAACACATGTACAGAAGAATTATATATTTAAGATACAATTTAGTTCATAATAGTACATAAATAAGTACATATTATATCATTCAAATATTTTATGTTCCACTGAAATATCGGATTCCTATATAGGTATCTTCACTAATTCATCAGAAGTTATTTCGTGTTAAAATTAGAGCTGCCATACAGACAGTGTGTAGTGTACATGCTCAGAGGGTATTTGCATGTGTTTTTATTAAATCTACTAGCTGTACCCGCTCGGCTTTGCCCGTGCACAGAAATTGTATTAGATCTTAGATCGAAAATGCGAAAAATGAGAATAAATAGATTTTCTGGAATTTTCTTTCTGCGGAGATAAACCTGAAATACAGCAATACGAACAAAACAAAAAAAGAATAATGAAAATAGGCCCAGCGGTTATCGAGTTATAACGTCATCGAATTTCACCCCATAGAAGATGTTTTTTTGTATGGGCGGTGACACGCCCTTTTATCCAATTTTTACCAATCTTACAGCAACACTCCTAAGCCAATACCTAAGATTATCTGGAAGTTTCAACTCAATCGATTCGGCGGTTTTCGAGATATTTTTTGTATGGGCGGTGCCATGCCTCTTTGTGCAATTTTAACCAATCTTCATAGCAAGACTCCTGAAAAACATTCAAAATCTTATATCTCAAAAACCACAGAATCGATTGAGCTCAAATTTACAAACCTTAGGTATTGGCCCTGGAGTGCTCCTGTGAATATTGGTCAAAATTGGACAAGGCACCGTCCGAAAAAAAAAAAACTTTCAACATCTTATATCTCGAAAACAATCTTCTATGGGGCGAAACTCGATGACGTTATAATCTTGATAACCGATTTTCATGATTCTTTTTTTTGTTTTGTTCGTATTGCTGTGTTTCAGACAGAAAGAAAAATTCAGCAAATCGATTTATTCTCATTTCTCGAATTTTACGAAAGAATATTATTATCTAAAACCATAACAATACAATTCCTGTGCATGGGAAAAACCGTTCGGGTACAGCTAGTAGAATATAGAAATGGAGAGTATAACTGTCCCCAGAAAGCTTCACAATTCAGCCGTTCGCTGCCTTTAAGATTGTGGTAAGACTTGAAAAATCCAGTCATTGACTTGTAAAGTAGTGCATAGGTGACTAGGAGTATGTACTACATCGTCTTTGTAAGCGTTTATAAAAAAACTACCCTTCCTAAGCACAACTGCAATCGAGATAGCAATTGTTTTTTTGCATTTGGCCAAATAATATCTATTTTCAATTTATTATATCTCGCCCTCTGGATGGACCAGAAAGATGAATTTTAGCTCAAAATACTCGTTGAAGTATTGCCAAACAATTAAAAGGAATTCTTGAGTTGACCGACATAGATTTATAAGTATAATGGCTAGTGGAGCGTAGTAAGGTCGAAATAGAAATTGCACCCCCTTTTTTCAAGCCTTATAGGGCGAATTTATTTATAAAAATGATTACAAAGTTTCAAGTTAACGGCTAATGGTTCATGTGCTATGAAAAAGCCTCCCTTAAAGGGGCAGGGGAAGCCAAAATCCAAAAATTCTAAATATTGCATTGTCTTCACAACCCAACCAGCATGGAAAATTCTAGGTTCTAAGTTCTAAGTTTACAGGAAGTGGTTCAAATTTGACTTGCAAGATTTGAGCTTAACAAAATTTTCACGATGTTAAGTAAAAGCCTTTAAGAAGGGGGTACATTGGCTGAAGTCGTTTATTAATGCCATAAAACGGCACAACGAGATTTCCATTTGTATCTGGTCTCAAATGGGAAACTGAATCACTATGCAGAAGGTTAACCGGCGAAAGGTAGGTAGTAATTATCGTTAATACTTGTACTGCTATTCGAGTCGAACACTGGGCTCACGACAGGGTTATGGTGAGAACCAAGTCTTCCCAATATTTTTGATAAAAGCTGTATCTGATAACTCATAAGAGGTGTCACTTTAGTGGCTTCATACAAGCTCTGGTTGGAGAGCTTTTTGTGTTGCTAATATAGTGGTATTGTCTACGTACAGCAAACCACACGGCTCCCGCTCCATAAAATATGACATAATTGTACTTACGGAGACTGGCTTAGATGATAACTTCAGCGATTCTGTCATTTTCCCCTCCTACTTTGTTGTTAATTCGATGTGATCGATCAATAGAAAATAGCAATAGATGTTGTAATAGAGAGATACATAGATGCTATTCGCTTCATTGTGAGCCTTCTAACTGCCTCGGATTTAATTTACATTTTTGGTGATTTTAATCAACCAAATATACACTGGGTATCGGGGGACTCTGATTGCACATATTTCAGTCCTGGCATCTCCCTATCTGCAATCGGTGCTTTGATTGTTGATACGCTCCACTCACTTGGTCAAATATTATGGATCGTACTTTGGACCTCATCTTTACGATTAACAGCGACGAAACTCTTGTATTGAGGAGTCTCACTCCTCCCGTCCCGGAAGATTCTTATCACCCTTCTTTAAACCTTTTTTTCAATTTCAATTTTAATGAAACATTTATTTTTGAATCCTTCAGATTTGATTTCTTAAAATTTGACTGGAGCCCTCATCTTTCATTAGAAATTAATGACATTTGCACTAAATTCTATGAGGTTATTAATTATCTTATTTTTAAATATGTTCCTGTAGTTCGCGTTAAAAATAAGGTTGAGTCTTGTCCTTGGGACAACGAAATTACGCGTAACCTAAAAACGCAAAAAAACAGAGCTATAGGAAATGGCGTTGCAGTTTGGCGGATGAGGACTACTTTTTGTTCAGAAGGCTGAAGTCTGAGTTAAAAACATCTCTCTATCAAGCATACCTTGTGTATTTAAATGAAATACAGAATAATCTTGTTTCGAGGCCGGATAGACTTTAGAAATTTATTAATTATAAAAATAAAAGTGATGGTTTTCCAGCCTCTCTTTTAATGGACATTTCGCGGATTCTCCCGACATTATCTGCAATAATTTTGCTGACTTTTTTCAATCAGTATATTCGAAAGATGAATCGATGATTGATAAGAAATTTTTCGATTATATTGAAGATTCTCCCAATCCTCTTTTCAATAATATGGAATTCTCTGAAAATGAGGTTTTGAAGAATTTAGCAGCTTCGGAGGTCAGCCTTAGTTCTGGTCCTGATGGTCTTCCTTCTGTTTTGCTTAGAAACTGTGCGTTTCCTTTACATGAAATCATATGCCACATCTTTAATTTATCCTTAAAAACTAGTACATTTCCATCTGTTTGGAAAACTTCTTTTATAGTTCCGATTTTTAGGTCTGGTAGGAGAAATAAAATTGAAAACTATAGAGGTATATGTTAGCAATCTTCTCTTCCAAAATTGCTTGATTCCCTTGTTACGGAAAGATTAAATTTCTACTGTAATGCCCACATTTGCAGTAATCAGCATGGCTTTGTAAAAAAGAGGTCTACGGTAACCAATCTTTTGTTGTTTACGAACTTTGTAATCTCTGAAATCAGTAAAGGTAACCAGATTGATGCGGTCTACACGGATTTCAGCAAAGCTTTTGATCGAGTTGACCATAAAATTCTATTATATAAACTCACAAAATTGGGATTTTCTATTTTCTTTTTAAAATGGCTTTCTTCCTTCCTTATTGGTAGATTTCAAAATGTAAAGTTTCGTAATAATATTTCGAAAAATATATCGGTAACCTCTGGTGTTCCGCAAGGAAGTCATATTGGACCTTTACTTTTTATTCTGTTTGTAAATGATTTTGTCAAATTTTTACCTCAATGTTCTTTGTTAATGTTTGCGGATGACTTTAAGATTTATTTTCCGGGAAATAATTACAATTCCTTTCATGTTTTAAATTCATATCTTCAAAAATTTTATCTGTGGTGTTCTAAAAACTACCTCTCTTTAAATGTTTCTAAATGTTCAGTCATATCATTTTCCCGCTGTAAATCACCTGTCATGTATACGTATTCTTTTGACGGTGTAGTCATCCCCCGTGTTTCAGTAATTAAAGATTTGGGTGTGCTTTTAGACACTAAGCTAACGTTTAATTACCATGTGGAGTCTATCACAAACAAGGCAAATAGAACATGGGGAATGTTAAGGCGCTATGCTTGTGAGTTTTCAAACGTCTATGCTATTAAAACTTTGTATGTAGCTTTTGTTAGATCTGTGTTAGAATACGCCTCTATAGTTTGGTATCCGTACTATAGAATTCATATAAATAGAATTGAATCAATCCAAAAACGATTTCTAAGATTTGCTCTTAGAGGACTTCCGTGGCTTGACTTAAGCAACTTACCCCCTTATATATCTAGGTTAAAATTGATAAGCTTAGAGTCACTAGAAGTTAGGAGAACTGTGGCAAGAGTTGTGTTTGTTCATAGGACCCTAATAGGTGAGATTGACTCAATAGACGTTCTAAGCCTTCTCAACATAAATGTTCCATCTTTCAACCTGCGATGCACTAGATTTTTTTAGAGTAAACCACTCTCGTACAAACTATGGTCGCTCTTCCTCAATTAACGGCTTAATGATATCGTATAATGCTATTTTCAGTTTAATAGATTTTAACTTGTCGATTTCCTCCTTAAAAAGAAAATTACTTGATAATGTTCAGTCATAATTTGTTTGCTCTACGTTTACTTTGTAATTTCCTATTTGTCCTATTTAACATTTTGTAATGTTATGACCTTATGTCTATGAAAGATTCTTTGGTGACAACAAATAAATAATAAAATCAACAAAAGGGAAATCATGAAGAAAAATGTTAAATAGGTAGTTTTGCGCCCAGAATTGATCCTTGAGGCACACCTGAGAGAACAGCTTTTTGATCAGAGAATCCTGATCCTAAGTGCACAGAAGTAAGTCAGTCCTCAAAAAAACTTTGGATAATTCATGTTAGGTAAGTTGGAAACCCTAGAGTAATAATTTAAAAAAATAACCCTTTATGCCAAATGTTATCCTGACATAACGTCGCTCGTTTCTTTCTTTCTTAAATTTTGTATAACTTTGTTGTGTAGAAAGAACCAACAGTGCACTCAGAGAAAAATCGCAGGCTAAAATCAAGTATGCTCAAGCTTGATTTTAGATTTTTTCATTCTTACGTGCTAAATCATAATATGACACCAATTGTTCTTGAAATAAGCCGAAACAATCTTAAAAGAGGACATTGAAACACAAATGAGCTCTTGGGTTAGTTTTTTTGTTCTTGAAATAAGCCGAAACAATCTTATTTCAAGCTTGTTCATGATTGAAACAAGCGCAACAATACTTAAACTGCATGCGCATGTACTTTATTTTGATTTCTATTCGTTCCTAAAATTCACACTCACTTACTGAGTGAATTCTCATAAGGCAACATTGAAAATTTAATATTATTACCTATGATATCTACTGATGTGAAATGTGAATGAATGATGTGATGATATACTATAAGATGGTAGGTAATTAAGATTAGGTTTAGATCTTGAATACCAAAAATACATTTTTTTCAGGCATCGCATAATGAAAGAACCACATTCTTAAATCAATCCCGAAACAGGATTGAAGTAAGATTTTTTGGTCTTGTTTTAAGAATTTTCGAGCTTAAATCAATCCCGAAACAGGATTGAAGTAAGATTTTTTGGTCTTGATTTAAGAATTTTCGAGCTTAAATAAATCTCGAAACAGGATTGAAGTAAGATTTTTTGGTCTTGAAAAAACGAGCTCAAAATAAGATTTTCGTACTTGAAATAAGATTTTCCGAGATTACCATACTTTCGTCAACGAACGAGCTTGATCTGACACTGATATTCTTGATTTTAGCTCGTTTTTCCTCTGAGTGTGCGTGCTCTGTAGAATATCTTCTCTTAAACAAACCCAAACTTAAACTTAAACCATACGTGTTACTGTAATTCTATAATATCGTAAATACATATACCTATTACCTACAACACAAATATGTACACATTTCTGTTATACTATTACTATATAGGTAGATTATGTACATAGGTAGGTAGGTATATGTAAAAAAAACACTCATCATTAATAAATACCTTGCTGCGCTGTTGCAGCGGCCGGCGATTAACGCCTCGCATAACCAATTGCATACATGAGACATTTGCCATCCACCTTGGCACATATGCGCTTGTGAAACAGGAAACCGCCACCACTACCATTCACCACCAAACAAACCAAGCAGCCATCTCTCGGCGTGCTAACTTCGTCGATGCATTCAAAATGCACTTGGTAACATAACCCGGTGCATTCATTCGATACTCCGAAAACAGCCTTCTGTTTAGATATCGATTTTCTGCATATGCATAGGTGTGAGGAGGCGATATCCAAGAAGCAGAATTATCCAACGGATAAAATCCTCAATTTTTTTCTGTATAGTATTGTTTTAACTTTAAACAATAAATTCACACAAGATTTTCATAGAGCGGGCGAAAACGATAGCAAAGTCGACCTATAAACTGAAAAACCCACCACCGCATTACCGTCAGCGTCAACTCAACAACGAGTTGAGTGTTTAAAAAAAAAAAAACACTTCGCATCAAAGGGGAATAATGGGCTCTGATGCAATGCGCCAATATCAGATATGGTAAAAACACAAAAACAGGGGGACAGTAGCAAACAAGACTGCATTGTTGGTTTTATAAATATAAACCGTCTTCGTTTGGCAGTCCCAAAGAGTATCCGCACCAATACCATCTTCGAAAGAGGATTGTGCACAATGCCGGGACGGGACACTTCACTTCATAAAATTCGTATTCCCCCATATGCGATATACATTTGCAAGCAAGTTTGAAATGCGTCACGCTGCATTTATTGCACCTCAAGGACTTTCCTCGCTCGGCTCGGCAATTAGTTCAGTAGTGTGTGGTGTGGTAACAGCGCAGCCGATGTCGAAGCCATCATGGACAGATTATAATAAATGCATACATGTGGCGATGGCAGTAGGTTGTTGTTTTTTGTATGCAATATACGTGCCTGTTGGTTTTTTGCATTTTTTTTTTGTTTGTTTTAAAGCCAACCAACAAACCGTTCTGTATCTTTCCCATCAAGTAGCGAAAAAGCGACGCCACCAAGCCACAAGAAGGGGCTGATGCACGTTTTAATGGCATGTTGATGTAGGTCCAGTACATGGTGCGTTGAGCAAAGGTTTATTGTTTCAATTTTTGTTTTATGTTACCACTTTACCAGCATGTTGGGTATTTGTTTCCTTTTCAAAGGAATAAAATGTAGGTAACAAGAGGTCGCAAGGGTCTAGTTGTGTGTGGTAGCTCATAATAAGACTTACCAACCTTACATGTTTACGATTTCCTACAAGGCATATGTTGTGCTAGGTCTACTGGGAGTGTATTGCGAAAAACAGAGGGGGATATAACTTGGTCATTGGGGCTGAATGGATACAAATGGCCGGAGGTAGTATGGAACTACGACATCTTGCAGGACAATTACAAGAGAATACTAATTGGCGAATCTATCGACATCTGCTTGTAACAATAATGGTATTTGTACATGATGGAGTAATAGATAGCAGAGATCCTTTTAGTCTATATTTCAGACAAACATGTCATCGAAAAGATAGAGCTAGAGAGCTAGCCGTTAAGAGTTTGAAATCGGTATAAAATTGAGTGTAATAAAATCTCCCGATATAGGTTATCAAATGGTTTGGAAAACTGCTTAAGGTTGCTCCAATTTTGAAAACTATATTTACCTCAGTTTTAACTCTACTGTTTTTTACACTCTAAGCTATAAGGCTGCATGCTATATTTTTTATATAGTAGATACCTACATATGTATAAACTAGCGAAACCCCTGCACACTTCGTATTGAAAAATAGAAAAATAAAAAAAATAGTTTCAAATTTATTTAAATCAGTGATAAACAGTTTTTATTGTAATGCTTTGTGGTGCACATTTTTGTTTTTTCCAGGAATCGTATTGCATAGATAGTATTTAAATTTTACAAACTTTGGCACCCATGACTGTCGAAGAATAGCGCCACACCCCTTTATCCTATTGCGACTAATCTTAACAGGAACACTCCTAGGCCAATAAGATTATCTGTAAATTTAAACTCAATCGATTCTGTGGTTTCCGAAATGTAAGATTCGGTGGTTTTCGAAATGCAAGATTTTTAATTTTTTTTTTTTGTATAGGCAGTGCCAATACCTCAATACCTAAGATCGTATTTAAATTTAAACTCAATCGATTCGGTGGTTTTCGAGATATAAGATTTTGAATGCATTTTTTGTATGGGAGGTGCCACGCCCCTATAACTCATGAACCAATACACCTACAAAGACCGTATATGTACACTTATAAACCATGGTATTAACGTCACCTTTCATGGGAAATTTCCAGAATCAAAATCGGTTCGCGCATTACAGAGAACATTAGCGACAAACGCAATACAAAATATTTTTATATATATGTACAATGTACATACTAGAGGGCCCGGCAAACGTTGTTTTGCCTCCTCGTACATTTTTTTTCGACGTTGGACGCCTTAGCATACCTGGAGTAGCCAGAGCCTACAGCGAGCGCCTGAGCATGAAACTCTCCTCTGTGCACTCACCTACCACAGACGCCAACAATCAGTGGTGCCAGTACCGCGACATCATCAAGGAGGTAGCCGAAACCACTGTAGGGTACCAGCCACCCCAGAGAAAGAGCCCGTGGTATGATGATGAATGCGTGTACAGGAAAAAGGTGACAGAAGATGCACACAAGAAAGCGCTGCAGCGCAAAACAAGGGCAGCGAGAGAAGACTGCTGCTGGCTACAAAACCGGAACGCAGGCTCTTCGAGACAGCGAAGGAAACCTAGTCACCGAAGCGCAGGGAATAGTAGATGTGTTTAAGCAGAATTTCCAGCAACTGCTAAATGGGCATCATGTAGAGAGAGTGATAGGGCAAGAAGAGAACCCGCGTCCAGTCAATGAAGAACTAGTTCCATCACCTAGTATAGAAGAAGTTGGCCTAGCTATAAAAAAGCTTAAGAACAACAAAGCCGCAGGCTCTGATGGTTTACCAGCGGAGCTCTTTAAATACAGTGGTGATGTTTTGGTAGGGAGCATGCACCGAATCATCAACCAAGTATGGGTGGAAGAAAACATGCCCGATGACTGGACTATCAGCTCCATATGCCCCATCTACAAAAAAGGCGATCCTATGTCTTGCAAGAACTATCGAGGCATATCCCCGCTTAATGTTGCATACAAGATCCTATCCAACGTACTGTGTGAACGTCTTAAACCGTTTTGCAACACACTAATCGGCACGTACCAGTGTGGCTTCCGGCCCGGAACCAAATTTTCACACTGAGGCAAATCCTGGAAAAGACCAACGAATTTCAAGTCAAAACTCACCACCTATTCATCGACTTCAAAGCCGCGTATGATAGCATCATCGTCAGGAGCTCTATGTGGCGATGGCCGAATTCGGAATCCCGGCAAAACTGATTCAGCTGTGTCGCGTGACGCTGGAAAACACGCGCTGCAATGTGCAGTTTGGAAGCAGCTCCTCCGATCTATTTCAAACTTGCACCGGATTTCGGCAAGGAGACGCACTGTCATGCGACTTCTTCAATCTCGTACTGGAGCAGATAGTGCGCAGGGCAGGTGTCAACACGGAAGGCACTACTTTCAACAGATCCGTACAGCTACTGGGCTATGCGGACGATATTGACATCATCGGTCGCTCCCAGCGTGCCGTGGTAGAAGCGTTCACGGCGATTGAAGAACAGGCGAAGTCCGTTGGCCTTCAAGTAAATGAGGACAAGACTAAGTACATGCTATCAACAAACAAACAAGCATCTGTCCATCGCCTAGGACAAAACGTCACTATTGATAGCAACAACTTCGAGGTAGTTAAGGAGTTCACCTACCTCGGAGTAAACATGAACTCCCCGAACGACACCCTAGTGGAGATCCGGCGAAGAATTACCCTAGGAAACCGTTGCTACTTCGGTTTGGCAAAACAACTGGGTTCAAAACTCCTAACTCGAAGGACGAAATGTGTCCTCTACAAAACCCTCATCCTGCCAGTTCTGCTTTATGGCGCCGAGTGCTGGACGATAAGCAAGAAGGGAGAGCTGATACTGGGCTCCTTCGAAAGAAAAATACTTCGGCGGATTTTTGGTCCTGTGTGCGAGGAGGGCGAATGGAGGAGAAGATACAACCGCGAACTCTATGAGCTGTACCAAGATGTGGATGTAGTCCAAAAAGCCAAAACATGTCGACTACATTGGCTCGGCCACATCGAGCGAATGGACAATAATGCTCCAGTTAAGAGGATCTTCGAATCCCAGCCCCCAGGTTCGAGAAGACAAGGAAGACCGAACCTCCGTTTCAAAGACCAACCCATCGCGGATGCCAGAGCGCTTGGTCTCGACAACTGGAAGCAGCGTGCCCGGGATCGTAGAGGATGGAAGGCTGCAGTGTCTCAGGCAGAGACTCTTCACGGGTCGGGAGCCCGATAAGTAAGTAAGTAAGTAAATTTTTTATTTGACATTTTATTCGTGATTTTTTTGTTGGGTGTATATTCACCCCTATTGCGAAGATCAACTATCAATCGGTTGACGATTGACAAAATTTATCAATTAAGATTGATATTGGTATTGCGAAACACAATTGATAAAAATGTAAGCTATTGTGAACGTAACGCAAAAAATAAAGTTATTGTGAATGAAAACTCAAGTTTGACAGTTCTAAAATATTTTTAAATTGAAGAGTGATTGTTACGCCTTTCAAAAAAATTATAATACATAATTACCAGTGTTACAAATCTGCGATTGTGCAATTTATTTTAAAATATGTCATCAGTGGAATTACTTTTTGATGACGATGGCGAGACAAATTACGCGGAATTGGCTTCTATACGGAGGAGTTTGTGAGATGCATCTAATCCTTTGGAACTGGAAAACCGCAGGTAGGAATGAAATTTCCAAGGAGTGAAATTTAGCTTATTCTGTCATGTTGTCTTAACAGTGTTTTTGAATAGAAGTTTGATCTTCTAAGAGTGTCATGCGAGGTGTTGCTTTTGCTTTTGTTTGAGCTGTTGTTTGTTCGGCTCTTTGGATCGAATCATTTGGGGATCTTCGCTGACTGGAGCTCGCTATTTGCGCTGCATCTGGTACGTTCAACCCGAATTCATTACCAGCAGGATCCACGCAAGTATTTAATTCAAAGATACAAATCACAGCCTCTTCCATATAATTAATTTGGTGACATTGGTTTGGGCCACCACCAGTCGCAGATATTTTGACTTGACAAGGTACCCTTTGCCATTTCTGCCAATCTCGCAAATTGTTTCCACTTCGCCTGCGCACCAGTTTTGGAAATAAACCCTTTCGCGATATCAGGATTCTGCTCCATCAAATCAACCAATCTATTAAGTTACCTTTTGTTAGTAACTATTTTAGCTCTTAAAAAATAACAATTAAAAACGTTGATCTTCAACAATTTTAAAAATACTTACATTTCTCTTTAACAGTCGTCTTTATCAACACCGAAATTCCGATTGATTGAAAAATTGACAGCTACCAATAAAATTGTTCAAGATTGACAATCACAATACCATTTTGTCAACCGACTATCGCTAATTGATGCACGTTCACAATCGATCAACACTTCATTGACAATTGATCGTCGCAATACCATTTCAAAAAATTGATTGATAAGTATCAACTATCAATTATTGATAGTTGATCTTCGCAATAGGGCTGATTATTTGAAATTTTATTCATGAGTGAGCTTATTCCTGCTTTTTTATTTTTTTTTTTTTATTGTTGAGTGTTTATTATTTGACATTTTGTAGAATCGGATCGCAGCGCCACCTACCGGGTCCAGTTGTGAATCTAAACCATCCTTAGATCCATTCTGAGATTATGTTTGGTACCTCGTTGTGATATTTTTGTTAATGAAAGTGAAGGCCAACGTTTTGCCAAAAAAAAACCAGAGCTTCTCTGAAATCAAATTGTTCATGGCCAAGATAAAACCATCAATGTGGCAGACCTATGAGATGATGGTCAAATGTAGAAGGGCAAAAGGTGTAAATGGCCTTGTGGGTTGTGGCCTGAGTTAGATCGAAAAAAATTGGAGAACTGTTAAAACTAAGCATCAGAACAAAATTCCGAATAGCGATATAGGGCTACCCTACTATAGCATCGCTTTTAATTTTTGCTTCTTCGAGAAACGAACAACAAATTTTTTGTTGAACTAGCGACACCCAAATGCTCACTTCGTAGTGCAAAATAGAAAAATAAGAAAATAAATTTCCAATTCATTTAAATCAGCTATAAACAGTTTTTATTGGGATGCTCTGTGGCACACAACATTATTTGGTTTTTCTAGGAATCGTATTAAAAAAAAAATAGGCGGCGCTATGTTCTCGCAACCATTCGTTTGTGTGAGTTTCTATATTTGGGACGAATGGAAGGGACCTAAAATTTTATGCCGAGTCCGAACGGCTTAATTGAGAAGATTTTTCAGGACAGTCATACTCTCGGATGTTTGTCAGACGTTCGCGACGCGAGAGGTGGCGCAGTAGAAAAAACCTTAAGATGTAATTTGTGTTTTTCCGAGGATCGAACCTGGGAACTGGGATCCCTCACACAGTAGTCCAGCACACTAACCACTGCGCTACTGCGCACACAATGTATCGACTCAGCTAGTAAAGATTATAATATTTATAAAGGATGTGCCTGTAGGGTTAATACTTGTGAGCCAGCCTGTTTTGGGTTAGAGAAATTTGAATAATCGTTAGAAAATTTAGTTTTGTAATTTCTGTTATAATTTTTGTTCTTATTTAATTGATAACCCTTGTTAAAATGTAGTGCATTGTTAGTATTTCTTAAATATTTGTGGTTAGTATTAAGATGTTTGAAGATTTCTGATACCGCATCAACTGTTAAGTTCCCGTTTGATGATGACTCTGCAGGTTTTCTGTTCTGTACGTCTTCCAGTCTTGATTTATCCAGTTCGAACAAACGGCATTTTTTTATTGCTTCATCCAGGCTTATGTTTCCCACTCCTAACAGTTTCTCCTGACAGGTTTTTGATTTTATTCCAAAAATGATGCGGTCACGAATAGCTTTTGATATCTCGTGTGAAGAAAATTCGCACGAAGCTGCTAGATGTCGAATATCAGTCAGGAAATGATCGAGGCTTTCATCCTCTCTTTGAGTGCGGCAATAAAATTTATATCTCTCATAGACCTCATCTTTTTTCCATATAATAACGGTATAATAAAGGATTTTTTAAATAATTAATAATTACTTTCGGGCTTCGATTAATTGTATGAGCTACAGTGCGGTTAGAACGGCCTTGCTAGTGATAGGCCTCTATTTTGGCAATTTCTGCTACTGTCAATGATTTTTTTCTAACCATTTTAACAGTTGATACAAAGAAAAAATACAAAAAAAACTGTTTTATCACTTCCCGATAGCTTTTCGACACTCACACTTCCAAATTTTCGCTTAAACTTTGATTGAGGCTATTCTAATGTTACAAAAAAAAAAAATGCAAACTTTAGTGACTGCAGACGAAATTGGTTTCGAAAGTTCCGTTAGCTTTAAGAAATTTCTCAAATTTTGACAAAGTCTCAGAGAGCAGTCTCTTACCTTGTCAGTTGTCACTCAGTATATAATTCCTTATGTAAGCATGAAAGAAGTAACGGAAACCCTTAATTTTAAAAAAGACAGTGGGTGAGGCTATCCAAATGTTACGGACTGTATTCGATAAATATCCCTTATCTCCAATCATTTCATCTTGGATTAGAATACAGGTGCACGCAAATGCGCATTTTATATTGCACTATCTTTGACCAGAAATTTATTCGACTGCTGTGCAATACGTGGACGTGGCATTCATAAAAGCGGATATGTCATAGATATCTTGACGGCTAAAAAAAAAAATATTTCTAAAAATACTTACCAATGCTGTGCCCATGCTATATTCCATATTGTAATAACTTGGTGTATCCGCGCCTTAAACTTCAGTTGTTGGGTAGGTACATAATATACATATTAAAAATTCCAGACCAGAGCTGCCGTCTAAATTTTAAAACCTAAGGGAATTTGTTATTATTTCATTATGTTAACGTCCAGATGAATCAATTCACTAAAATTGAAATGCCGTTTAACCAATAATAAGATATTTTCCTATTCCTATTACCTACCTACCTATAATTACGTACAAAAATTGTGTCACTTTTTGACATGCTGACAAAAAAAATATTAAACAATTTTTGTCTGAGACTTAAGTTAGTATTAGACGATATGTTGAATCAGCATACGTATGCTGAAAATTGTGTTTCAATAACAACATATCGTGTAAAAAAAATTTTCTGTCAATCGTGTATGCACGATATGTTGTGATTGGAACACAATTTTCAGAAAACGTATGCTGATTCAACATATCGTCTAATACTAGCTTAAGTACATCGTTGGCCAATGGTCCTTTGCACATGATGCTGACAATCAACGGGCTAAAAGGTTGAATAAGATACAATAGATATAGCTACATGATTGTCGGTCTGTTATATACAATAATAATTGTAATTGAGAAGCTTTCTTTGGACAATTACGCTCTCTGTCTGCCAGACTTTCGGGAGATGAAGCTAAACCTGTAACCCCTCGCACTAAGCCATGGACCCCCACACTGTTAAATTTAAAACGATGTAGGTATGTTGCATGTATTGTATATCAAACCACATAACTGAATAAAAGTTCGTCGAAAATTCAAAACGGCAACACTTTTTGATATTTTTCAGACGCTCGAGACAGCACTGTCTTCTTTTTGCAGTGCAACGTGCGTCGCATGCTTTCACTGTATCCATGGGCTCCAATTTGTATTGCCTACTTAAACGCTGCGCTGTGTTTCATATGCATATGTACACACATACAATATGATATGCCTTTCAATGGGCGGAGAACAAGAATAAGTGATTCTCAAACCATGTAAAAAGGAGGAAGATACCTAATTTGAAAAAAAAAACCGCCAAGAACGAGACACGATTCACGCTTTTTTTTGGCGGGAAATGCAGTTGCAGCGATGATGATGCAATTGTGTAAATGGAAACGAACATTGAAATCGTGTTTCACACTTTTGCAATCGCTTCTCTTATTTTCTGATTAGATCTTGCGGCAAAAGATTAAAGCTATAGCGGTCAGGAAAAAGTGAGATAATGTTTTAAGTTAATAAGTTGTGTACCTATAGTGTGAAAAGTTATTTCGACTGCCGCAGCTGGGGCTTCGGCTTTGTCGGATGCTGGTTACAGCCACCTTCGGATTGCTCGAACCACTGTCCGGCCGGGATGCCATCAGTCGATTTCGGGACACTGGTTCTTACACTAGGACTCCAAGTTAGTGCAGACTTCGATGCACTTCCGCTCGAGACGACCGCTTTGTTGTAAACAATGTGCTGAGAGATCGCTTTTATACATCAGCAACTGAAGGTCGTAATCGTCTCATCGAATTGAGGAATGTAAGGATAAGTGGACGTACGATAAGAAACAGATTGACAGAAAAAAATATTAGATGATTTCGCCCAGCCCAGGCCTCCGAACTACTCACGCATCACCGCGTAGCATTCGTTTTCCTGAAAATGTGCTAATTGGACGATTGATCAGTGGATGAACGTTAGGGATGCCTGACGTCCCCCTTTAGGGGGGACAGTCTCCTTTTTTCATACAAAAATGCTGTTTGTCCCCCCTAATACAAGCCACTGTCCCCCTTATTAAGTCAAAATTCAATAAAAGAAAACATTAAATTGAAAACTTTTAAAATACTTTCTTTTATTATTTTTTATAAGATTCACATCAATTCGACCCTCACGAACTACATCTCACTTCACGTGCACAAGTTGTTCTCCTGTAAGTTTTTGTTTTGTACTGCCTCTCTGTCAGTTTTTGTTTTCAAACCAAAAACTTATTTTTATTTCTCTTTTTTTTAATCTGGTGTCCAACATTTAATTAAAAAAAATGTTGTCCACCTTTTTGAACACTTGTACCCCCTAGAAAACTCACTATGTCACCCTTTACGTATTTTTTAATCTGGCAACTCTAATGAACGTACTGTTTTCAGACGAAAGCAGAATAACCTTAAGATGTTCAGACAAATGGGAGCTTTGCTCCATGTCCCATAGCTGAATCAGTGGGTTATTAATGAGATTTCATTATGGTATATGGAGAGACATAAGTTACGAGACTCATACTTAACTTCTCGTCTTCGATTGAAGTAGAGCCACTACTCGAAGATACGTGGAAGGAGTTTTCCAAGATCACGTTTTAGCGTTTTTATTGGGGAATATTTTATTCTAATGCAAGATAACACGTTGCAATGTAGCTTTGTTTCTTTTCGTTTACTTCTTAGTCATTTTATTTTAACACTTCTCTAGGGGGAGCTTACATAAAGTATCATAATACATAATACTGGTGACTATAGATGGCGCGAACACGAGCCACAAGCTTCGATAGAGGCGTGTTTTTTTTTTTTTAAATATGCTTAGGGAAATAATTTCATTCAAATCTAATCCTATATAGGATTCGTTAGCCCTGAAAATTATCGAGGCTTATGCCTTAGTCCCGATAAAAACTCTGCCACCTATAACTATCATTGCTCTAAAGTCTAAATGTTATCGAAAATTGACTATCGATTATGTCATAAATGACATTTGAAGTAATGAAATTCATTAAAAAAATAAATCAAAGCTAGCTATTTGCCAGAAATATATGACTAGAAATTAAGAATTTTTGTTTTCGGTTGAATGTTTCATGTTAATAAATTCTTACGATTCGCGTATCCTTTGTTTGTCAATTTGTTTTAAAAAAATTGTTCAAAACACAATTCTATTTCAATTACCATAAACGGCACATTCAATTATTTGTTAGGATGTCGATAAAGTAGAGTAGGTACTATTATCATAACATAACACGAGCGTATTTAAAAATAAAAACACTACTCCAGACTTAATGAAAATATTCTTGTTCTTTGTATTCTTACGAAATATGTACCTCAATATGTCCTTATTATTTTTCACATGACTATATAAATCAGTGCCGTATATAGGGCGGCAGGGCTGGCAAAATACCACGGGCCCCCGACCCGAGAGGCAGCGAGCTCAGAAATAACCTTACATTTTTACAAAAATGTTGTAGGTACCTAAGTATTTAAAAAAATTATAAGCTCTAAAGCACTTCCGTCTAAAACCACCGATCTTTCAAATGTCTTAAAACGTTTGAAAATTTGTCTAGAAAAATTGGAATGGTATAGACATGAATTTGTAAATTTAAAAATGGAAGCAAATAGTGTAGCAGAAAAATGGTCCCTCAGCCCTGAATTTTCGAAAACTCATCAGAGGAAGGTAAAACGACATTTTGACGAACTTTGCGAAGATCAGCGTCTCCAAGATCCGGAAAGTTTGTTCAATATGAACATATACTTTTCAAGTATTGGACTTTGGACATCATCATTAATCAACTGAAATCGCGTTTCCTTCCAATGAATGAAATTGTTTCCAATTTCAGTGTTTTGCAAAACTTTGCAAATGTTAAATGAAATTTGCACTTTGCAAATCTATTGAAAAAAAGCTCTAGAATTTGTTGATATATAAAAAAAAAGACATATCGGAATCATTTGCCAAGGAAATTTGTAGTTTTCGGTCCACTTTCAGAGACGAAATAGAAAAGACGTCGTGTATTAGAGAACTTGCTGATTTATTAATAACTAGCTGACCCGTGCTCGCCTTGCGCCGCTCGCCTTTAGCAAACAAACAAGCTTAATTTGCTCCATTTAAGAATAGGGTAAGGTCGGGATAATTTGACATGCAGGAGGAATTGACACCAGCACTTTTCTGAAAATCTAAAACCCTGACAGCACTTTAAATGATGAGAAAACGTAGTTAGTTACGATTGGTTTGAGTGATAAATAAACAATTACTGTGGTCTAGGAGATAAGCGAAGTAGACGTCTTTTTTATTTTTGTGCCCATTTCATCTAACTTTTATGGTAAGCAATCCAACTGTAATATTTTAATTATGTAGCTTTTGACATTGAAAGTGCAATGTAGAGCACCTTCATTCGTTTTAGAATCATTAATAAACAATAGTTTATCTTGAGCACCATTACAAAAGTTTTTTTTTGTATTAGTCCCAAAAGTAATCAAAAGGGAGGATTTGACATTTTTGCTGAAGGAGGAATTGACAGAGTGTCAAATCCTTCTTTATAAGTCAAAATAAAAATTGTGTGGTAAAACAACTTTTTAGAATGTAAAAATGCCAAATATTTACAAGAAAAAACATCCCCACCATAACATCGATGAAACAAGTGTTTTAAATTAAGTTTTTATGAAAAGTTTTTTTCTGTTGGTCAATTTATTTTGTTATTTTAATTCTACGTCTTTAAACTTAAATAAAAGTAGACTGAACTAATAAAAAAAATTAATATGCGTTGAAAATAAAAAAAATTTATTTGTTGATCAAAAAAGCAATATATAAGTTGTTTTATTATTTTAAAAACGTCCTCTGTCAAAACCTCCTTCATAGTAGGAGGAATTGTCAATTTGTAAGGTTTTGGGAAAAACCTTACAACTCTGTTAAAAATATTTATATCGATTAATCATTAATGCTTTTATGTTGCTAAAATGATATAGTAACTTATGTAAATTTTGAAAATTTGAAATTGTATTTGGATTTTAAGATATTTTCAAATGTTCGTTAACGTGTCGAACCATCCCGACCTTACCCTACACTTTGACTTTTTCATTGAAATCTGTGCTGTAGGTTACGCGTTTTTAGGAGACAAAGAAAATTCCTACAGTTTTATTATAAGTATTCCTACAGTTTTATTATAAGTATAGATATCGATTTAATGTGCACCCTCTGCATCGCCGTCTCTCTCCATGATCTTGCTACTCTTGTTTATAATACTGCATTTCCTTTTCTTTGTTGCCCTCTTCCAACGGAATTCAAACAACTACTTACCCCAACCCTACACTTTTACCATACCACATATTAGAATGAACGTCTGTACGTCTCTTCTCTTCTGAAGATTATTAATATACCCCACCCATGCCATAATATACATACCTACATATGCAACTGACCATAGCACTCACTGCGAAATCAAATCAACCCTTTTCGAAAGCGAGGTAATACGTATGCTAGTTTGTTTTGTTTTTGTTTCTCCTGTCGCACGATCGCAAAAGTATAAACATCTATTTGTAGCAAGGTTATGTGTATGACTGTATGTATATATTTCCACTTCAGTAACTACATTTTGTCTAAAAACTATTCCTAATGACGTGGCTATAAACGACATAGCCTATAGCAGTCTCACAGTCTTAAGGAACATTTTAAAAAAAGTTTCATCGAAATCTGTCCAGTAGTTTTCGAGTTTTTTGCTGACAAAGAAAATTCCTACAGTTTTATTATATGTATCTTCTTATCTTATCTTATCTTATCTTTCTTATCTTTATATATATAATTCTTCTGTCCGTGTTAGTTTTTAGTTAGCGTACTCCTCCTAAACGGCTGGACCGGTTTTAATGAAACTTTGTGTGTGTGTTTGAATGGGTCTTGGGATGGTTTATATTCACAATTGGACCCGGTAGGTGGCGCTGCGATGCGATTGCACAAAAGTTCAAATAGTAACCACTCAACAATAAATAAAAAAATTAAAAATCAAAAAGTTCATGAATAAAATTTCAAATAATAAACACTCAACAATTAAAAAATTAAAAAGCAAGAAGCTCATAAATTTCTCGACACCCGTGGGAGATAAAGTTGTAAAATTATTGTTGACATTGATGTGCATTGTCGAAACAAACAACCGCGCGAAGTGTGGGCGGGATTCCTGGGCACACGTCTAAGGAAATAACGGTCGAAGCACCCGGAGTACAGAATCAGTCCGGACAGTCCGGGTCAAACCGAATTCGATTAAATTTTTAGGGTTTGTTCGTATGGTCGTGTAGATGGTTTATCTAAAATTCAAAATCGTATGTCTAGAAAACCACCAAATCGAATGAGCTCAAACTTACAGATGATCTCAGTTATTGGCCCTGGAGTAGTCCTGTGAAGTTTGGTCAAAATTGGACAAAGGGGAGTGGCACCGCCATAAAAAAAACATTCAAAATCTTATATCTCGAAAACCGTCGAACCGATTGAGCTCAAATTTACAGACAATCTTAGGTATTATCCTGGGAGCGTTCCCGTGAAGATTGGTCAATATTGGACAAAAGGGCGTGGCAACTCCGGCCGGGTACAGCTATATTATATATAAAAACGTTGGTGCGTATGTAAGTCCGATAATGGCCACTGAACCACTGAAGCTATCCGACTTCATTCCTATTAAAAAAAATATAATTGAACAAAAATATCAAAATAAATCTTGAAATATTTAAAATAACTATTTTTGGCAAAACAACGTTTGCCGGGTCAGCTAGTAGATGTATAGATAAAGAATCATTTTATGTCGTGCAGCTTTCCTGAAGTATGTACTGCATTAATGTTATTTGTTAAAATTTCTGTGACTACAGCTAGTTCTGAACGATCATTTTCAAAACTAAAATTAATAAAAATCTAGAAACTTATTTAAGAAACTCTATGGGACATCAAGACAAGCTATGTAACATGGCTATTCTGTCAATTGAAAATTCAATGGCCCGATCTTTAAACTTTGATGATGTTATAGATACTTTTGCGGAACAGAAAGCTCGAATATAATAAAATTTTATTAATAAATATCTTATTCAAATTAAACTGTTATTTCGTTATAAATACGTATAAACCTATGCTCTTGAAAATAAAATGAACAACGTATTTTTACACCACCGATATATAAATTTATGCATTTCAACTATATTTGGTGATGATTAGAGTAGGTACCTATAGTTACGGCGATGACTCATGTCACGTCTGCCCAACAGTCTCATAGCATACATATCGACTACAGCAACCGCAAGTTCTCATTACATGAGCCATCATAATTAAGTTGCCATTTTCAGATTCATGGCCATCATCCATCATCATATTGTTATTGAACTTACACTTCACGCAAAATGTAATTTTGATAGAAAATGCAGATTTTTAATTAGAAAGCTTAAATTTTTTTTATTGATTCATAGAGTATACAGATCGGAGTTATGGAATTGCACATCGGATAAATGGCCGCCACGGCTTTGCTGGCAAGTACGTGCTCCTTTATTGAACTTTTCTATGTTCGTTTCGCACAAATGTGGCTGAATTTCATTAATACTTCTCCCAATTTCCTAGGAATTGAATAATTGTTTCTTGGGCTGTGCTGTATGGCATGTGGCACCGTCTTGATGAAACCGCATGTTGGTCACATCTATACTTGTAATTGAGGCACTAAAAACTGGGTTATCATGCCACGATAACGAACACCTTTAATTGTTACTGCCTGTCCAGCCGCATTTTCTAAGAAGAATGGTCCAATAATGCCTCCAGCCTAAAATCGTTAACTGTTTCGATGTTTTCTGTTGAACGACTTGTGAGAGGTCACCTATAGTGTTTAAGATCACTAATTTATCCAGCCCCCTGAATGATTCAATTATTCTCTTCACAATTGATGGTTTTAAATCATTATGATGGCCACATTTTGTTCGAAAATTGCGGACTGTAGCTAACAAACATTTATTATTTTTAAAATATTGCTCAACAATGAAAATGTGTTGTTCTTTCGTATAGCGCTCCATTTTTACTAACCCCAAACAGTCAGCTGTTACATTGTAATTTTTCTATCCGATGACATCACTGTACTATTAAATTGCGCAAAATTATATTTTTGCGTGAATTATGGGGCACCCTTTATAAGATTACAATACATAAACGAAAGAAAATATGTATGTATATACATGACGGTATCTTGTATAAACGATTCCGCCACAATTACTTTGCATTCTCTCCTATCTATAGATACGTCATAATATGATAAATTACTCAACGTCACGATATAAGCTAGCTTTTTACTCTCGACTCTCAAATGGTCCGAGAGTTACTGTCACTGTACTGAAAGCTTACTAGCGAAAGTAGTCTGAAATGGACAGGCACCTTAACATAGTAATATCTAAGATACACCACGAGATTAAGAGCTTGTCTGAGATTGAATCTGAGTTTTCCTATATGTTTATCCCCCAGATATTTACAGATCTCAACTACTTCGATTTCTTGATCTTGGTGACATCTTTGGCATGAATGCCTTTCAAGGGTCACTCTGAATCGGTATAGGTCTGTGGTGTGGTCCTCGGACTTGCATCATTCTCATCTTGGACGCATTTAAAAGCAGGCAATTATCATGACATCAGCTTACTCCTTTATCGACCTTTCTGCATAATTTACTTCTACATATAACTACATTGCTCTGGTGACGGTTGCTAGATGTATAAAGTCGGTTTAATATAGAAAAAGGATGCACATCTAAGTATAGATACAACAAAGAAAAATTGTCATAAACTCATCTACACTTCCTTTACTATTCAATAAAACAAAACAAACAAAGAAATGCTATAAAGAAAGAAAATGGGTTTATAAAAAAAAAACACCTAGGTATAGACCTCGAGACTGAATCAAACAAATTCCAACACCGTGATTTTTTCCCACCGACGACATTGCCTATATTAGGAGCAACAACACCCCTAAGCTCAAATAGCCACTGCCAATGTAGGGGCTGACCAACGCACGGCATCGACTCAGCACCAGCAATAAATTCCCTGCGCGCATCGTATTTCAAATATTTTCTTTTATTATTAAATTCCTTGTGGAAACCCGAAGAAGCACCAAAGAATAGCGCAACAAAAAAATTAATATTACACCCAAGATGACAAAAAGCGAGCCAGCCACCCCTTTATCTCAGCCTATTTGGTCATTGTGTGTCAGCCGTGCCGTGCCGCCCATAGTCTAAACTTTTTGGAAAAAAAAGACCAAAGAGATAGAGAACCGAATAAAAAAACAAAAATCACGATCAGTGCAATGTCCTTACGTCTTCGCGCAGCGGCGGCGTCCTTCACCATTGTTGTCCAGGTCCACCCGTCAGCAGGGGTTGTCCATCGGTTTTTTTTTTTTTTTTTTGCTCTCCGAACAAATCGATTAATCATTGTAGTTAAATTGAAATACCAGTATGAACGAACAAATATTCGATCGAGAGTACTGCACTCTGTGTCTGTCGATCTTTCTCTGTTCCTCGCGCACTTTGCTAATAAAATCTTCGTTCAGAATCAGAAAGAATCCTTTACATCCTTCGAAAAGATCTCTCGCACTCGCACCAAAGAGAATTTGAATAATACACAGACTGCCAGGACGACCCTTTTCCTTTTCTCTCGTTGTCGTTGTTGTTTTATTATTTTTTGTCCGCTCGACACGAAAGTGTTGGATGTCATCTTATTATTCAAAATCTGTGGGAATGAAAACAGGATTCCGGCTTGCTGCGTGCATCCTCTGAGAGTTCTGACTGAAAACGTTATGTGATGCTTCTATTTTGTATGTTTATGCGATAATTTTTTTTTTTTTTCGCTTCTGCTCCTCAATCTCATTTATCATACATCCACTCGGACTACGGTCTTTGAAATGATTGTACGAGTAGACGACTCCTTGGACATGGGCATAGGCACATCATCGCCGTAATCATGGTCATCATGATCATCATTCGTTCACCCGAAGTGTATGTCCGTCTGTCTGCTAGACATTTTTGGCTGGCCACAAGAGATGATGCTAAGACTTTGTTTTTTTTTTTTTTTTTTTCAATTTTTTTGCTCTCTAACACTTTGAGGAGTCGTCCAGTGGACAGTAGTTTTGCTGATGATAGAAGAGCGAGGCAACAAAAAAAAACCAATTGGATGACCAATGCCAGAGTTCGTGGTCCAGATAGAAGGATTTTTTTCTCCTCCGTATTCTGTTGTTTGTATTTCAAGAAAACAAGACAGAGCAATTGGAGGATAGCCAACATAATATAGAAAGGCAAAGACAAAGCCTATATACGTGGAGGTGACATCCAACATAGAGCTTCAAATGAACAAAATGACACTATGCCGTTGGTGTATCGTTATAGTGTAGATGCAAAACAATTTGCAGGTTTTACCCTACGGAGACTTGCATAATCCTACAAAGGAAGTGAATGTGAATAGTGTCCTCTTGAGGTATTCCCGGTACAAGGAAACCTATTGTTATTGTTGCCGCACATGCCTTTCTCTATGCCCGGACTGTGAGATGATATTTTTGTCACTCAATGATGTCGTCAACACTGGTCTTGATGATGATTATTATCATCACCATCATCATAGCAACTGAGGATTGAATGGGCTATGGACACAAATAGCGACACTGAAAATTAAATCTTGTATAGACAAATGTATATTACGTATTTATAATGGGAATTTTCTGCAGAGAGATAGTCTATTGTCATGACATCGTCTGGGTTCTCCTGGGCGCTTCATCCTAATGGCAAGGACCTAAAATAATTACAAGTTACTGATTTCTCGTCCATCGTTATGTGTTTTATGCTCATAGTCTTACTCAGCATTGTGCTGAATAAATGATAGAGAAATCGATTCCTTTATATTCACTCAGAATTACAAATTGGACGTATATATTATATATTGAATATTGCAGTTATAAATAATATACGACATACGAAAGCTTCATTCAAGCTGCAAAACTAATTTTCAAATATGTAGATATATTTATCTCTATTATATAAAAATTGAGCCCTAAAATGTTTGTCGTCGTTTCACGCCTTAACGCATATACCGTTTTTAACCAAACTTTCACACATCTTTGGTATGGTCCGATTTCTGTGAAGTTTGGTCAAAATTGGACAAAGGGACGGGGCACGTTCCATACAAAAAAAAAACATTCAAAATCTTATATCTAAAAAACCGCCGAATCGGTTGAGTTAAAATTTGCAGACAATCTTAGGTATTGGCCCAGGAGTGTTGCTGTGAAGATTATTCAAAATTGGACAAAGGGCGTGGCAACGCAACGTCCATACAAAAAACATATTCTATGGCGTGAAACTCGATTATGTTATAACTCGATAACCGCTGGCTGGGCCGATTTTCATGATTCATTTTTTGTTCGTATTGCTGTATTTCAGGTTTACGCAGAAAGAAAATTCCAGAAAATCGATTTATTCTCATTTTTCGCATTTTACGAAAGAACATTATTATCTAAGATCTATAAGCAATACAATTTCTGTGTACGGGCAAAGCCGGGCGGGTACAGCTAGTCTACTTTAATTCATAATCAGATTCCTTGAATTCTAGCAGTTAATTCTCCGTCGGTTTTCTATCGCCCACACACTGGTCCCAAACCAAGCATGCTAGAGACTTAATTTTTTTTTTAAGTTAAATTAATTGTTGTGATTTGACCTGAAGGAAGATTTAAAACTAAAGCTTTAAGTATTAACAAACAAATTTTAACTAAACACCGGAATAATGTGGGGCTCTAATTTAGCGCCACTTGAATAGAACACTTAAAGGAAAAAAACATTTTAAGAATTTCTTCTTCTTTTTAACACAAACATTATTTAAATTTAAAGTAATTGGAGTATTTTGGATTTAAAAAAAAAATGTTAATTTTGTTTTGAGCCACCTTACTGCTCCAAAATTCATACTTCCCCGGGTTGGATGGGATGCATACAAATTGGCCAACTAATTTAGTGAAATCGAGCTCCAAGCTTATTCGATGGCTTGGGTTTGTTTATAGATATAGTCCAATATTGTTGTCCCGACCCATATACCTACATGAAGTGTCAACCATCCCCAAACATTTTCGATGACATTCAAATCCGGTGAGTAGGGCGGTCAGCTTAATAGCTCCACTGTCTACATTATATACGTTTTAACAACCCGGGCCCCCACACCATTACACCTTCAACGCTGTTTTGTAGCCAGTCCAAATGATGAGTTTCTTTGTGGAGATTATAGAATAATAGCTCTAGCCAACGGGCCTTCCAAATTAAATTTGGTTGGTCTGCGAGAACCACACGATCCGCTGTACTAATAATCATTTTTAGTGTCCAGGCTAACTTTTACGAAGTCACAGTTGCGAAAATTTCCATATAAAATTATCCATTGTGACCGTCAAAATATTTAAGTTGAAGACTAAAAATGATTATTGGTAAGGCCATGCCGAAGTATGACCTTATTTCACTTTACAAAAGCGTCATAAGACCATATTTTCTTGCGACATAGGGCCATATTCCCATTATGCCCTGAATGCCTTATTTTGCTCAGTTCAAGTTACATTTTTAACGATTTGAATATAATTTATTAAATTAAAAAAAAATCTTAAGTCCACAATATCAAATTGATATTGATTGATATCAGTTGTATCAAAACATCGGCCATGTCATCGGTTTTCTTTCAGGAAGTGAACCGCATAACGCCAAGCACATCATCAATTACGACATTTCACATGTGGTATTAACATTATTAACATTAACATTGATGCATCTCTTCGATTTTACTGGCAATCAGACAATCAGCCCTATTATGGCTATCAAATATCAACACGATATTTGATAATAATTGATACGTATCAACAAAATGAATGAATCGGTATTATGGTTATCAACCTATCAACATTTTTGATGAATTGTGAATTGAATTAGATCTAAGATCTATTGTGAATAGTTTTATTGATAAACTTGGTATTACGGTTATCAAAAAATTTGATATTCATCAAATTTTCTATCAACCACAAATTTCTCGTTGATACGTATCAAATATTCGGGCGCATCAAATTAAAAAATGTGTATCCTCGTTTTTAATGTAAAATAACGACTTTAGAGCGAAATGTCAGCGGTAGACATCCCAAATGTACTTAAACTACGAGTAGCGGCGATTTTAAAATTATTTGCAAAAAGGAAACTATCAACTGAGCGCGTTGGGAATAACTTCAATATTGGCATTGCACAATCAACAGTGTTGTTCGTTGTTTTGATTTGCGAAAAAAGCGACTTTTGTTTAATAAAAACAACTAACATTATTCAACGAAAACTAGTCGTCAGCCATAAAACAAAAATCAACTACAAATCAGAAACGTCAAACGTCAAAACAAAACCCATTCTCAATGATATTTTGATAAGTATTCACAATGGGGTAAAATTTATCAATGATACTCATAATACCAAATGATCAATGAATTGATAGATCTTATCAAGTATCAAATAATTGATATTTGATAGCCATAATAGGGCTGAATATCTCTGTACATGAGTATTGGTCTAATTACTGCCTTATACAATCAGTGCATTATTTTCCGTCTAATGCCATACATATAAGGCACAAGAACCTTTTGGCCTTTTTTATATGTTTGTGCAAGTTTTAAAGCTCAGCTTCTTATCTTAAGCAAATCTATAGGTACTTGGCGCTGGGCTGTCAGAGAAGCTGAGATGAATTTTTTTTAATTAAAGCGGTCGATTTGACGAATTCGATGCTTCTTTGTGAATAACGCTAGCCCTGTTTTAACCAGGTTTATATACGGCTTTTTATAATAATTATTAATATTGTCAATTAACAACCAAAAGATTGTAATAATGGCAGCACCCTATAAAATTCAAGGGTTCAACACATTTACCAAACGGACCGTGCTGTCAGATTTTTCAAGATTTTACGACACTGCGTTTAATCAATTCTGTATAATTGTATCCGCAAAGGCATTTTCTATGATTCTATGATTTCTAAGATTTTGTCCGGGACGAAGGGCTTCCCCAGCCACATTAACAAAGGTGGATATAGCATTTCGAAGTCAGCTGGCAGATTTAAGCAATCTGCAGTCTTCAGAGCGACCTGTGTCTATGTGCTTTCAATTCAACATGATGAAAAGGTTGTTGTGTGGAAATTCGCCTCGGTTAAAAATAAAAGCTTACCTCGATTCGAGCTTCCCGTGCCCGCTGCATATTTGATGGTTCACTTGGTAAAGCGTATCAGAGACATATTTTCGGGCAGATTTGAGAGTGTGCACTATTCGGATACAAGCATTGTCATCAGAGTCGTATCACTGTGGGACATGGAGTGACAGCTATACAATTCCTTTCGTCGCATCGCGTCGGTTGAGCAATGACAGCATCTCATCACAGTGTAGAGTTGAGCCAAGTGAGTTAAGTGCTTCAATAATGTGCCCGAATTTCTTAGATACATCTCTACTTCAATTACTAGTTAGTCCAAATGGATGACCTTCCAATCCATCCCAAGGACTCAATGCACCTTCTAGGAGACACAGTCAATTCAGGAATCACATGGCAGGACCACACATCCTATATCGCAAGATCGGCGTCCTCTAAGTTGAGCTACCTATTTAGAGCAAAGAGGTACTTTAGCCCCAACCAACTTCTCCTTCTCTACAAAGCACAGATTAGACCAGGCCTGGAATATTGTTCCCATATACGGAGCTCGGCCCCAAAACTTTCTCTTAACCTCCTTGGCAGCATACAGAGGTGAGCAGTTCGACTTATTGGAGACCCTTCACTCACATCGAATCTACAATCGTTGGTGCACAGAAGACAATTCGCTGACCTATGCTTGTTCTATAGGTACTTCCATGGTAGATGTTCCGAGGAACTCAAAGACATTATCCCTCGAAATGCAACTTTTGGGCGCCCCACAAGACAGGTTGCTAGCTAATGCTCATGACCATACAGTACACTTGACAGCCGCGAGGACATCAACTTTCCAAAACTCCTTCTGTTACAGGACAAGCAAACTTTGGAACTCGCTTCCTGGGGATATATTTCCAGAAGGCTACAATCTGCAGCAATTTAAGTGCAGAACTAACATACATCTGCAAGCACCTCGGGGGCTGTTGAAGCGTTATATGTTCTCCTTTCCCGGGAGAAGTATTAAAAAAAAAAATAATTCACCCTGACCTCGCAGCTTACAGCAGCAAAGTTGTGAATTAATAACCAGGTTTAACAACATTTGGTATTGTTCTGGAGTCTATATTGTTGAAAGCCCCTTTCAGCTCTAAGAAGGCAATTGTAAATTCCTTGGCAGCACCAGCAGCCACAGTGCCGACAATAGAGTGGAGAACAACTGTCGTCGTTGGGACTTTGAGAGCATTTCTGTACTGCTATGACTTTTTGAATTCTTAAAATGCTCGTAAAAACGACGTTGTGGCTTGAAGTCCTTTGGTTTGGTGTGAGCTTTTTCCGATCTTATGGGTAATAAAACCATTTTTACCAAACTGCATAATTTTTGTTTGTCTATATCAATGGCTTAAACTTAAAGAGAAGAGTTAAATAATCCAACGCTTCAAAATGTCATAATCATGTTCCATCTACTCAGGGATGATTCGTTCTGGACCTGCTTATTTGAAAGGGAGAAAACTATTAATCAACCATGAAAGTTTGCCTTCGATTATCTTTGAAATAACTTGAAATCGTTCTCAGGTGAAGGCATCATCCACATTAATTTCTGGAAAGGTACCCACCTGGAAGTGATTCTTGACTACACTCTGTTGCCATTATGAACCCGAAACCTTAATCAAAGTGATAGAGGTGTCCTCTGAACCAGATAGCTGGGAAGTTGTTACGATTGGTAAAGCAGGGATTCGAAATAAAAATTGTAATTCAAAATTGCTACCAATATGGGCATATATACGACTTTTCAAAATTAAGGTCATAATTATTCTGCAACTGGAAATAATTGTGACAGCGATTCTAATCGAGCAAATGGCATTTAAAAAATGTGTTCAACCATTTGATGTGGAAAATGTATACCAGCGCAATAAAAGTCCTTAATGGCTTAATGTTCGTTTCGTAGTTCGTAACTTTGTATGAAAAAACGTCTGCAGTCGGAATAACTTTAGTTTTACCTGCATTCTCAATTCTCATAGGTACTATTTGTGTATCATTGCTTGGGTTTCATTGCAGTATAGCTTGCAAAAAATTTACTTTATTTTTTTTGTATTTCCTTTGTACATTTTTGTCCTTAATTGGTTGCCTCTCTTGGGTTTACTACATGTTCAGTGGGCTGTAGTTTTATTTTAAGTTGTTTTTAAATGAAAGCTGTACAACTGTTTAAGAAATGTCATCCAAAGGTAAATATGTATGTACCTAGAGAATATATTTTTGACGAACCGAATGCAAGAAAGTGTTCGTCAAACCGTATTACAAGTAAATTGCAGGAAAATAATTAAAATAGTCTTCTCTAGATGACGAAAGTATTTAATTGTGTTCACTTTTTGACAGGGAAAGTGTCTTCCCCAAAGTAGAGTAAATATGGACAATTGACTGTCAGAAGTCAACTGGTCAAACAAATCACTTAAAGGAATCTGATGAATGAATGAATGTTGCAATTCGAAAAAGCTATAATTCTAGCCGAAGTGTTTGTTAGCAAAAAGTTGTTATTCTCTGAAAGAACACCTCAATGATAGACTCGACAAAATTTCCTAACAGAAATGTTTCAGGGACTGCTCCCCAATTTAAGCGAGCTTTCCCCCATTCTATGCACTTCTTGTTGGAAAAATATAAAACGTTAGTTCACAAATAGAACGTTTAAGGAAGACGTATCATTTTTTCTTTCTTTCTACCAAACGCTATGCCATACTACCCAGTAACCAAATCATACGGAAGCTGCACAAAATGCACATCGGATGCTTTCTGTGTACCTCTGTAATGCTTCGATGTGCGTGCATCTACAACCCCAAAGCAAAACTACAATCGTACATGCATACATTTTGCATCCGGCTTTGACCCCGCCCAGTCTTAATTATGGCTTATATGTGTTCTTATCTATCAGGACAATGCACATCACAATGTTCTAAATATGTACCTACGTGCATTTACAAAATTTCAAGGCTAAAGGGCTCACAAGAGTCAATGGGCCTTACCAATAATCATTTTTAGTCTTCAACTTAAATAATTTGACGGGCACAATAGATAATTTTATACGGAAATGTTCGCCATTGTGACTTCGTAAATGTTAGCCTGGACACTAAAAATGATTATTAGTACCGCGGAATGTCAAGGTATTACTTACTTATCGGGCTCCCGACCCGTGAAGAGTATCTGCCTGAGACACTGCAGCCTTCCATCCTCTACGATCCCGGGCACGCTGCTTCCAGTTGTCGAGACCAAGCGCTCTGGCATCCGCGATGGCTTGGTCTTTGAAACGGAGGTTCGGTCTTCCTTGTCTTCTCGAACCTGGGGGCTGGGATTCGAAGATCCTCTTAGCTGGAGCATTATTGTCCATTCGCTCGATGTGGCCGAGCCAATGTAGTCGACGTGTTTTGGCTTTTTGGACTACATCCACATCTTGGTACAGCTCATAGAGTTCGCGGTTGTATCTTCTCCTCCATTCGCCCTCCTCGCACACAGGACCAAAAATTCGCCGAAGTATTTTTCTTTCGAAGGAGCCCAGTATCAGCTCTCCCTTCTTGCTTATCGTCCAGCACTCGGCGCCATAAAGCAGAACAAGCAGGATGAGGGTTTTGTGGAGCACACATTTCGTCCTTCGAGTTAGGAGTTTTGAACCCAGTTGTTTTGCCAAACCGAAGTAGCAACGGTTTCCTAGGGTAATTCTTCGCCGGATCTCCACTAGGGTGTCGTTCGTGGAGTTCATGTTTACTCCGAGGTAGGTGAACTCCTTAACTACCTCGAAGTTGTTGCTATCAATAGTGTCCTAGGCGGTGGACAGATGCTTGTTTGTTTGTTGATAGCATGTACTTAGTCTTGTCCTCATTTACTTGAAGGCCAACGGACTTCGCCTGTTCCTCAATCGCCGTGAACGCTTCTACCACGGCACGCTGGGAGCGACCAATGATGTCAATATCGTCCGCATAGCCCAGTAGCTGTACGGATCTGTTGAAGATAGTGCCTTCCGTGTTGACACCTGCCCTGCGCACTATCTGCTCCAGTACGAGATTGAAGAAGTCGCATGACAGCGCGTCTCCTTGCCGAAATCCGGTGCAAGTTTGAAATAGATCGGAGGAGCTGCTTCCAAACTGCACATTGCAGCGCGTGTTTTCCAGCGTCACGCGACACAGCTGAATCAGTTTTGCCGGGATTCCGAATTCGGCCATCGCCACATAGAGCTCCTGACGATGTATGCTATCATACGCGGCTTTGAAGTCGATGAATAGGTGGTGAGTTTCGACTTGAAATTCGTTGGTCTTTTCCAGGATTTGCCTCAGTGTGAAAATTTGGTCTATAGTCGATCCGCCGGGCCGGAAGCCACACTGGTACGTGCCGATTAGTGTGTTGCAGAACGGTTTAAGACGTTCACACAGTACGTTGGATAGGATCTTGTATGCAACATTAAGCGGGGATATGCCTCGATAGTTCTTGCAAGACATAGGATCGCCATTTTTGTAGATGGGGCATATGGAGCTGATAGTCCAGTCATCGGGCATGTTTTCTTCCACCCATACTTGGTTGATGATTCGGTGCATGCTCCCTACCAAAACATCACCACCGTATTTAAAGAGCTCCGCTGGTAAACCATCAGAGCCTGCGGCTTGTTGTTCTTAAGCTTTTTTATAGCTAGGCCAACTTCTTCTATACTAGGTGATGGAACTAGTTCTTCATTGACTGGACGCGGGTTCTCTTCTTGCCCTATCACTCTCTCTACATGATGCCCATTTAGCAGTTGCTGGAAATGCTGCTTAAACACATCTACTATTCCCTGCGCTTCGGTGACTAGGTTTCCTTCGCTGTCTCGAAGAGCCTGCGTTCCGGTTTTGTAGCCAGCAGCCAGTTGCTTGGCTTTTTTATAAAACCTCCGGATGTTATTACGATCGCGCGACTCTTCGATCTCCTTGAGCTGGGAAGCTGCGTAAGCCCTCTTCTTCTTACGCAGGATCTTCTTTTCCTCTCTTCTCCTGGCTCGATACTCTTCTCTCGCTGCCCTTGTTTTGCGCTGCAGCGCTTTCTTGTGTGCATCTTTTTCCTGTACACGCATTCATCATCATACCACGGGCTCTTTCTCTGGGGTGGCTGGTACCCTACAGTGGTTTCGGCTACCTCCTTGATGATGTCGCGGTACTGGCACCACTGATTGTTGGCGTCTGTGGTAGGTGAGTGCAGGAGGAGAGTTTCATGCTCAGGCGCTCGCTGTAGGCTCTGGCTACTCCAGGTGTGCTAAGGCGTCCAACGTCGAATTTCTTCTTCTGGGCCGTTCGCAGCTTCTTCTGCGAGGTATAGTTCTTTAAATAAATCTGCCATATGATAGGTACCATGTCCCGTTTTTCAATACGGTCCATGTTTCGCGAAGTTCTTTTTTCAGACAATGCACATAAATTTTCAAAACTTTAAAACTTTAGTTCGGTGCCGTGACATAAGACCATACCTATTTGTGAATATGTATTTCGAAATATGGCCTTATGTATATCACGGCACCCTTTAGCTCCCCACCGTGACGAAAAATAGCCTTTGCTATGTTTTTGCTTTGTACCTATTTTTATGCATTTTTATTTTTTGGGAGGTGCCAATGAAATATTTAGCACAAATATAAGATTTTATTTAAAATAACTATGCGTCGTGATTGTTCATTAGAAGGTAGGTACCCTAAACACTACCCAAAATTATTCTTATCATTAGTTTGGAAATATATACTCTGGCATGTGTATAGGTTATATTATGATTAACGTCGTTCTAAATTATGAATATTATTACAAAAATTATCTATCCGCTTTATTGAAATTGAACCCTACAAGGATATGGAATCAAGTTCGTAGGCAATCGACAGATATACAAAGAAAGCTGCCATATATGGACAGCCAGGAAAAGTGATTTTCAAGAAAGAATGCCAACATTATAGGGGATGGCTTTGTGAGGGACAAACATTTAAGACTGCCACAGCTCTTATGGACCGCCAAGCCTAACCGTAGCAGATTTGAAAGAGCTTTCTACAATATAGTAAACGATGTCTTCGTAGATATTACAAAATGGGAAAATAGCGACGACTACACACATAGTCTAACAGGTGATGTGCGAAAAAAGGGAGGTATAGACTCTTTCCAAATAGACGTGGTACTGACTGGACGGACCTGCGAGAAGCAAGACCATAGATAAAATATCAAGAGTTTGCGACACCTTAATAATAAAAAGGAGGGTTTTATTATAAATCACAGTTCTCCAGCCGCCTACTGGTGGAACGAAGAAACCGCGCAGATACGTGCCAGATGTCATTGACTAAGAAGGTTGCATACACACTCTAGAGCGAGGACTGTTTCAAGTGCACTCCATCAAGAACACTACAGGCACAGGGTGACAAGTAAAGCGATAAAATCAGCCACAAATAAGGCCAACAGAAGTATTTCGCCAAAATCTGCTATGAAGCGGACCAAATCCCTTGGGGTCGCACTTCACATGCCTACATTTTCTGAAAAAAAAAAAAAAAAAAAAAAACAAAAAAAAAAAAATGTTTGGTTTGATAATAATTAGGTAGGTACTCCACCAATATTCCTATCCGAGATGTCACAGCACAGGAAAAAGTCGAGTTCTGCAGTAAAATTAGAGATAAATCACACTTGTCCCAAGTATATACATATGTATAGCACTCAAAGCAGCAATAAAAGCAAGGCCCACCAGACATGTTCCCTGATATAGGTATCTTCTAATCGTGCCTATTCCAAGGGAAAGAGTTTTGCCGGAACAGTGGAAACGGCAGAACCTAGTGCACGTTCCTAAAGGTAATGAACTACCAGATAGGCCATTATCAATCGAGTCCACTTTTACACAAATTCGGGATTATTGATTGGGACAAGCCGACCACCAGACGCTCGCAAACTCACACACACACCTCAGGACTGGCTCCAAACGGCGCCCTAATTTGACAGTTTTAGCAATATCCAAAGCTAGCTTTATTATTTGTCTTGACTCTTGAGATATTTACCTACTATCAGAACCGCGATAAGAACCTACCCAATTCAAACTTGCCCCTTGTTTACTCTATTGTGACCCATATCCAATACAAGTAGTGATTCCACATACACTTAGACCATTCAAAAATCCAACTTCAAACCTTATTTCCATTTCACCCACTATCCGTCTAGACATGCGATTATATCGACATCGACACCACCCCTTTGACAATTCTCATCGCATGCCACATACTTACCAACAAGCGCCCATTGTATCTAAGCACTTTACCGCATTTTTTTTTAATAAATTGTTACCATGCGTGATTTCGAATGCAAATATTCCAGCAACCATGCACCATGCATTCACAGAACCATTCGCAAAAGACCTGAAAGTATAGAAATCACTCGCACACTTGTAAATCGCAAATTAAGACGAGGACGTGCGACTTTTTCTCTCGCTCACAACTCTTTCACATTATTATATTTTATATGTAGCAAAGCAACGAGCAACAGAATTCCCTTTACGATTGTGTGCAGTGTGCCTTTCTGTTGTAGTGGTCTGCTCTCACCTCTCAGTTCTAAGGGAGCATAAACAAAAAATCATAATTTTTTCAATGATGGCTTATACTATCACTCGGCTTGGTGTGTGCGCCAAATAAACATAAATTCATAGCTTCTTAATAGCGACGTTTTTATTATTGCAGCTTATCGCATTAGTAGAGAGTCGGACTCGTTCTCATTCCCGTTCTTGTTACTCGTTCGCCTTCGTCCCAGTTTCGATTTCAGCCCATACACCAGCAATCCAACTGGAAGCATACTAATACTAGTATGTACCACAATCTATTCCTTTGCGAATAGTTGGGGAAAATAAAACATAGAAAAAAAACTTGCCAACTATTACGTTGCTTTTAGCAGTGTTTTGGAAATGCGCCCAGTGTCTGACCCCTTGAAAAGTCTGTGTTGTGTTGTCTCACGCTAAGTGCCCAAAGGTATTTAGAACCAACCATCTTTATGGGTATAGTTTAAAAAATATTTATGTGTACCTACTCGAAGCACGTATCTCTCACCGAGAGGTTATTGCAGTAGTTCACGATATTTTTTTTTTTGTGCGATCTAACAAACTGCAGTTCGGATAGAAACTAGTGTTACCGTTGGAGTATTTTGCTGAAAATTTGATTCCAATTTTTTCCGATCAACAAACTTACGCAGAGGTATGTTAACCAATGGGCTAATCATTCCAATTAATTTTAACTTTTTCCGAAAAATTAATAGATATTTTTAAATTTACGATTAAAGTAAATTTTTAGTGATAATTAAGATAATGTATCTTCTGAACGCTTTTGTTTCGATACATTATATCATTCGTCACAAGAATAAAAATTCGCACAAACTAATGGTTGTGATGGTGTCCTTTTGACGACAATCGCCTCTTTCATAGTGAAGAAAATTATCCACGGAGATCACAAAAAGGGAAGCATGGATTAGCAATAACCCACCTAACGGCCTAAAAGGGTACGTATACGGAAGGTTCCACGGACGAAACCGAAATGTCTCAATGTCTATGGGAAAAAGTCCCATTGTATATCGGCCAAAGCTTCATGCTATTAAAGAAAGCGGAGACCTCATCAACAACTCTGTTGAAATTTATTCATCAGTACTTACCTACAATTAGCAACTTGAATAAAATGTTCATTCAGATCGTTTCTTTTTATACACTCAGTTATTAAAGGAGCTAACATGTATATTTATTCATGGGCAAACAGGCAGTTATAAAGCCTCTTAACTCACCCATAATGACTCCAAATCACCACTTTAACACCCTCCATACGACCATACACCATTATACTCCATAGTCCATACATACCTACACATAGCGCCAGAAACAACACCAGATTTTTAAGGTCCATTGAGGTTTATTGCGAATCCCCTGTTAACTGAGACTGAACAAGTCTTATTTTGATTTTGATGTTCCTAATAAATGGTATACGTATACAGGATCTTCCGGCGTCGTCCGTCGATTCGCAATCGGTGGCAGTATGGACGACCCCATTCTTTGCAAATCAGCCTTTTCGTCAGCTTTGACCGGGAGCATAGGGGTGAGATCACCTAAAATAAAAACGATCGGACGATATCGTATTCACGGAAGCTGTCTCTATCATGTCAACGATGTCGTTCGATCGTTTTGATATTACGTAATCTGGCCCCAGCAGTTTGATAGAATGATGCCCTGCCCAATGGTATTACATGTAATCGATTTCAAGACTGCTTGACTTTTGACTGTCTTCTATGTATCTTGCAGCTTTTTTTATTTGCAGTATTTCATCTTGGAACATACTATGTACTCACTTTTGGTAATCTATAAGATTCCTGTTTTTGCAGTGCCTTCGTGTAAGAACGTGCACGTTGCACTCATACCTATTTTTGACCCATCCTTGTAGGTGGCATCCTAGGGGTCGTTTTAACATTATTGCGGACTCCCACTGTGCCTTGATTGGGATAAAGAAATTAAAGTTGATATATAGGATTACATAGTCCTAAGCTTTCGGAGTTTTCATTGTGCTTAAATCGCCGTAGGTCTATGTAGGTACATATACAATGAGCGTCAAAAGTGAGTCAAGACCAATGCTGTTATCATTTATCTTTGGAGCTTGCTTTGTACATCCAGTAAATGATGCGCGGTTGCACTCTCAATCCTGATCTTCCCCCAAATCCCTCTTACAGGAGTAGAGAGGATTCAATTATTTCTTTGATATTTCTTTTCCAACATAGCTTGAAGCCGAGATATTTCGCCTCAGATGAAAGCTCTATTGTGCCACCGTCTAGCTTAGATAGTACGACGTTAGGTATTTTTAGGTTAGGTTAGGTATTTTTCTCCCAAAACTGTTCTGGGAGGTCTTTAAGAGCAGATTCCATTAGTTCACTGATTGTTGGAAAATATTTGTAGGTATTTAATCAAAATTACAAAATCGTCCGCATAAGCTCTGTGAAGATACGTAGGACTTTAGTTGACGGTAAGAACTGCAAGAAGTCAAAGCATTGGAATACCTACTAAGTCCGTTTGATGATCATGCAATTATGTATGTTTTCGACGGATCTGTTTACTGTGAAATCTGTCAGAGCTTTAATTATTGAATGTTAAACCTCGGTCTCAGTTTTTGCTTTTAAAACCAATTTCTGTCAGACACTTGACAATAAAGTTTATTCAGTAGTGATTATGCCTACTACCTATACCTTGCCAGTCAATGGCAACACGTTGCATACTCCAGTGTAAATTTCGAGGGACAAAAATTGCAAAGCACACCAAACAATGCGAATAAAATCAGAAGAGAGACAAGAAGAAAAAAACAAAATCAAATCTATTCCCTATTCCTACTCCCCTCCTGCCCAAGCCGGAATCCAAAAGTGTACATTCCTTGTATTGTGCAGGGTATAGTGTGTTGTGTATATGGAGATATGTTCTGTCTTCGATTTTAGTTTCCTACATCCAGATATAGCATTTTAGCTTTTCTGGAATAAAATGCCAGCTACACGATGCCGAACCAAACACGAACGACTTTAAGACGGTTGCCTTGTAGAGTCTGTTGTTTTTTTTATCATTAGTCGCCTTCTATTTTGTACCTTACACTCACCACTAAAAGATTCCTAATGTTGTTGGTTATGTTATATTCTGGATACTGGATTTCGCCGGCTACTGTACACTTCCAGATCGTTAGCACCAGTGTGTGGGGGGTGCGGCATTAGTACTTTAAGGTATATCTACCTACTTGCTATATCTTTACTGTAAATTGCTTGCATTCGAGAAAACATCCACCAGGATACAGTACTACAGTCGAGCGAGTGTCATCTATCCCTTTAAATAATTTCCATACGTAGAGAAATTTTCTCCAAAGAACTTGTTCCCATTTAATCCGTTAAAAACGTTTAAATTCTGCAATAAAAATCCATGTTTTTCTCGTGATACACCACTACAACACCATCTCAATTTTGAGGAGAATTTTTGCATTTATAGGGTGCATACGTGTGTTGTGTATCTGTGAATGAATTTCACAGCAGCGTGAAAGCATTATGCAAAGAGGAAAAAAAGGGGTCCATCGCCATCTATATCCATCCACCAGCAGCAGCAGCAGCAGCAACAACAAAAAAGCAACCTAACAAGTTAGCAACATAAAATACCAGCCAGCCAAAGCCAACCCTACTGTGCACCAGCACCACCCTAGCTGTCAGTATGCGAGTTCATTCAGTTGTATGCGTCAGAGAAGAGGAGCGCTGGCTGAAGCTGATTTTATAGACTCTCCTGCCGCTACTGATGTTACGTGGTGTGTGCAAGCTTTCATATCGTCGGGGTTTCTTGAATTCATTTCACACTCGGATTGTTGCACTATAGACGTACTACTTACCCTTTACGCCAGACATTTTTCTCCGATATCGCGGACGGTTGAAAAACACAAAAATAAAAAAAAAAACTAAACTCATCAACTCTTCAATCTTTGTTTAATTTGTTTAATTCTAATTGAAAGTTACACTTTTAGATTAATTCAATTTGCTAAACAGATACATATACGCCGCCGCCTAATGAAAATTTAAGTCCGCGATACTTCTCAATTGGACTCTAAAAGATACAAAGGAACAAAAAAATCTAAATTCTCCACAAAAATCGAAATTTAATCAAAAATCTGTAAGAATTCAACTGAAATAAGTCCCAGCAAAGTGATTATTATTTTTTTAGTGAATTTTTTTTTTTACAAACGATATCTACACTTTTTTTATTTATTCTTTAGCTTGGATTCTACATAAAAATTTATTTAAAAGAAATTTATTTTAACGCTAAAAAAATCAATTTTATGCAACAAAAAAAAGTGTCATAAGATAGGTATCTACCTACATCGGTCATGAAAATCAATCTGTCCTTTTTTTCAACGAAGGCGATACAGAAAAAGTGCATTTAAACCAAAAAATAAATAAATAAATAAATATATTCATATATTTGTGTATGTGTGTGTGCAGATATCTCATGGAATAATCGTAATTTACATAAAACACAACATTGGGGAAGGGTACAAAACCGGGCTCTTAAAAAAATGCATCATTACTCAAAATTAGTGAAATTTTTTAAAGATATTTGTGAAATAAGTGAAATTAATACAACTTGAAACTTTGTCTACAGCGCGTTTAAAGCAAAAGTATTTTTTTTTGCTCCATGCAATTTCTCTCTAGACACATCGCAAAAAGAGAAATACAAAAAAAATCGCGCGATCTATGCAGTTAAAGATGCACAAATACTACAAGACAAAGAAAAAGTGTAAATGATAAGCAATAAAAAAAATATCTTTTTACAAAATTATACAATAGTTACAAAAAAAAGTTGTAAAAGTTTTTATTCTGACTGCGTTGCCTGAAAATTTACAGTTAAAAATCACTTACAATTTTTGGATTACACAAAAGAAAAAAAAAAACATGCGCCGATCGGAATAAACGCAGTATTTGTCGAAAAGATTATAATTAAAAAAAAAACAACCAACCACGATTCGTTGTAATTTAAAAGAGAAAAAAAATCAAAATTGTTTTCCTTAAATTTAAATAAATTTATTAAATCATAATCGAATGAAAATCTAATCTAGAAAAAGAAAATAAATAAATAAATTAAAATAAAAAAAAGATTAAAGCTCGTGCCTAAACATATACATACATAGAATATCTTTGTATATATAAAAATATATTCATATAGAAAAAATTGAAACGAAACATAAAGAAAATAATAATTATATATATCAAAGCATTTATATATATATATATATATCTCTAAAGTAATGTGCTGTGGATTTAAACTTTTCTACTCTTGATTTTGTACAAAGACGAAAAAAAAACAACCGACATTTTTTTTCGCTCCCTTTGGAACCTCTCTCCTACACACATACATACACTATTTCCCCGCCAGTCTGTGCTAAAACTTATTGCAGCTACTACAATTCCATAGCGAGTGTGCATCAAAAATACACTTGCTTCGAAGGCAGATATACAGTTTTTTTTTCAAAAACTTGTATCATCTTAACCGTCGAAAAAGAAAAAAAAAATAAAAAATTCTCTGTTACTGAAAAAAAAGAGAAGAATAAAATTCTTAACCGCTCAGTGCATGTGAAAATTATCGTTCAGTGGTGTTTAGTGAATTAAAAATATATTTGTACCTATATACGGAAACTATAAAAAAAAAATCGACGTAACGCTCTCCAAGGATTATACACGTTCACCTATACATAAATTTAATTTTATTTAATTTCGTGGGATTCCTCAAGAGTAGCAGTTAAGTTCATCTTTAGTGGCTGCAACGTATACTTATCGAAGTTCCGAGTGTGCCTAATCGCCACCGCTTATTGTCTGGATCACAACATTACACCAATTGGCAACATCAATCCTAAGTAGTAAGTTCATTCAACATGACATGTGGGTGTATATTGATCAGAAGTAAATCTCCGTTTAGTTTCGTTGTTAGTTTGTCTGGTAATAGTTTTCTTAATTGGCGCCCAACGCTGCATTTTTGGCAAATTTATTCACAATATCTTATCATTGTATGCAGCTACAAATGTAGCGCCTTTTATGAGGATATAATTATCGCCAATAGGTGGTAGTCTAAATACAGTTTGTTGGTGTTTTTCCAACTTCTTCTGGGGATTTTATTTTAAGTTGAAAAACACGAAATTTCGGAAAAAGAATGATATACCTAGTTTCTATTTTCATTCGGAAATCATCGACCAATAAGCTCAAACATAACTATTTTAATTTATAAAATACCTGGTTACCACAACTTACTAAGAAATACAGTTTGATCAACGTGGTGACTACACATTTAAAAGCTGACAGAAATATAAGTTTGAAGAGTTTTATAATCGATATTGATGACTCTGAAATAAGACAAGCCTCGCAATGAGAAAAGCAAATCCGGTAAATTGGCCACAATCTAAACTCGGAATTTCTAATATCATTAAATCCAAGCTCATTCGGTCTTGACTTGTCGCCGGACGATAACAGTACTACACTCTTTAATTTCTATAGAGTACGCCAAAAAGATGTTGCTGAAGCTCTATGTATTAGCAATCAAATTCACCCTATATCTTTTAAGCTTCTGCTTCTTTAATGCCCGTTATAACGCATGATTTAAGCTTTCTCAAAAATGTATTTTTTCCAATAAGCTAATCCCATTCAAACATTCATATTCAGTAGAAAACCGACCCATTTCAATACTTCGTTTTTTTTCTAGGTATTCGAAAACAGAAACACCGTCCTTGAACAAATGCAGATAGATCTATCTCTTAAGTTAAAATCATTCGGGTTTATGCACAAAAAGTTGCTGTAAGACTTCTTACTAGGCTTTGCAAAGGATTTCGATAGCTCTTTCACTCAATTGTTTGTTCCAAAATTTGAGAAGAGTTGTGACTTCAATGAAACTTATTTTCCTTCACGGTAGGCAGCAACGAATTAAAGTGGGTGAATGCTTCGCAAGGTCTTTTCCTGTGAGGTACCTATGGGGTGCCTCAAGTGTAAATTTTGGGACCACTACTTTTCTCCCTTTATTTAAATAAACTGATTTACATACATATATTTATATGTAGTTAAGCATTGATCAATACACATGTTTGCTGATGATGCCCAGATGTGCCTAAGTTTTTCTCCAAAACAGAACATTAAAGCCATAAAGCTGTTCTGTCGTCAGTTCTGTTTCTGTATTCAGTAGAGCTTTATTTTTAGTCGTGGGCAGCCGAAGGAATGATGGACTTCCCAGTCTCAGTATCAGTTTCAGTTAAACGTTTAAATTTTTGTCACAGAATCGAGAAGCATTGGTTATTGTGGTGCAAAATTTTTAGAGTCCAAAAGCCCAACAAGTCACAATACGCAGATTTATATGTTTGTGCCCATTTTTTGGTCATCAGCTCTAAAAGTAGGTCTTAAAGACACACTCACTCTTGGGCTAGCCGCACATTAGACGCGTAACTCGTGCGAACACGCACGAACAATCCCGGTACCTTCCAATACCTTGTTTGAGTGCAAGTTTATTTTATTCAAAAATTCTGCAATGTTTCTCTGCTATATAAGGCAGCTGAAAATGATTGATGCTAAAAATTTGAATTCAATTAACAATTGATAGCTCAGGCTACTACGCGAGAAGCGGAGCGAAAGCTAAAGCTATTCTAAGCTATAAGAAAAGCGAATGGTGTCCATAATGAACGCTAACATTAACGCTTCGGAAGTGCATAACAATAAACAACATCCTTGAATTATGGAAATGGAATCGTCAGTTGTATTAAACTGCCAAAGGGATATATATTGCTAGTTGTTATTGCATCTAGGCCTCAACCAATGCGCCTCTCCAGTTAATGTAGTTTTTGTCTAACTGCGCATCCAGTAGCGCACTTATGTTGAGGTATTCGTCCTTAGAATAGTCATCTTAAACGCTTTAGACACACTTTTTGTGACCAGATCTATGTCACTATGTCGGTGTTAAATTATATTTTCCAAAGCCATTCAACCCAAATGGAACCTAAAATCACTCAAAAAGAGTTTTGGAACGATAAGTGTCTACTTGGCGTTTCTTAACAAGTAGTGACTAGGTATCTACCCAATTATCTTCTTAGGTCCAAAGAAGCAATTCAATTAATCTTGTCGTCATTCCTCCTTTCCGTACAACTCTACTCAAAAATTTTTACTCTGTCGTGTCGTGCAAACTATGTAATAAACTTCCTATAAATATCAGAAGAATAAGATCCTTGTCTCAATTCTTAAAATTTGTAAAAATGTGGCTTCTTAATTTTCATCATGAGGAAATTAAGGTAAAATTCAATTTAATTTAATGAAATTTTCTTTTTCTATAACTAAATAAACAGTTCACCCCACACATTAAAGTTATCTTTTTATGAAGTGACATTATCACTATTTGTTATTGTATTAATACAAATGTCACTACCTATACTTATTTCCATATTGTTATTGTTATTGTAGAAAATTGCGATGGCAAGTGTAGTTCATCGCTTGAATTTCACAGCGAAGTGAGTTTCGCACAATTATCTCAAGAAGTGTGATGTATTATTTTTTGATAACAAATGTTTCGGTGAGATTGTTACCAATTTTAATGGACCAGCCAGCGTTTTCCTATCGTAATTCTCTACAGCCTGACTTTTTGGCAGGAATGCTGTCATATGCTGACTTAAGATTTATAAACAGACTAGCTGACCCGGCAAACGTTGTTCTGCCTAAAAAGTTATTTTAAATATTTCAAAATCTAGTTTAATATTTTTTGTTCAATTATTTTTTTTTAATAAAAAATGAAGGCGGATAGCTTCACTGGTTCAGCGGCCATTCTGAGAATGCTGGCTACGGTTACCATTGTCTCTTTTTGGCAGTGAAGAAAGTTAATGAACGAAAAAGATACAATTGAAATTTGGAAATCAATTTGAGAAACAAAACAAATCGATTACTTTCACGTTTTTGTTCCTAAACCTTCGGGTAGCAATTACGAACAAACCCGTAGAAGAAAGTATCCAATTTGGTCGCGCAACGCCCCTTTGTCCAATTTTGGCCAATGACCACTCCTGGCCCAATATCTGTAAGTTTCAACTCAATCGATTCGGTGGTTTTCGAGATAAAAGATTTTGAATGTTTTTTTGTATGGGCGGTGCCACGCCCTTTGTCCAATGTTGACCAAAATCCAGAGGAGCACTCCTGGGCCAATACCTAAGATTATCTGTAAATTTGAGCTTAATCGATTTGGCAGTTTTCGAGATATACGATTTTGAGTGTTTTTTTTTGTATGGGAGGTGCCACGCCCCTTTGCCCAATTTTGACAAATCTCCTTCAGTGCACTCCTGGGCTAATACCTAAGATTATCTGTAAATATGGGCGCAATAGAGTCGTTGGTTTTTAAGTTATACGTATCCGAACACATTTTAGAACTCATTTTTATATATATATAAGATGGTGGATATGGATCTGGACTGCCAGGATCTGTCATATTGACATATTGTTTGTGGCGTTCACACAGTAGATGCAATGTTATAGGGCCTTCTTTTTTGTTGACGGTCTAACGTTGCTGATGAACCCATAAGTTCCATTCATCAGGCAAACTTTATTTCGACCAAAATCTTTATTATGATCGGGTAGACGTAAGTATTTGTTTGCTCTCATTGTCCAAGTTGAATGGTTTGTTCTGCCATCTTCACAGATCTCTAATGTTCGTGTTTTGTTGCCTTGACAAGTTTTATTATAGCTTTTGGTAAATCGTCCTAACATTGTTTTCGAAATGACACTTCTTTAACCCGCGCTTCTCATGAGCATTCTTTTTACTCCAAAGACGTCAACATTCTACTATTTTTTTTTTGCTCGTTTGGGAAATCCGCATAAGAGCGATTAAATTTGTTGTACATTCAGATTTTTTAAATAGATCTGCAAAGGCCAGATTCAACATGGATGGGAGGTAGGAGTTAAAAAACTAATGTACCTCCAAGTCATACTAGCTTTCCCTAATAGAGTCGATCCGTGACTATCGCAAACAGCAATGTCTAACATGAGAATTTTCACTTCTGGCGATCACTCAAAATTTGCTGAAATATCTACCTATACATGCGATTTTAATTGGTCACTAAAAACGATTAAATAGCAGTAGAGCGCAGAAATACACCTTCTAAATGTGTATTGTAACAAAAATGACTGTATTAGAAAGCACTCCACAGTAACAGCATAATATTTGCACGTTAGATACATTTTCATTCAAAAAATCTTTTTTTTTTTTTTTAATTTGCATGTTTTTATGATGATCATGTGCATCATCGTGCGGTCGTTTGCTTCGCTTGCAAATAAAGTTGTATGGCCTCATATTCGTGTTTATTTAAAAATTAAATTACTCATTTCTGCTTGAATCTCTTTAACTGAATATTTAAAAATACAATTTTCGGTTGATGCGAAGACGATCGATGTGATGTTGACTTTACAGTCTTGCTGTAGCTGCAGGGTATATGTAATTTGTGAGCAACAACAAAAAAAAAAACAGAGGGCGGAACTCTTACAGCTTGTAGCATTTGTATGCAGATGACGTATAGATATATGTATAAATATGTAGGTACATTTAAACTTGAATCAATCTTCGACATTTCTAATTACAAATCCATAAGAAAATATCTTGTAGGTATTATGAAAGCCATCTTATGTACAAAATTGTTAGAATCACAATTACCTGCATCGAATAACAGGTTATCAATGGATAACTACTACTGTTTTATTGATTCCCTTTTTGAAAGGTTGCGCTGTTCAAGAACCAGTCTTGCAGTTAATATGCATCTGAAGTTACTCATTACTAAATACATGCACCAAGATTCTGAGAAAAATAAAATTGCTTTCTTGCGGTTCTGAGTATAAATTTATTTATTCTAACAACAAGTGCATTATTGCAATTGCTATTCGAAATTACTAGATACATGTTTTTTAACTTGTTAATATTAGATATACATACTACAATGTGTTTTTTACACTCCAGGTTAATGTTTCTCAAATAAAATACATAGCGCGGTAGTGTACGTGTACACATTTGCCATGTACACTCATGTATCTACATATATAATTGGGAGGTTCAAAAATATAATTTAAATAAAAAATATACCTACCTATATGTAAATAAAGGGTGTCCCATAATTCACGCAAAATTCAAATTTTGCGCCATTTAATAGTACAGTGATCCCAACGGAAAAAGATAACAATGTGACAGCTGACAGTTCGGGGTTAGTAAAAATGGAGCGCCATTTTCATTGTTGAGCAATATTTAAAAAAATAATGAAGGTTTGTCAACTGCAGCCCGCAATCTTCAAACATAATCATCTTCAGTGATTGTAATCACGAGTAATTGTTAAGAAACAAATGCATCCACAATGCGTGACTGTTTGGTGCGGATTTTGGGCTGGAGGTATTGTCGGACCATTCATCTTCGAAAATGCGGCTGGTCAGGCAGTAGCAATAAATTAATGGTGTTCATTAAATTACAAGATATGGATGTGACCAAAGTGTGATTTCAACAACACTGTGCCACATGCCATACAGCCAGAGAAACAATAATTCAATTACTGCAGGAGTCGTTTCCTAATCGTGTAATCGTGCATTTTTGCGATCAGAATAAGCCATCCAGAGATCTCGCGATTTAACACCATTGGTCTTTTTTCTTTGGGTTTTTTTTTTAAGTCAAAGGTCTATGCAAACCAGCCCACGACCACCAACGTGGAATTAATGAAATTCAGAATACGTAGATACTTGACAGCAAAGCCTATCTGTCTATCCGATGTGCTATATTCTATACATTACCCCAATCTGTAATACACTATGAATCAATAAAAAATGTAATCTTTCTAATTAAAAATCTGTATTTTCTATCAAAATTACATTTTGCGTGAATTATGGGACACCCTTTATTACATATAAAAGAATTAAAAATTAGTTGGCTTTCATATTTTGCATACAATTTTGACACGTTTCCAGACTCAACTCAAGGCGTTATAATAAATTGTTTTCTATTCTGAAAACATGTCTCCATGAAGCGAGTTCTAAGGTTTGCTTAAATGAGTTTTGTAAATGTGATATCCGCACGTATAGAACATTAGTTTTTTGTCTTATAGGGACATTTCGAGTAAGTTTCTCATAAGTAGGTCATCGGAATTCCAATATTTGTATTTATCTCAGAAGGCAGTGATCAGAGTGTAGTCCTCTAGCTATTCCTAACTTTGATCTGTTGAGTTGTATTAATTCTCTAGATTTTTTTCCGATCTGATTCAGGCCACGAGGCCTTTGAAACCATGTGGCCTTCAAACTTTGACCATTTTAGCTGGTTTTTCTTAGCCGCCTAGCGAAAACTTCATCACGAAACTTTGTCAGGGATGTTGGAGAAAGCGAATGCCGAAGCGCACTGGTAATACGGGGAAACACCTGGTGATTTGGCAAATCTTATTAAGGATTCAGTTAAATAGGAGTAGATCACTTTTAAGTCTCGCTGATAAGTATCTTGCCAAGGTATTAGAAACGCGTTGTAGAGCTGTGGTCGAATCGAGGTTGTGGATATGCAGTGAAGCTTTCGTTACTCTCAGAATCATGTTTGAGCAGACTAAGTACGCTAAACCTGCACACATTTTTTGTATACTTGAAAAGTTCCTAAGTAGTCTCTGGAGTGTAGTGCAGGTGTAAGGAATTGAATGTTCGCTCTTGAGTGCGATTCGATCTATTTATACAAACTGTATAGAACCTGTGTTCGTGTTGATTTAAATTCAGCTCTCTTATTGAAAAAATGAATCTTTCCATTTGAAAACAAATGTCCCTGTTGACTGTGATATAAACAAATGGGAAACTTTTTTAGACCTCTGGAATTTTATATCTCCAGGAAATTGCATCATCACTGTTGCGTTTCATCTGCCAAACACAAACTCTTAAACGTTGTCAAGACATGGATTTAGGCGAATTGTAAGTGGCTTACCTACAAGCTCTCGTAGAAGTTTTGGATTGCTTAAATGTGTAATAAGGCCAAAAGTTTCTATTGTTGCGCATAGATTTTGAACAAGCGACTGCAGAAGAAGGTTAAATGTTAAACAAGCTTCACTGGTCACTTGCCAAGTAAACCTACCAATTGTTTAACATTTAACCTTCTTAAACTAAGAACTTTGCGCACATTTAGATCTCATTACTTTTCGTGGCTTACGAGTTACACACACTGGCTGGCTACCACTACCGTCACTTTGGTTTTCTTTCTTATAAACTGTTCATTAAAATTTCAATCAGTAGGTAGATTAATTTCTTTTCATATTTTAAGTGGGCAGATTCCACGCCCCTTATATGGAAAATTTTTAATTTTGGATATTTATCCTTTTGTACAATGCAAGTCCTACCGCTCTACCAAATTTCAACATTCTACGGCAATGGGAAGTGGCCCAATTTAAAAAAGTATACCACGCCCCCTGAATGCAAAATCTCAAGTTTTGGACTTTTCCCAGTGCATGCACCACAGTATCTAGATGCCAAATTTCACGATTCTAGGATGTTCGGAAGTGCTTCATAATTTTGATGATCATCATCTAAGTGAGTGAGTGAGTCAGTTACGGTTTACGATTTATGGAGGCCTGTATGTTGAGAACCACTAATCCTATGGAGATGAAATTTGGTGAGGTCGACTTTTTTAATGAGCTTGGTAAATCTTTCAAGTTTGAAGTTTTTGGCTTAACTGGTTCCGAAGTGAGAAGGTGGTCGAAAACAGCCTGAGTTTGTTCCTGTAAAAAGGGTAACTTTCGAATGAAGTTTGTTTGCTGTTACTGATCTTCCATTAAAGCCGTATTTCATTTGCCTTCATTGCACTGCCCCGGAAATATTTTTATACGGATGGTTCCAAAACTAAGGAGGAACCTATAGGTACGTGTCATTAAGACTTCCGGACACGTGCAGTGTGTTCCAGGCAGATGTGCGGATCTAGATACTTGAAATGGGATCAATAACCAACAAAAATATCGCTTTCTACATTGATAGTCAGGCTGCGCTAAAGTCGCTAGAGTCCTTCATCATCAAATCTGAACTATACATGAGCTGCCACACAATGCTCTGAGCATTGTGCGCGCAGAACCAAGTCCAAACCAAGGCCAAAAACGAAGCAGAGCTTCCACAACTCGAAACTATTGAGGCATAAGACCACCAATAGCCGTGGTCAAGAGAAAATTAAAAATAGGACAGACCGAAGATGGTCAGATATAGTAGGTCACAGCGTCTCGAAGGCTCTGTGGCCTAAGCTAAATCGGAAAAAATCTGTAGAATTATTAAAGTTCAGCAGATCAAAGCTACGGTGCCATGAAATAAAGTCTTATGCAAAAAAGTCCAAACCGTAATTTTGGACTTTATTGCCCTTTTGAAATAACAATAAAATCCAAAACGTATCTTAACAAATGCAGGTATAGCGAAGACTTATCTACATGTCGCAGAGGATATTACTCATCTCCTCTTTGAATGTCTATCTGAGCTATTGCTCGGTACAGGATGAAACACCTTGGATGGCACTTCTTCGACAATTTGGAGGAGGTTGGCCTCACTAATAAAATTGAAACAATATTTTGGGAAATTAATTGCTTGGGCGAATTAATTTAGGTTGTTGACCATTATGGCAATCCCCAGGGATGGCAATGGGCCCTAGTGGCTAGTCCACTGTGACTAATTCACCCCCTTTTCAAACTAACCTAACCTAGGTAGGTATATATAAAATATACATATTTTAAACAGAAAATCTACCGTTTCCCTTAACTTTTAAAATATGTATACATAGTAGGTCTACTTGATAACAAATTTAAAAATGATCTTAAAGTTAACCAATTTTCACCCTACCTAAGCATATTGGCTTTTTATCAGAAAACCCAGAACTCATATTTTGTTTAATTGAAATTTAGCCAGTGACACCAGCCACCAACTACTACATTGGCTTACCATTCCACCACTTTTTACAAAAAAAAAAAATTGGTGTAGAATAGCAATAGATAGAGTTTGTGTTGAATAGGGCGACGACGAGCACGAGTGCAATAACGAAACATTTTGCATTCTATACCCCACATTCGGATAGGTATACAGTAAATTGCAATACATAAGAATAAGATCAAATAAAGCTTTCAGTATTATTAACTCACATTACCACTCTTGCAAATGCATTCTCCTCCGTGTTTCTGTGTGTGCGTATGTGTGTTGGGGGCAAGAAGCTTTTTTGGCAAAACATATGCAATAAACATTTTCAAGGGTGAAAAATACCTCACAGCCAGGCAACGAGAGAACTTTCAAACGAAATAATTTCGGCGTGTGGATTATGTGTGGAACGTCGACAGTTTTCTGTTTTCGCATTTCAATTTTCAAAGCACAAAAGCCACAATCTACTTCTACACAAGTAAATAATTCAAACGATACGATTCCAATTCCAATTGCACGGGCTTTTGTTTAGCTGCTGCATTTATGTATTATCTTTTGTTTGTGTGCTGCTGCTCAGATATTCCGATTATTTTGCACAACACAAAAGAGAGTATTCTGCAAGTATGTATAAGTATAGGTATTTGCAAAAAAAAAGTTCCTCGCACACACATCAGCAGCCGCCTTAGAAATCTCATCATCAATCCACCCCTACAAACGCAAAAGATACTCTTGTCAGTTTCAGTTGTCAAAATGTCAACTTGCGATTGCGAATGCGATATTATTTCTGTTCTCGCTCTCCTCTTTTCCTATTATTTCTCTTCATTCTTGTTTGCAAATAATTTGTGTATCTTATTTTCTTCTTCATTGGAATTACACACACGTGGTGTACTCGCGCGCACACATGCATTTTTCGCGATCCTAAACACAAAATCATGAAGCACCAACATTTTGCGAAAAAACACACTTAACCCACCGAAGAGTGAGTTTCATCCATAAAGTTAAGTTCATTTTTGTTCTGCTGACTCTGTGGTCGTGTTCGTGTCGTGTCGTCGTTGCGGCAGTCTCTCCGCTCTTGTCGTTTGTTTTGTGTTCTTCGCTCCTTTATTATGGTATGGTGTTTCGTTGGAAATTCTATCGAAGAGTGTGTGTGTGTGCGAGCGTATCATGTTAGCATACCGTGTGTGAAGTTCGCGAATTTTGAGTGCGAATTCAGTCCTTTCAAGAGTTTTTTTTTTCTTGTTTTACTTAACGTTTTTTTAACGTGTGGTAGATTTTACGAATGAGTGTTGGTTGGTTTTGTGTGCTTCTGTCGCGTTTGTAGGTTTTTCGAAAAAGTTTTTCGCCTTTTTCTTTTAGTGGAGATTTTTATGTGCTCTCTGCCGCAGTGTGTTGCTTCTCTGCTAGTGTTGTGTGTTCAAACGGAGAAGACGAGACGAGAACCGGTGACGTAGCGTCCGCCATATTACACCGCGGCACAATTTTTTTCGGTTTTTTTAGTTGTTTTTTTTTTTCTTAAAAATTCGCAATCAAAATTTTTAATTTTACGAAAATTTAAGGTAAAAAAAACCTTTTTCAAATAAGTAGCTATATTAAAAGTGGGGAAAAAATATTTTAATTTGTTTCAGTTCAAACAATCTATAATTATCCTAGCAAGCGAAAAAAAAGTATCTATACCTAATAAAACGATCTACCTTTCATCAGAATGTGTATGTAGTGTTGTGTGAGTTAGCAAATATCCCCCCTCCCCCCACCCAAGTACCTATCAAACTTAGTGACGATCATCCTTTTTTTTTTTTAAAGATTGTTTCTCATACCAATTGGATTTATGAAATTTTGTTACAAATGTAAATATTGCTTTTTAAAGGGTGTGTCTGGAATACGATTTCTTAATCTCAAAATAAGTAACCAAAAATAAGTGAAAAAGAACGAAGAAACGAAAATTCTTTTAAATAGTCTTCGATGACAGTGCCAACCCGTGAGAATAAAATAAAAAAGTGGTTCTTAGCTTATCCTTGTGTGGTGCCTTCTGTTGTAAGCCGGTTTTTCTTGAAGGACATTTTGTACAGAAAATTCATTACAGTTCAGCGATAAAATAAATTTCAGTTTAACTGCAAGCAGACACACGCCAAAGGATTAGATATAATTGGTGATTGACGCGGTGGTGTGGTGAGATTGATTTTCCTTTCCTTTCCTTTTTCTTTTGGTGAAAAATGCATTCGCTGTGCTTAATGGGGGGCGATACATGATGTGTCCACCATTTTGTTTTCCCACTGATTAAAAGTATGACCGGTTGGTGCGCTGTTGTTGCATTCCCTGCAAAAAAAAGAACAAGGTGCAAAAAAAGCGAATCTAAAAAGACAGCAACAGCAATCTCAATTCCCAATCATACACGAAAAAAAAAAATTCAAATAAAAGAAGAAATCCGAAAGAGGTGAAAAAGGAAACGAAGAATGCAGTTGCTTTCTGTCGCACATTATCGGCGCGTCGCAATCCTACTGTGTACTTTAGTGGTGTGGTGATTTGAATGTGTGCTTTTTGGTAGTGTGTGCACTTAGTGTCGGAATGCGCTTCTATTCAACTTATAGAACAGGCCAGACAGAGAGAGAGAATAATTTTCGAGTAAAAAATATTTTAATGCTAGGCATTTCAGCAAACAAATTTTGTGAATTTATTATCTGACTACAACCCGCTAAAAATTTGAACTTTTCTTCAGTGTTTTATTTAGTTGGAACTATTAGAAGAAAGGGTAGGAATGCCTTACTGGATAATTTATTTATCCATATTTATATGTAGGTATGTACTGTCAAAATCTGACAAAGCAACAATGAACTTCCGCCGTACTTGCATGCAGCCATCCGTAAGATAAACTTAACGAAAGCCCAGTTTATATGCATGCATAGCACACAGTGATGAATCTTGTGCGGTGTTTGTGAGAATAAATGTAGTTAAAGTTTAATTTGGTTGCTGTGCTGCACTGCAATCCTGCAATGTGTACAGTGATGACAATTTTTGTTACTTATCTGATACATTTTTAATTCGACTATTTAGAGTTGATTGTTGTTATTGTTACTTTCTTTCAGAATGTGCATAACATTTTTATTTATTAACATTTCCATTTGTTTTTATGTCACTAGCACCTAGTGCATACTTACATAATTTCAATTCCACGTGGATTCATAGTCTCCTTTGGTTTTGTACAGAAGACATGTCTGGTGGGTAAGCCACTTTGGGCGACATATTATCGTCGTGAATAAATTCAAATTTAATTCGAAATCAAGAAGGATTTAGTTAATTGAACGGAATCAAGTTTTGATTTATTATTAAAATTTAACCGCTTTTCATATAAGGGGAATCCCGTTTTCGGAATTTTATTGGACTTAGTAATTTATCGTTTGGTCCTATCGGCATAAGTCTAGCGTAATTTGTTTGTATAGAAAGGGTATAAGTCAAGAAGTTTCTAAAAAATGTTAAGTACTAAGGGCAGAAGTGGACTTAAGTCCTTTATATCTATACTAATTTCATATTTTGAAATAAAAATAACTAGGAATATAAGTTGCTCATAAGGACTTAAGTCATCTTATGAAATTACATAGTATGTATAATACTTAATAAAGTATAACACCAGTTAATGGTGTATGTATATTTATTTCTGTGACACATTATAATTGTGAAATTTATTATTTGAATTAATTTTATGTTTCCAAGTTTTCTTTATGAATAATTTAGCTGAGTTATGTTAACAAAGATTTTTTTTCTTGACTTAAGTCCTCAGAAAAACTTTATTTTAACAGGTAACAAAAAAAAAACAAATGGTTCTAAGGAAATAAGTCATCAGAAAAACTGGTAAGCACTTATTTTTTGGTCAGCTGCCTATAACGTTATTACAGACGACCGTTTTGATAATTGTTTTGCATCATTAATTTTTCGAAAAAAGAATATGTGGACTTACAAAAAAATTTCAAACTTCAATCTCATTTTGCGGAAAACTACTATTTCTAACTTAACCCCTTTCTACCTGGCAACAGAGCATTAATATCGCCTGTGTTCAATTGATCGCTAGTGAAACGTCACATTAATTACCTATATAATAGATAGGTATCTAGGTAAATCCCAAGTAATGGCCATTATATGTAAAATGAGAACGTAATTATTTTGTTTTGATTTGTTGGACATTTTAAATTGAATAGTTTACCCCAATCGTTGTGCCTGAAATTATAAAACAAATTTATCAGAAAAAACACATTTTAAATTAAACCTACAATTGGCTAGAAAAAAAATGTTTTTATTTTTCAGTAAAATAAAATGTTTTCGGATCAAATTCGCAGTCAATTCCACTGAAAATATGGTTAAAATGTGTTTTTACGTATGTACCTACATACTTTTCCTGATGTGCCTTATATATCTAGAAGCGGGAGCATTATATAGCTTTAAACTCCAGCATATTATTTTTGAACATCACCCTGTGCGAAGTGATATATTCGATACTTATAGATTTCGTGTGTGTTTGCGTTAAAACAAACCATATGTCTAAATGCCTGATGGTAATAAAGATATGCCTGGAAAAGGCAATTACATTTCTCAAATTGCGGAAACATTTTCTATAAACGTCAATTCTGACTGCCACTAAGTAAAATTTAAATTGTTTAATACCTACAGAAGAAGATTTTGTTCTACAATCTACAATTTTTTAGCTGTCATTTTCTTTATTGAGGTTAACTTTAAATTTAATCAAAGCAAATTGTATTTGGACATATAAAATGTCTGATTTTGTATCACTCGGACACAACAGTTGGCCTAAGTTTGGGTAATAACGCGAACAACATTGTCCTCCCAATTCATCAATTGTTGCTAAATTTATTGGCATAGACCTGGCCCCTATTTCATAAACATTGACAGGTGACAATTCTACAAATTTGTCGCACTTGCCTGACAAATTTTCATTTCATAAAATATTGACAGGTAATTTAATTGTCAGTTAAATACAAAGACAAATTTGTCGCATGGCTATTTTTTCGTTGTCATATTTTGACAAATTTGTACTGACAAATTTTCCATAGTTATAGATATTTCGACAAATTTGTCGTGGGTCTTATCAAGAGAGTGACTGCTGTTTGCGGAATGCTCTACATTTCCACCAATTTTTTAACAAAATATACTTCGGTCCTGTTTTCCGGAATATGAATTTTTTCTTAAATTTTAAATCACTTAATGCTATAAAATATTATTATTTATTCTATCTTTAAAGAGTCGAGTGCGTAGGTACATACTCCACGAAATTAAATTTGACATTCTTCATTACTTCCGCTTGAAGAAATAATAATATTTAGCATTTTAAATCATACTTGTCACTTCACTATCAATACTTGACCGAAACTCAAACTCCTGTCGGAATTATCAATTAGGTACATACCTACTGACAAAATTGTAAATTGTATCTGAAAATTCATGACAATTCTCAAAAAATTTCTAACAATTCATTGCCCTGACAATTTTTTTTATGAAACCAAAACTTGAAAATTGTCAGCTATTTTCCGTCAATTCTCAAAAATTTTCGAATTCTTTATGAAACGAAAATTTGACAAAAGTCCAATTGTCAGTTTGTCACCGTCGCAATTGTCAATTTTTCTGAAACAGGGCCCAGAGACTTAACGCAATAAAAAAAAAAATAAAGGACTGCCCGGTTTCACAGTGCTCACTTATGACAGAATGACAAGAAAACATTTTCAAATATAACCGCAGTCGGCTAGAAAAATTCTTTCATAGCCGACTGCAAGGTTACCTACAACTACATAGACATACCTCATCGATTTAAAGAAAAACGCATGTTCAGAATTCATTGCAGCAATGTAAATTCTGCACCCACTGCAACGTGTCTCTATTTCTAAGTCCAATGTACATTGTACAGTAATGCAGTGAATTAAATTAAATAGACAGCATCGAATTTTGGCATCCAGCTTCAATTACTGCACATGCGTCGTCCCTAACGTTTCCTTAACGTTTATACATATGCTGGCAAGTTTGTTGTGGTTATTTACTTGCACAGTTTTTGTGCTACAGATACTATTAATCTTCTTGTGTCAATGTTGGGTGTCACGTGAGCAAGCAATACACAACTATGTATTATGGAAAAATTCAGTCGCGTTTTTGTCAATTTTTTTAAAGGATTTGTCCTTTTATATTTTTAGTCTTAGGCAGTTTATTGAGTTAAAACCGTGTTAAAAACTCTATGAAATTACTGACTTACTCAAAAGTGCATAGCTAGTTACCCAAATTTCGCCAGAATCCGTTCAAGGGTTTTGAATTTACGTAGGGAAAAATAATTGTTCTTCTCTGAACTCTCAGAAAGACATTCGCATTTACAAATGGAAAATTGTTGACTATTGACAACCCTTACTCGCCATTAATCTTCTGACGATTTTATACATATTTAACTTTTATTTTCACAATACGTATGTGTGTGTTGTAGCTGCTTAAATGGAGAAGAATCTATTTTTACTGTTTGTCACTTCTTTATTAATGAAAAGTGTCACGTTTCACTGCATTGCTTTTAGAACCTGTTCTACTCAGTTCGTTTTTTTTTTTTCTTTATACCTTGACCGCTGTAGCAACAAACCTGTTTAAAAATTCATACGCTGCACTGACAAAACTACAAACATGACATTTATTATTTATAAATACAACCGAACGTGTGTATTTTTTTTGGACCCACCCCAACTGCAATGCGAAACTATATTCGCCAAAAACTAACAAGGGTGAACAAAATATTTACAACTCCTACCTCAAGTTTCAAAGACGAAGTATGTACCTAATTCCATTCCACTCCAAGACTCTACGTCATTATGATCGTATAGTCTTTTTCCCCAAAAGAACCAAGGCACAATAGCGCGCTGTAATAGACACTACAAACATATTTCTGCTTGTGTAGTGGCAACGTTGTAATAATTCGTATAAATAAACACGAAATAGAAAAGAAAAATCAATATACGGCGTCTGATTTCCTTCAGACGAGTAAAAAAAATACCACCAGCAGTATCAGCAACCCTTAAGTTATTATTGCCTCTTACCCACCCACTAAGATCCATTTACCATTCACCACTGCTCTGCAGCACGCCTATACCAAGTCTGGCAACTACTCAATGCCACCTCAACCACCCAATGGCATTTGTTTTGACTGGTTTCAGCCCTAAATGGTTTATTGACTTAGGGTTGAAGGACCAAACATTTCAATATCGTTACATTGTTGTCATGGGGAATATATCTGCTTTGGATTTCAACTTGTTCCGTTAAAGTCAAACTTCCTACCTCAATGTATTTTGAATTGTTTGCCAAATGCGCACACATTTTTATCCAGAAATTTGACGTACTACATGTGATTTTCAGGATTTTTATGAAATTGCATAATCTCTGTGAAATGTTTGACATTTTGAAAAAAAAATAATTTAATGTACTCAGTAACCTGATAGATTTTATTCAATGCCTGCCAGTGAGTTTAGTTATGTAAGTAGGTATATTACCTTGTGAAATTATTTGGGATTAAAAAAAATTTTGGTCGTTTTGAATATTGTAGTCGACTGCAAAACTCAATTAATTAGTTTTATGTATCGTAGATTAGATATTCTGGTGACATTTAGCTATTCGGTGTAGGAGGGTGGCAATATAACATGTTCTGACATTCAAATAAGTACTTTTTTTTCTAAATTAGGCCTCAGTTATAGCTATCTATCATTGAAATGCATCATTGAAAATTTTGATTTTTGGACGATTATCAAATAATATTGACTTTAATTGGTATCAAAATAATACTAATCAATAAAAGAAATTACTTAATTCTAATTATAACTTTTCTTTAAATCCACTTTTATTATTTCACTGATTAAAATCGATTTCAGTGAAAATCTGATTTTCGTTTCTCTAATTTGGAACCGAATCGTTTCACTGATGTGTTCGATTCTCAGCTGTCAGTTTTGCTTTCAATGATCAACTCTAACCTCAAAACCTAGACTTGTTCGTTGCCAAGTCACCGACAGGTCCTTCCACTGACAGGAAATTTTCAATGATTGCTATAACCGACTTGTCAAAAAAATGAAACCACCATTCCACTGATTTTTTCCAATGATTCCTATAACTGAGGCCTTAATACGATTGATGGGTTTTTATTTTATTATTTATGTTCCTTTTCCTTTGTTCCGGTTGCGCAATAGAAAGAAGTCTAATGCGTTCAAATTTTTGCGGGCCAATGGAATGGAGTGATATCGTCAAAACGTGATATTAGACTATCAGACGTTTCCCTGCTTTGGAATGAAGAGAGCAGACTACTCCGTCCTTCAGGAATCACATGTTCTGTGCTCCTGTAACCCCAAATCATCCAATATAGAAATAATCTTCCATATTGACCGTTTGGCACACGCGCGCCATTCTAAATGAAAATGATCAAATGACTTCCAGTTCAGGGAAATAAAACTTCTTTAAATAATGGTCTTTATTAACCGTTACAGTGCGACCGATTTCTTAAAGAAAGGAAACACTGTGTTGTGTGTTGTTACAGGCTCTATCTAATTTTTCTCGAATTCTTCCTTGAGGGTGTGATCTTCTATTTCTCAGAACGGATCAGGACTTACGCTTCCCTTCTTGCTAGGAAGTCGATAAGTTCATTACCCTCTAGCCCCACATGACACCCAACGGAGAACCCAACTCATTAAGATTTTTTGCAGGCGTTCCCCCACATGATAGTAGCTTTGGCTGTCTGCCATTATAGCAACATAATATTGTTGACTTTGTTTCTGTCCAGACTGATTTCAACACATCTATCTATATATCATAGTTCTTACTGTGAAGGATGCTGGTATCTTTGCCCATAGATTACAAATATTTGGTTCTAGGTCTTAATAATTCCGCTCCAGATTCCTCATCAGTTCTTGACCCATCTGTGTACCACTATGTATGTTGTATGATTTCTCATTTTGTGGATTGTGGATTCATTGCCCCAAAACTTCTTGTTGCTAAGCAAATTAAACCTTCTACTAATCATGTATATCGTCGTCGTCATAGCCAGGAAAGGCTGGGTTTTGAACATTACATATAATTGAATTGCTTCGATGGCTGCGAGGGTAGGAATTATCTACCCTAAATGGTTTTTATCGCAGTTGCATGCATAAGTAGAAAAAGTGACATCTTTCCACTTACTAAAAGCACTACTTCAATTCCCTCCAAACACTTAGTTCCAGGAACAAAACCAGATTATGGTGGGTCCCCGGACATAATGGGATTGAAGGAAATGAAAAAGCTGATGAACTAGCCAGAAAAGGCTCGGAAACCCCTTTCATCTATAAATCTGGCTATAAAGAGCTAGGAACAAAACAAATGTAATTCATATTGGGGGAACATCCCAGGACTAAGACAGGCCAAAAGAGCTATTCAGCCCTTCAAAGCAGATGCCAATAAGATACTAAATCTACGTAGGCAAGATATCAAAAACTTAGTAGGCTACCTAACGGGTCACCACGGTTTACGATATCAACTAAATAAAATAAAACTCACCGGAGTGCAGACTATGTCTTGAACAAGACGAAGCAGCCGATCACATCATATGTAAATGCCCGGCCCTGTATAAGAAGGAAATCATTCTTCAGGGAAATAATAAGTACAGAAGAACTAAGGAAATCCTCTGCTGCAATAGGAAAAAAGTAGAAGCGCTACTAACCTAAACATATATCTGACGGCAAGCATAATAGATTTGTTACGTCGATGTGCATCTCAATGCTCCGGCAAGTCAGAAGTTTAAATTTGACTTGTTTTGACATTTTAAACAACATCGACATACGGGCTCGGTGGTTAGTGAATCTGCAATACGGTCTAAAACTTGTCGATTCACCATCTGAATATTGTTGCTTATGGAGGGATATATCTATATCTATATATATAAAAGAAAGTGTCCGAAGTGCGATGTAATCCCATAACTCGAGATTGGCTGAACCGATTTTGATGATTTATACTTTGTTGGAAAGGTATTTTCTCAGTACGGGTTTTAGAAAAAAGAAAAATTGGACAAAGGGGCGTGGCACTTCCCATACAAAAAAAAAACATTCATAATCTTATATCTCAAAAGCCACTGAATCGATTGAGTTCAAATTTACATACAATCTTAAGTATCGGCTCAGGAGTATTCCTGTGAAGATTGGTCAAAATTGGACAAAGGGGCGTGGCACCTCCCATACAAAAAAAAAACATTCAAAATTTTATATCTCGAAAACCGCGCAATCAATTGAGTTGAAACTTACAGACAATCCTAGGTATTGGCCAAGGAGTGTTGCTGTGAAGATTGGTCATAATTGGACAAAGGGGCGTGGCACCTCCCATACAAAAAAAAACATTCAAAATCTTATATCTCGAAAACTGTCAAATCGATTGAGCTCAAATTTACAGACAATCTTAGGTATTGGCCCAGGAGATTGGTCAACATTAGACAAAGGGGCGTGGCACCTCCCATACAAAAAAGATCTTCTATGGGTTGAAAGTCGATGACGTTGTAACTCGATAACCGCTGGGGCGATTCTCATGATTCTTTTTTTGTTTTGTTCGTATTGCTGTATTTCAGGTTTACGCAGAAATAAAATTCCAGAAAATCGATTTATTATCATTTTTCGCATTTTACGATAGAACATTATTATCTAAGACCTAAGCAATACAACTTATGTGCACGGGCAAAGCCGGGCGGGTACAGTTATATTACATTACCTATATAAAAACGCTGGTGTGTATGTAAGTCCGATAATGGCCGCTGAACGACTGAAGCTATCCGCCTTCATTCTTATTAAAAGAAATAATTGAACAAAAATATCAAAATAAATCTTGAAATATTTAAAATAACTATTTTAGGCAGAACAACGTTTGCCGGGTCAGCTAGTTCATTTAAATTTGGAGAACACCGCACGCCTTCAATGTCAGGGTGATCGTTAGATGTGAGTCCCGAATTAATTCTTATCTCCTGATTATACCATTCACGAGCAAGTACCTAACTTATATACATACAGGTAATACCTATCTACCTATAATTAAAATCAGTAGGGAGGTTTCCTATCAGTAAGTATATAATATGAATGATAAGTGACTATCATATCTTTGCTTAACCCAGTAACACAAAGAAGTATCTATCGATTGTTCTGATTAGAATTGCCAACAAATTGCCTGCAAGTGACCTATAAACTGACCTATAAAGGTTTCCAATCAGTTCTCATTATCCGCACGTTTACGAATCCAAATAGTAAACGGTTCAAAACAAGACGTTTAGTGCAACAATAAAAAGAAAATGTTGCCACTCTGTCTGACGGTTTTTTTTTACGGAATTTCACAATTATTTTTAGTTTTATCTTACAAATCTACTATGTACGTATGAGTATAAATTTCTTGACAAGTTCAAGATGTTTCTGATCACTTCGTCATCACTCGCTTATTCATCATCGCCTCCCACATACATTTGGAAATGTAGTTCTATCAGTAAATCTTGTTACTACCTATGGCAAACTATATGTCGATCGCATGTCGAAACGACTCTGTGTGTCATCATACATACATAATTTGTGTATGATAAAATTATTACGCAATCTTCATTTATTCACCATTTTTCGTCGTTTTCAAGAGCACGAAACATATATAAAGTAAATTCAATCAGTAAAAAATAAAATAAATAAAACTACCTACAAACAAAAAGCAAATACAAAAAATTCGCAACTCAAAGATATTTGCAAACTCTTGAGACTCGCTCTGCTCTCAAACAAATACAGCTGACCGAACACGATAGATACTATTTAGTTGTCGGTTTTACTGTTCCTCTTCATAGGTATACGGTGGGTTTGCGAATTTTTTCTTTTTGTTATGTGTAAAGTTTTATTGCCTTTCCTTCGAGTTCTCTATTATGTTGGATACAAAAGTTATTTTAGGATTAAAAATAAAAATATTGCTTGTTCTATTCCGGTTCTCTTTCGCTTAGATCTTTTTTTTTTTTGTGCAAATTTTGGATGAACAATTTGACCCATTTTTCGGGTGGTTTGAGTGTGTTTGTATATTAGCAGCACGCTTTTGGCACTATAGTCAAACTATATGATCAGTACGACACTATTTATGAATACCACGCGGAGTCTGGGCTTTTGCGAGCTTTTTTCTATTTTGTATAGGTACCTAACCTACAGATACATTTAACATCGTTTATCTTTTAGTGCTCTCTCTCTTTGGCCGCTTTTGTGGCTGGCAAGCTCTACGCATATTTTTCGCACGCACATTGTAAAAATAGTCGTACGCACCATATGTTACACTTGTTTTGGAGAAGGGATGGTTTTGTCGTGCAAATTTGCAAAATTCTAATACAATCAAGTGGGTTTTGTTTATTTCGAGATCAATGAACTCTTCAAGGTGATTTCGAGCTCTTCCGCAATAGATAAACTCATCGATAGGCCTACGCATGAAATTCGCATGAAACAACAACACACTATGAATGCTGGTATTTATGCGATGGTCTTATTTGTCGTGCGTAAGCACTTAAATGTGTGAGTGGTGGACAATTTGCAGATATTCTTTGTTTTGTTTTGTTTTCGATATTTAGGCACGTGGTTGAAGCTCACGGAAGACTGGTGCGAAACTTTTTTTTTTTTTTTTTTTTAATTTTTGTTCAATCCACACTTTCGCAGATATGTTGTCTATGAAGTTTCGGGGGCCTTTTACAGAATAAACATAAAAAATAGAGAGCAAAAAAAGAAAAGAAAAACAAAAAAACCCCAAACAGATTGGTTGAACTGTTTTCCATGAAATACCGGCAAAGCGAACCATAACCTATGCCAATGGTTGGGAGTATTTAGTGTATAGCGTATAGGTTTTCATTATTTTTGGTTCGATGTAATCTTGGTTTAGCATTCCTAAGAACACGCACTTTATTTTGCGCAAATATAAATGTTTTATGTTGGTGTAATAAATTGTATATTTATTTTATTTATTTGTAGAAATGGCGGAAGGCAATGGCGAATTGGTGGATGAAATGGTTACCCAAAGATCTGAAGACCGAGGTGATGGCGAAAGAACAGAAGACTATCCAAAACTCCTGGAATATGGCTTAGATAAAAAAGTAAGTTTAAAAGAAGTGAATGCGTCAATTATTTCGACACGTTTCCAGTACATAGTTGTTTTCTCAAATAAAATATAAAAGACACTTCAAGTGCAGGACCTTACAATATCAAAACAATTTTACGAACTCATATGTCGAACCCGTGCATACATTATGGTATAAAAAATGTAATGAAGTGAATGTTAAAAATGATTATTAGTAAGGCCAATTAAAAGAAAACAAATTAGTTTATTGCTTTTCCCTGCAATTAAGATTAGCAAGACTCAGCCAAAAATTATACCGAGATATGCATTTGAATAAATTCGTTCTAGAGAAGTTATTCCATACGAAAAACTCCTCTTGCTGTTTGAAAAAAATTGTTTTCATCAGAGAAGAATTTGCTACAGTGAGGTTCTCTATAGAGAAGTCTAAATATTGAAAAAAAGCTGAAAAAAAAAAACACAAAATTCATTATAGAGTAATTCGCTATTTAGAGAAGTTATTCTATATGAAAAAATCTATTTGGGTGCTTGAAAAAAACTTGGTTATACAGATGAATTTGCTATAGAGAGGTTCGCTATAGAAAAGTTCAAATGTATGAAAAAAACTGGAAAAAAAATTACAGAGTAGTCTTAGCTATAGTTTCACATCCAATTGAAACGTCATAGAAAAGCTGGTTGGTGTTCGGTGTGAATGCATCGACGAGTTTTCGTAAACTTTTCGTCGAAAACTCTGTGCGGTGTGAATAGGCTATCAGAAGAGATCGATATTGTTCTTCTGCGTTATTTCTCCCAATTGGAGTAGAGGCTTTGCTATTCAAAAGTCCTCACTTCAGGTGCTGGATTGGGATTATTAACATTTTAAACAGAATCTCCTTAGTTCTCCTTAGGAGAGCGCCTTAAGTTATTGCTAAGATTTTATTGCTTTCTAATGAGATGCCGCTTTCAGAAGTGATAGCAGTGGAGGTAGACAAAGTTTATTGTAACCTAAAAGTAATATTATGACGCGCTTCTCGTGCAATTTTCTTTTCTTTTGGAGCAATCGGCTGCGTTCTTTTCTCGAAGACCTCACGAGAATCTCTAAAGTGGCCTTTTGGAAACAATTTTCGCTAGATATACAAACCTCTTAGTCTTGATTAATTGCGACAAAAAAAAACACACACATACAATTTATTAATCAAATGTTATGAAAATGTATTTCTTTCTTCAACAGGTTGCCGGAAAACTAGATGATATTTATAAAACAGGTAAACTAGCGCATGTTGAATTAGATGAGCGCGCGCTAGACGCGCTCAAAGAATTTCCGGTAGATGGTGCCTTGAATGTATTAAGTCAGTTCCTCGAATCAAATTTGGAACATGTATCAAATAAGTCTGCATATTTATGTGGTGTTATGAAAACATATAGACAAAAGAGTCGTGCTAGCCAACAGGGTGTACCGGCACCCGCTACAACAGTGCCAGTCAAAGGTCCAGACGAGGAGAAAATAAAACAAATCTTAGAACGTTCTGGCTACACATTAGACGTAACTACAGGTAATTACCGCTATCTATAAAATCTAAAATCATCGGGAGGATACAGTGGCCATGTTCATAGTCGTACCTTAAAGTGGTCTAAAGGACAACCCACTTGGATAGATAAAGGTGGCTCTAACTTGAATGCAAATCTCAGTTTATTGCGACTATGAATAGCGCCATTTGTTTTGATGCACTTATTTATAATGTATATCCGTTCTCTCTTTCATTCTACCTTAGGTCAACGAAAATATGGCGGTCCACCACCAAATTGGGACGGTCCAACGCCAGGCAATGGTTGCGAAGTTTTCTGTGGGAAAATTCCAAAAGATATGTTCGAAGATGAGCTAATACCATTGTTTGAAAACTGTGGTACAATATGGGATCTTAGGTTAATGATGGACCCAATGACTGGTACAAATCGTGGTTATGCATTTGTAACGTTCACATCCCGCGATGCTGCAGTCAATGCAGTCAGACAGGTATTCCTTTCACATTCAATTCTCTCGAACGAGGTAGAATTTTTTTAACCTAAAAAGAAAAAGAACAATTTAAGAATATATCCGCTTATATCTATATACTTATAAAAATTAAAGTTTATATTAAACAAAAAAAATTCTTTAGCTAGATAAAGATTTCCAAATGAAGCTGCGAAAATATGATTAAACAAAAATATATTTCTGTATTACTATTTATTTCTGTTTTCCTTTAAACTAGATAAAACTTAGAAAAACTTTATATTTTTTTTTTAATTGTTGTTTTATATTTAACTTTACAAAAAATTACATAAGTCTGCTGTAGGATGAAATAATATTTTTTACTTGCATGCCATTATGGAACCCCTTGTTTATCCTATTTCCCCCCTCTCAAGTAGCTATTTCAACGGAAACCCCGAAATATAAATTGCAATTTCAAAATTAAGTTTTATCAAATTCAAAAACAAAACAAAATTATACTCAAGGATTTGAAAAGAAGTCTCTAATTTATATACCACATCCTGACTCCGAACCTTTAAACTAGAAAAAAAGGCTAAACCCCTCCCCCGTTGTTTTGTAACCATCTTTCCCCCCTTTTATGTTAATGTAGATAGTTTGTTTACTTAATTTTATTATTTTGTAATTTGTTGGCCATGAAATAAAAACATGTTTGTTTCTACACAAAAGTAACTATAATGGATTTTCGGAGAGAGCCCCTAAAATTACAAAATTATTAAACAAAAAAAAACATATTTTTAGGTAACACAAAATTTATATAGATATTTTATTCTAAATTTCTTTCGAACAACTAAATCGAAATCTTTGGTACTATAAAAATAAGAAAAACATCGTTGTGTCAGTAAACAAAAGACAAATAGCTGCATCTGGTCTCCTCTTTGCTCCTTTTTATATTTGTTTTAAAAGAGTGCGTTTTCTGTTTGAGTAATGTATTTTGGAACTGAGCTTTTAATTTCTATTTGTAGGGTAGTTAGGTTTGAAGCTGCTTTATGATAGTTGTTATGTCAAATGTCATCGTACTTTTCGATAAAAACTTTTATTTAGACAAAATTAAGAAAAATATGTAAGCAAATAGCTATGGACGATAAAATTATAATTGATCTGAGCTGTAAAGCAAACCGGATATTCGATCGATACGATATTTAAAGGTTATCGGAATTCAACATAGTTCAGGTGTAAAAATATATTCGATTTTCTAATATCCTAGGGGTAAAGTTTAATGACCATATTATGATAGGTTCAGAATGATTTGATATCGCCAGTTGAAAGCTAGATAGTATAGTCTTTGTGGTTAATGAACTAGATTCTGCCCGAACCAATTGGATTTATTTCTGAAAACTAACATTGTGTACCGTTGTATCGATGTTTGTCTGAAAAGTCGCACTGATGACAGGTTAAAGCTATTTTGCTGTCTTCGCTAACTGATTTTTCTTAATATTTACATAAGTTACACAAATTCCTAATGTTGGTTACAACTGGAGACAGTACATTTATTTGGTGTAACTCTTTTGAAGTTTTGTCTCTTTGGGCAGTACGTATAGAAACGAAACTTCTTATGACTCCAATGAAACGAAAAAGCGACAGGTTAAAGAAAGAAGAAACAAAATTCCAACAGACTCGAGGTGAACAAAAAGAGCCGTGTTTCAAAGTTAGTGCGGTGGAAGTGAGAAATACTGTTAAATCGTGTTCGGATTATCTGTTAGTGTAAAGTGAAAAAATTCCCCAATAATGAAAAATGGCCAATGATCAATGCTTTTGGTCTAAAGTGAGCATTTGAACTATTGACTGAGCTTCAATAAGATTCACACCTATCGGCTAGATTCCTAGGCCGATCAGTGACCATTTCTACTTCACTATAGCTGATCAAATTTCAACTTTGCTACATATATCCATTCCATAATACGATTTCAGACGTATTTCAACCTTTTGGCTGAACTCTAGTGGATTTTCGACAATTTTTGACGCTTTTTTTAGAAGTAATAATCTTATTGCGTTAATAGAAGTCATGCCTTTCCGTATGAATTTGTACAAGATTGAACAAATTAAAAGCCAACAAACCATACTTCTGATTTTGTTTCACCCAGCTATAACTTTCTATGTTACAAGATTTGCAGGTGAATGATGCTCAAGTAGACCGTACATCCATCATTCTCGATTTTCAACCATCAGGGGTAATCTCCATACCCCATATGGGTCCATTGACCCGACATTGATTCGACATCAATCTTATTCGGTCAGTATCCAAATCTCGTTAGGCAAGACTGGATACGAGTTGGAATAAACACAGAATTCAAGGCCATTCCCATAGCGTTGACACTAAGTTCTGTTCTCCTTAATAACAAAATGACCTCAGCATTTTCAGTGTAAAAAATATTTCGCCTGGATTTACAGGAGTGTATCGCTAATAATTTTGCTTTCAATCTAGTATTTTACATTTTATTAACACTAAAGGAATTTTATTATTAAAGTTTGATGACATTTGACAATAGTGACTATCTTAAAATAAAAGTATTGGTTTATTATTTACAAACACAACTATCAACAACTTCTATCTATTTACTTTGGGAACTCTTCTTGGATCAAATTGCTCCTTTGGGGACAAAAATTCTACAAAATTTCCTTCAGCTGTTTACAGCAATTCTGCTTCAAAATAGACGACAAAACAAAATAAAAATAACAAGCAGTAGTTTGTCTGGTTTTATTTGTAAACAGCGAGCATGTCCTTTTCTCCTCTACTCTGCATCTCATTTCATGCGATATTCCTATACGATTGGATTTTTCTTTCGATTTATTTATTTTATATTGAAAAATAAAAAAAATATATACATACCTACATATACACAAATTCAAATTCATTCTATTTACTGTCATCTTTTATTTTTTATTCAGTATTCATTTCATATTTTTTATTTATTTATTTTTTTTTTATCTAAATTATTTTTCTTATTATTTCGTTACATATTTTGTTCATATTTCTTAGTTTTTTTCACATTAATCGTATTCATTTTTGTTTGATTTGTTTAAAAAAAAATATTTTTGTTTTGTTCAACCACAAATTCCACCCTCACAGCTCGATAACCATGAAATAAAACCTGGCAAGTGTCTGAAAATTAACATTAGCGTACCGAACCTGCGCCTTTTTGTAGGCAACATACCTAAATCAAAAGGCAAAGAGGAGATATTAGAGGAATTTGGTAAATTAACAGGTAAATAATATTTTTTTTTTTGTATTTGAGAATTAGAGTAAAAAAAAAAATAAAACGCAAATGCGAGCAAATGAAATTAAAGCAAACTAAACAAAATATGCGTGTGAGTGAATTGTAAGTAAAATATCAGCAAAAAGTTTTCTGAAGATAAAACAAATAAAAACAAAACCAATTCGATAACATAAACCAAAACTTGAATGTAACACAAAATAAAGACCAAAGGGAAGTTAGTTGTTTCTAGGACCGCGCGAACTACATAATAATTGACAAATAAAATATAATCCAATTGGCGTTGACATAATAGTAATTTAATTGGCAATATCTGATCGGCAAACATAAAATATGGGCTCTCGTCACACCTGATCTTTTTGCATTTGTTAAACGTGGTGGTAGTGGTTTTTGTGTTAGAAAATACATTTTATGCAGGTTAAATTTATGTATAACTAAGCTTTGAAAGTCATCAATAATTAATCCTTAAGTTTATTTAAAGTGTTTTTTTTTTTTTTTTAAATGCAGCGAGTGTTGGTGAATTTAAATGAAATATCCGCTCTTCAAGTATATACTGTACTGTACGCATTTTAGCTGGTTTTTGTATAGGTCCGTAATTTAAGTTTGTCTTATCTTTTAACAAAACTTTGATAAACAAATAACAATGCATAAAATCCGGATCGGAGTTTTTTTTTAGCCCGTTTTATTTTTCTTCAAATCATATACATGTAGGTAGTTACTTCTCAGCGTTCAGTCGCTGAGTAGAACTCTCATAATCTCCTGTGGTGCTCCAAAATCTGTATTACCCTAATGGATAGGAAAGATTCCAAAATCGTAAACACAAATGTCGTGAATTCTATAAATTCGCTGGAATATCATAGAAATGTAACGTGTCTCCTCTCACTATTCTATAAATTTTGTAGTAAAGAGTAGGTATTAAGTATAATGTATAAGGTTTAAGAGTAGTCATAACCTACTTGCATAGCGCAGTGCCTATCTTCCATGTTCTTCAAGTGACACATGAAGCGAGGTGTGTCGTGTGTCCTCGTGGATGTCTTCATATCCGCAGCCTCTACATACGTCACCATATTTGAGATTTAATTTAAGTTTATGCCTCTTATAAAGTAATGACCCGTCGTCAGAGCACCTAGCAACTTATTCAACGATAAGTCTTCATAATGGCGGCTTTTGTGATATTCTGGCCAAAGCTTCCGTGATATTTCACTGGTTGTTAAATCCGTATTTTATACAAATCTTGTTTTCTACTTGTTCCTTGAGATACTATAGAGTGATAGCTTCATCGGCTTGGACTTAATTTAGTGTTTAGATTTTAATGGCCGCCTGGCTGTTAATAAGGTTAGGATGTAATATCATTGCTTGTTATTGCAATTACTGACACCAAATTGGCCACTTCGGCGAGTGTGAGAACACAGTTGTGATGAAGAAGCCTGATTGATATGTGTATGTTTAACTCCTTTGTGAGAATAAACCGGTACCGGTTCAACAGCTCATCTTTGATCCATCTGCTTAAATTTGTGCTGCATTCTCGCTGCTCGGAAAAAGCAGGAGAATGGATAAGCTCCAGATGGGGAGCCATACATATAGTCGGAACGAAAGTGACATCGTTTCATACGTAAATCTAAATTCAAATCTGTGCACCCCTAAAAGGACCTGTGTTTTTTTTGCGAGCAGATCCTTGCATTTACATAACATTTCATGGGCCTAAAACTATCAGATTGAAATATAACCTCCAGTGCAGCTGTATGTGTCGTTTTCATTCCAGCTACGGCATTGGAGATGCCAAACTGAGCTGCGTGAGTTTCTAGTGGCACGTAGTCCATAATGATTGTAGTTAATTTAGCAACATCTGCACTCGTTTTGGCTAAGTGGTTCATTGTTCTAACACTGTCATAAGTTGGGCATATCGTCGTTAAAATGACGCAATTCGGCAGATCATTCCACCTCCTCCCTGCCTTTTAAGTAAACTGCAGTAAACGCCCAGTCCCAGGTTTAAAAAAAAAACCTGAAGGTTCATTTGTTTTAAATTAGTGAATGACAGCGTACAAAAATACAGAACAACTGTCGCTTTAAATAAAAAAATAAATTCCCACATCCTAAGGCCGGGCGCATGCTGTTACATGATACCTACGTAATATCGATATTAAAAAAAGAATGTTAACATCTTCCGTTTAAAATAAATAAACTGCAACGGCTGTGACCTCCTTAAGTCAGCAATAAAGCAATCTTCCAAAACATGTTTTACCGCCAATGCATCTTTTATACAATAGCCCTCTGCGCAAAACCAGCTAAAATGCATTAAATGTCCAGAAAGGAAGTATTATGACGACGCGCTGCATCGAAACATGGGCGGCCGGCGGCGGCAGCTGCTTTTGTGTAATTGCACAATGCACTGCAATGAGAAATATTTTCATGTGCATACAACAGAACACCGTACATTTTCGAAAAGTCCGCATTGAAGGACATAACAACTCAACAACAGCATATACATATAAACACAGCTAAAGTTAAATAAAAATGCGGTGGCTGTTTTTTTTTTTTTTTTTTTATTTTGCTTGTATGTCCCTCTAACTTGGTCAAAGGATATTTCATTTCTTATTTGAGATTGAGATTTTCTTTCTCAATTCGTCGCACAATCAAGTATATTCAGATTGAGAGCATGAAAGAAAGCAAAGCAAAAAAAAAAAGTGTTTATATTTGCACTCATGTATATACATTTCGAGCATTTTTGTTATGGTCTTGTCGTCTTCATCGTCCATCAACCCTTTTTCTTTGTGATATACAATACCAAGGAAAAATAATAAAAGGTATTTTTTTATATTATTATTTCTTTGTCTTCTGATTCATGCTCCTCTTTTTTTCACCTTCATCTCGTATTCGTATGCACTTTATCGTCTTTTTAAATCCATTAATCTGCTTAAATATGCGAATGCGATTTCTTCGTTTTATAAAATAAAATAGAGCAACGACAAAAGTGAAGAAAATAATAAATAAGTAAATGTATATTCCAATCCAATTCCATCACACCTGGTTGAATTCACTCGCTCGCGCATTTATTGTGTGTATTATCCTTGCATATACAAATATGTCCTGTCCGTGGGAAATTTGCTTTGAAATAAGGGAAATAACGCATTCATCATTATCATCTGACATCGTAAATAATACCTAGTTGTATTTTTTATAAAAATAAAAAAAATATTGCAAAAAGCATAGTTACTATTATAAATAGTTTGATACATAATCATTGTTTTAATTCATGACATCAAATTAACAAAAAAAAAAACTTTTTTTTGTATTTAGTTTCATAAGAAAGCTTTGGCTAAGTGCCGCAGTAACTATATTTAAATTAAAAAAAAAAAAAAAAACATTCAGTTATCTTGACGAAAATTAATTATATTGGAACGAAAAGTATGGCCGATATTAGGTATCTTAAAAAAAAACCTGTGTAATTCGGTGTAAAGTGTCATTGCATTTAATCCACAGTCCGTCACAAATTTTTCTACGCAGGGTAGATCCAACTTTCCAACATTAAAAATTGACTTGCCCAATTTTCAACACAACTACATCATCCGATAAAATGTTCGGCTAAGTAAGTAAGTATAATCAACGTCCCAGTTGATTACTTAGGTGGCGCTACAGACCGGGGTGGACCTAACCCTCAACCAACACGCATCTCCAGTTAGCCTGGGGTGGGATTCTGTAAAAAACGAAACGAAAACCGCTTTCGTTTTCACTAAACCTGTCTCTATCATATCTGTGGCAATAGACAGAGACTGCTATTGTCGAAACGAAAACGTTCGATCGTTTTCGTCTTACATAATCTGGCCCCTGATCTTTGGCTAATCGCCTTCAGTTACTCACTCCAAGTTCGTTAAGGTCCACTTCCACTTGTGCACGACACCTAAGGCGATGTCTGTCCGTCCATTTGTGTCCATTCGCTCTACATGTCCTAGTCATCTTAGTCGCCTGCTACTTTTCTGGCCAGGTCGATGTCGCTGCACAGCTCGTAGAGTTCCCTTCTTGTTAACAGAATGTAATTTTTTGTGCTAATACATACTTGGAAACGCATCAGTGACAGATCGCTGCGTTCTGCAAATGATGTCAATGTCGTCAAAGTTTTGCCCCTGGTTTTGGCTTTGCGAGTTTCGCACAACTCCTTTTCTTTTTTGACATCAAAGGTATAGGTGAAATTGTTTCCAACCTTCATCGAGCAGCGATCGTACCTACTCCATCGTCATTCTGCACAATCTGCAGGAATGCCAAAACTAGACATGGATCTGTATAGCTCGTCTATAAATGCTGTCATATGCGGCCTCAAAATCAATTAATAGTTGGTGAGTGACTATTGATGTGGACTTCTTGGGTTTTCTCCAGGATCGGCCGTAGTGTTAATATTTGGTCGGTTGTGGACTTACCGTGCTTAAAAACAACAACCAATCAGGTCGGACCGTCAGGTTCATCAGCCTTGTTGGTCTTGGGTTTAGATATTGGTGCTATCTTCACTTCATTTTGTTCGGGAGAACGAAAATCTTGGCTTTCGTCGTCCAGATTGAATTGTTGTTAGGTCTCATAACAGAAGTGATTTCATATCCTCTACATAGGACTGCTACAAGTTTCTGTGTGAGCCCCATGTTGCCTTGATACGTTATTTTTACCTCTTCGTTAGACTTAGTACCATTGCCTCTGAGATAAAACCTATCTCTTTTTTTTCCTTGACATCGATACGAGTACTGCAGGTCTTTGGCACTTGATGCTGGCGGCGGCGGCGTGAGATATCCCCAGCAAAGTGAATTCGCCTAATTCCCTTTCCGCACTACCACAGATGACCTCATTGCATTTTCTGCCACTAATAGTCCTACCTACCCTTAAGGATCCACACAAACAGTGCTCAAAACTATACATAATTACAACGAACTGATATCGAAGCTCTAGAGCCCGTTCCTTGTTGAGTTTATACCAGTCTCCCCAGTTTACTCTAATGCTACAAGTTTTGTTCAATATAGATAATTCTCTGTACATTCCCCTTATGCGGTATTATTAATTTATTGACGCTGCTAAAAAAACTTCTTATGAAACTATTCCCCATAAACCAAACCATAATAAATTGTACATACTCACTTCCGTCTCATTTGTATAATTTTTTTTATTTGTTGTGCTATGTTTTTATTTTTTATTATCACCCTTATGAGACTCTTTTCAAATGTGATAATTAACCTGCTTCGCAATAATTGAAACATTTTTTTGGTTAAACGAATATGATATCTACTAATTTAAGGTATACCTACGGCACTTTTCCGCACCACCTACTTATTCCTTTTTTTGTTTGTTTCATATAGTTATTTATATATGTTTTTATATATATATATAACCGATGTAACATTCCCAATTAATTTAAAAGCCTTATTGTATTAATTTTTTTTTATTTATTTTAAGTTTTACTATTGCGCTAAAAAAAATAATTTAAATTTTAAGTATTTTGTTGTTGTTTGGCCGTAAAATAAAGCGCTTGCATTTTTAACACATTCTAAAGTTTAAAGAAAAAAAAAAAAATTCAACATATTATATCATGCTCGAAAAAATCTCCAGTCATTATTGCGTATGAACAAAAAAAGAATCATATAATCAAAACAAAATATTAAATATTTTATATAGGAATAGAAAAGATAAATAATTTTAAAATCGTTACAAATTATGTTATTTGAATTTCTTATTTGTGTTTTTTTTTTTCTAATATTATACTACCAAATATTTTTATTTTATGTACCTACATAATAATTTATTTTTGTTATTAGAAATAAATCGATTTGAGTATGATGTAGGACTACCATAGAGCAACTTTTTATAAAGGTGTTACATTTGCAGTTTTGATTACGAGTACATCCACTTTACGAAGTTTTGGCATTTTTATGGCAGGCATTGAACAGTAGAGATATATCCTGATGTTTCTAACGATTTTCTTTCTTGTTTAAAATTACTTATACTACTTATTAGTTTGTCTATATTATAGTATAAATTGTGTTTAAATAGGAATTACAAATTCTGATCTCGAATTTAAATTTGATTAATCAATTCATGTTTCTTTTTATTAGCTCACACTCTTCAGAGCTTTGGATTTGTGTTTCTTTCTTTAAGCGCATTATCGAAGTGCACTCAACGAGCTACATTTAAATTGAACTAGCAGCCTTCCTGAGTACCTATATAGCTAATCACAGCGAACGTCAAATTAAAGCAAAATGACAGCTCAAGTGCGTTTCAAAAAAAAAAAAAAATGTGCACGACTGGGTCGCACGAAACTTACTCCTTTATTTCGAATCTCGCAGAATCTCAGAGTCAATTCAGCAAATTTTACGTTACAAATCATACCCACTCAAGATGTACTCAGGTTTAGTAACTGAACCCTTTTTAATTAAAAACGTAATACATACTACAAATTTGACCCCGAACTAACACTTAAAGGAGGCAAGTAGGCGATGAATTTCCAATTATATTGCCACTGAAGTTTTGGGCTTTGTAAATACAGATCTAAGTACGTGATCAAGTTTAGAATGTTTATGTTGTCTTAAATATGTATTTCGATCGTTAGAGCGGTGTTTTGTAAAATTATGCAGGCCAATATTACAACTTTGGATTCGAAAAGCACTGTTCTTAAACTGTTTAGCTGAAAACCGAGTACAACGTATTGTTTAGAATATAAGCACTACCTAGCAGTTACATTTTCATCCAAATCGAAAATGGCGTTTTCGAGATATGAGCAGTTTTTAAAGTAGGTACCATTTTTAGCGATTGGGGTGAAAATTCATGGGCCAAAAAACACTGTTTTGCAACTATTTATCTCAAAACTGAGCCAAAGGTATTACTATGGATTTAAGAATTACCTGCCAGTTACATTTTTATCATAAACGAAGAGAGATATGAGCAGAGCATGAGTAGTTTTTTAAAGTACATATTATTATTAGCGATTTGGGTCAAAGGACGCCGTCATTTTAGAGAAAAATTGAGTTTGATATCAATTTAAGAATGACAAATAAGTTTTTGTTAAAATCGTTTTTTATCGTTTTCGAGAAAAAGTCAATTTTCAAAAGTACCGCAGTCATGTTAACCATGTCTACATTGACTCAACTATTAATTTAGTTTCAAATCGTTAGAGCCGTTTTCGAAAAAATCCGTTAATATTAGGGCTAGTATAAAACAAAAAACTAACGCCTCCTAGCCGTGAACCCACAAACTCTAAATACGAGGTTTGAAACAAATCCGTCCAAGCATTTAGGTTTCATCATCTCGAGTTCGAAATTTTTTACGAAAACAATATCTTTCTCTTACTACGTATACGAGTAAGTTAAAAATCTGAACATGTACAAGTTTCTTCTGTGCAGCGTTCTGCTCTAAACGAGGATGTGCAGTGAAATTAGGAATAGAGAGATCTTGCAGTGCTTGCGTTCGGTGCAGCGATACACATAGTAAATATTTGGATTCTAGATATTTAGATATTTTGAGTTAATTAAACAATTAACACTTGTTACTTTCTGTGTTTGTTGTAAGCGATGTCTTTAACTCGAATGTTCATAACCTCATTGACAAGCTCGTACCAATCGGATTTTGCCCTCGAACTTTTAACTTAACGACTGATTTGGTAGTTTTGCAACTATAAAAGTCTAAAAAGTTACCTGGTTCGAGACCATTCACAACATATTTTTTTTTAATTTACCTATCTGCCAAAATGTAGGAGTAGATCACATTCCAAATTGATACTGTAGCTGTGAGAACATACATATTAGTTAAGATCAGATTGTGGGTCATGAATGACTCATGAGTTCATCATAACCTGCCTCGTTAGCAAGATTTTTCTGATTGGGAGTGGAATAGAACGTGATAGGACTTTTAAAATGACTTAACAAAAATGAAAATAAACACCTTTCAATTAATGTAAAGCATTTTGTGAAACTGGACATAACTTATAGTTATAATGTTCGTTTCTTCGATGACGTACTCTATATTGATAGAAGTTTCACGACCGTTTTGTTTCTAATAAAATATCCCACAGCTCTGTTCGGTTATTATAGCTTCGCGTATGGTACTGTAGATTTGATTGTGTATTAAAGAAGATAGAAAGAAAACGGATCCCCTTCATATTCTTACTTGAAAGTTCATATAATTAATGCGTCCATTTATGGTAGATTTTCTCTTGGAAATGAAAGTATTTAAGACAATGTCCGTTTATAAGAACGCATTTTGCATGTGAAATTAAAGAAGAGAAAGACGAAGTTGCTTCCCGAAAATGTGTCCACTTATCGGAACTGTCCGCAACCTGTACAGTGTACAGTACATACTACTAAAATAAAGAAAAATCTTTCAAATTTGTAGCATGACATTTTGTTTCCTATTCTCATACTCAAATCGAAGTTATTAATCAAAGCAAGTAGTCGTAGTTTTTTCGGATTCATAAAAAAATCTTAAATCTAGACTTTTTATCAGCATACATACTTCAAAACAAAATTTATATTTCATTTTATTTTCTTACGTGTAAATTTTGAAAACAGAAGCAGCGGCAAAATAAAAACTATTTTTGTTTTTATCATTTAAGTTACGTATATAATACAAAGAGTGGAAAGAAAAACAATTCCGAAAAGAAAAAAATTTAATTACATATTTTGGTTTTAATTTGTTTTCTTTTATTTGAGAGAAACAAAATTGTTTGTGTGAAAACTTATATTAATTGCAGCTAAATGATTTTGAAATTCGGAAAGGCAAAAAGATTGGTGTAACGATATCTTTTAACAATCACCGGCTATTTGTCGGCAATATACCTAAGAATAGAGATCGCGACGAATTATTTGAGGAATTTGCTAAGCATGCACGTAAGTGGTATAAAATAATAAACGACACAAAAACAAAACAAAAAATGCAATTTTTTTTTTATATAATTCACAAATAAGAAGTGTACCTATTGTTACCAACACCACACACAAACACATTCTTATCCTGAACATTTTCAGAATTGTATAAAAGAAAATATTACCTCATGCAATATTTGCATGATCAAAATTTTCCCTACAACATAATTGGTCTAAAAAAATAAAAAAAGGTAAAACGAACAACCTTAACATAAATTGGATAAACCGAATTGGATTTTCGTTTTGCAATGTTCACTTTAAAAATTCGTAGAAAAATCTATTTAATATATACAAGTCGAGTTACATGGTTTATTGGTTTTTCGAATACATCCCTTTTTCCAAACAAAACAAAAAAAAAAAAAAAAAGCAAAATGCTTAAGACATTTTTGCATTTTCTTATATTTATGTAATTGGAAGTCTCATGTACTAATCCAATCCAAAAAAATTTATTTTTTTTTCTCTTGGTACTAATTTGCTTGACATTATTTCAGTTTATTTTTTTTTAATTAAAACCACAAAAAAATTGATATTTTTTCTGATTTAATTTAATGTAATGTTTTTTTTTTTGTCTAATTTAGCTCTGTAGCTTAACAATTTTCTTCCAAAACATTGCCAAATTCGCACTTATAACAAAATTTAATGACAATATTTTTTTATTTAAATGTGTATTTAAGAGGCAAATACTCATGTTTTAAAGACACATTCAAATAAATTGAATTTTGTTTTAATTTTTTAAATCATCGATTCAAATCGAACAAACAAAAATATATATATATATAAAACATGAAACATTTGGACTCCTTTTGATTTTCTTTTTTATTTTGACATTGGGATTTAATAGAAATATTAAAGTAGCTATCAATGTATAAAATTTAATGCGTGTGAAGAGGTATTTTTCAGGTGTACCACTGTACATAGGTATAAAACAAGTTTAGTTAGATGTGCTTGGAATATGAATGCTTTTGTTTTTGATTGGCATTAATTAATTCATTACGCAGAGATTTTGTATAATGTTACAAGTTTATATCTTCTTTGTACTATTAACGGCTATGAAATAAAATACTTATTTTTGTATTGAAATTTTTCATAACAATTTTGTAGATAAACAAAATGGGCGCAGTGAAGATGCGTGTCCTTTCAATTATGCATACTTCGAATAATGGTCGATACTCGATCATTGGAGCTATACGTAATTAGTCCTATCGTAGAATCCGTCCGAATTGAGTTTCACTTCACCTATTCGATTGGAACCCGCGTCTTCTTACACGTTTTTAAAAAAGTTATAGTTTCACTGTCAAACGGCTGTCTTTTATTTTTCAATAAATATCTGTGTAGCTGCATTCGTCGGAGGAATATGAAAAGTTTGTTTTAAAAGTGATTTAAATAAAAAATAAATTAATAATAATGGGCACGATAGCTCTATTTTTGGAAGTAGAAGAGAAACAACTAGATAAGTGGTGTTCCCAGGGAAGAATTCATGGAACTTTCTAAAAAAAATTAAAAAGCTAGAAAAACCTATGAAATCCGCAATGATTTTGATGCGGGTGAGAAGTTTGGGAAAAATTTGATTTGAACGTTTTCAACGATACATTGGAATTCATTCACATTACCCACACGGGGAACTGTTCACTTTGCGGATTTGACGGTACCGAAAAATTTTTAATTTTACCCGGCGCGGCGGATTTCACGGTAGGGGTGAATATTTTGACATGTTTCGATGCTAACTAGTTTCTATTCCCTCAAACTTGTTTTTCTATGCAAAACTTAGTTTATAAAATTATTACCGAATTTATGGAGTTATGATATTGAGTGATATAATTGAGAACCTTTTCCAGGACAGTTATATTTTCGAATGTTTGTCAAACGCGCAGTGGAAAAAACCTTAATATTTTACATATTTGTGTTTTTCCGGGGATCGAACCTGAGACCTCTAGCTCAGCAGTCCAGAGGTCTTTCAGTTCACGATAACGATATCTCTGCTCTGTGTACGTTGTGTGCAGTGCTTAATTGAATGTAGAATTTGTCCTTTTCGTCTTCATTTGATAGTTCTGTTGGGGCGCAACACTGCGTAATGGTAACACATCGCCGTACCTATTCTAACCGTCCTATTAGTCATTTACGTGCCTTTAGTGTAAGCATCAGACCCGCTCCATATTCACGGTGTCATCGGGCTTCCCGCAGTAAAGAGTAACAACGTGTTGTATAAAATTAGTTTCTCATGACCACTGCCCAGTGTCGCGCGAGTGCGAGTACAGAACTTTTGCTGTCAATGGAAAACGGATAAGAACGGCAAGATGATCAGAATGATAATACCGCACTTAAAATATGTATCACCTTTGACAACAGTTTTATCATTTCGCTCCTGTGCGAAATTTCTTTGTCGCGGAAATGTGTTCACCAAATTAGTTACACTGGCTTGGCTAAACATTTTTTTTAATTCAATTTCCGTTTAAGATCCTTCTGTTTTTAATGGAGAGTATCATTCTATCGGCACTATCGCAACTTTCATTTCTTCTTTCAGCGCATCGTTTCATTCACCTTATCACATTCTGTCAAATAATTTAAATTTCCACTTTAATAATACATGATGTACCTACTATGTATTATATTAAAATTTCAAATCAACTTAGTCTTTTAAAGAGTCTTTATCGTGGTCAGTTGGCTTGGTCGGCTCTACATGGTTGATGGTTGCGTCCTTTGCTCCGTCATCACATGTCCCGACTTCGTTATTTGAGAAGTTTAAATATTAAAACTAGTGGATGAAAGAGTTGTTGTTGGTGCTAAATGTATGGGCCGCCTAGATATACCATTTAGAATAACCACTTCTTCCAACTATGTAATTAGGTTAGAAGTTTAAGTTTTGCAAAACTACGGCAGCGCAGAGATCGAATCCAAGTTGAGTTATTTCACTCTTCCATGTGAATTAATTGTGGGTTCAGTGGGTAGGTTAGTATGTTGGATGACTGTGTGAGGGGTCCCTGATTCGATCCCCGGAAAACACACAAATTATATCTTAGGGTTTTTCCACTGCGCCACCTTTCGCGAATGTCTGACAAACATTCGAGAGTATAATTGTCGTAAAAAAATTCGTTTGGACTCGCCGTAAAATTATAGATCCCTTCCATTCCCTTCCCAAAAATAAAAAAACCAACACAAACTAATTGTTGCGAGAAGCTAGACAAAAGGTGGCCTAATGCCGGTACGGACATGTTGATGTTGAGCCTTGAGCCAACCATTTATTTATGTGAATTAATTGGTTCTAAGCACATATACATATCGTAAGGAAATTATATTGTCTAGTAAATTTTATCGTATTGTAGACTATTTTGATTTCGTTTGAATTTTATTCATTTTTAAAATTGAAGTGTAGTTTATTCTAAATAATACATTAATGATAGCTACTATAACATATTTTTAGGTATGTATGAATTGTTTACATGAAATATTTCTACAAGCGTTGTTCAATAAGCAATTTTTTCAATAGAAACTTAGCGATTTACTCTAAACTAAGACATAAATGCCAGCTTGAGTGAAATTTAGGGTTGCAATTATTTCTGATTATGATTTTAAAAAGTGATCACTATCAATTAATTGAGATATTCTGCGACTTCTTCATGTATAATGTATGTGCACAAGATCACTGGTCCAATGACTGTTCGAAAACTTTTTACACGACATATCCAAATGTTTATGTTGCCCGAAACCATTCCCATTGAATTATCCATACGAACACTTGTGCCCAAATTCGAATTACATACGATAAATTATGTGCTTACCACAAAACCGACCGACACAAGTAATGTTTGCCAGTTTTTATTGGATTTGATGAAATTATATATCGCTATAAACGTGCACGAAGTTTGATTCGAATACAAATAAAATGGTATGGTGATCTTGTGAAAAAGCTTTCCTTTTTTCACTTTGAGACCAATTCCCCCCTCCCCCTATTCCAATTGTTTAAATTGATCGTGATCAAAATTCACCATTTTTCAATGGTTTTGATTGCTATTACAACCCTAAATAGATGCCACTTCGAATACACAAATACTTTTAATACGAATACCGATCTAGGTTACCAATTTTATTCAAAACTTTAGTTAGGTTCATCTCTCAAGTAAAACAAAAAAACAATTCTAGTTAAATAAAAATAAAAAGAACCTCTCGAACCTTTTGATAGCTACTCAAAATTCAATTTCAAACTTTTGTTGAAATAATAATTGTATAGCTACAGCATATGTACTCAACTTATACAAATCATAAAAACTAATAGAATGCAGTCTTCAAACAAAAAAAATAAAAGATTATCTACCGTCATCACAATCTGGACACATGACATAAAGAATTTTGTTTAAAAATCCACTGAATAGAAGAACAATAATGTTTTTTTGAACATTTAAATCAAAATTCAAAATGAGGAAAACGAACAAATGGTAATGACTGGAGAATTTACCCTAAACAGAAAAAAAAATCCATTTCTTTATTAAACAAAAAAAAAAAAAGAATAATAAAAGAAAATCTAATGGTACTCTATATGTATAAACTATGTATCTTGTTTTACCACCTCTCTCTCTACCTCTATATACATATTTATTATTTTTAAATTTTCTATGTGCAATTAAAAACCATTCAGATATTATTGTCATATACATTATATATACATAATATAATATAAATAAATATACAAAGTTTTTTCTATCTATTTTCCTTTACCTTAACATAACACTGCGCTCACATAATTTGGTGTTAAATGTAAAATTAAAGAAAGAAAATTAGAGAAAGTCAGTTTCGTGGAAATCTCTCCTATATATTTATTTATTAATTTTGTTTATTAAATGTTAAATGTTGCATTTAATTCAATTATTTAATTTTTTTGGTTTTAGACAATCTAAAGCGTTTTGGCATTGGAATTTTGGGGGTTAAAATTGTTAAATGAAATAATACATATGAACAAAAAAAGCAAGAAAGCGTTTTCCAAATTTTTCCTACAACCAAAAAATGCAATAATTTTGTTTGTACTAAATTTGGAAACGCCTTTCTTTTAGTATTTGATTTTTTTGTTGGTTTTCAAATAAATCTATAACATATTTTAAAGAAAGTATTACTTTATCTTCTCTTTTAAATTCAATTCTAAACAATTTTTTTTTAAATACACAAAAAAAAATCACACCCAACTTCAGCCGGCCTTGTTGAAGTTATAATCTATAGCTCACCTGATGATAAGAAGAAGAATCGAGGATTCTGTTTTCTCGAATATGAATCACATAAAGCAGCTTCATTAGCTAAACGAAGGCTAGGAACTGGTAGAATTAAGGTATGTACCATACATCTTTGTCGAACTTTGCATAAATATGCTTTTAATTTATTTAAAACCAACATGAATTACAGGTTTGGGGATGTGATATAATTGTTGATTGGGCTGACCCACAAGAGGAGCCCGACGAACAGACAATGTCCAAAGTCAAAGTGCTCTATGTGAGAAACTTGACACAAGACGTTAGCGAAGAAAAATTAAAAGTTAGTAAAGATTTCTTTCTCTAAACTTGTCCATGTATTAAATTCATTTATTTTCAGGAACAATTTGAGCAATATGGTAAAGTGGAACGAGTAAAGAAAATAAAAGACTACGCTTTCGTGCATTTTGAAGACCGAGATAATGCTGTCATTGCAATGCGAGGTCTGAACGGTAAAGAGGTTGGGATGTCAAACATCGAAGTAAGTTGCGAATGGAAAATTTATTTGAACCCAATAATATTGTAAACCATTTAGGTTTCACTCGCCAAACCGCCTTCAGACAAAAAGAAGAAGGAAGAAATCCTTCGAGCCAGAGAACGCCGAATGATGCAAATGATGCAGGGTAGGCCTGGAATAGTCGGGTAAGTTATTGTTTATCTTTTTAAATACTACCCAAACAAAATCAAAATTGGTAATAGGTTGAATTTTAATAGCAATTAAAATTTTATTAGCTTTCTATTTCTGTTGGAATGATTCTGTTCTTTGCCCACTACTCAATGAAGCAATCGATTAGGTCTGAAGTGAAATATATAGCGCACGACTTTATTCACACAACCGTGCTGAGCTGATGTATCCTTTTCTTCAACAATAGGCAACATTTTTGTGAACATTTTTCTGAGTAAAGCAAAGTAAAATAGAATTAAAACAACCACAACCTACTTGACACTAGGTATCTGTGGAAGTGAAATGGGACTTAAGTGCCGCTAAATTCTGAGTATGTACTAAGAGAAATGTGTAGATCATAGAGTTGGATGACACTACTACTTGGTAATACTATTACCAAAATGTCAGACGAAATACCTACAATAGAATATACGAGTTTTTACAACTTTATCACAAACGTTTGCATACCTTCAGGCTGATTCGGAGCGAGTCACTAAATTGTTTTTTTTTTTACAAACCTAACAACGAGCACAAACTGTACCCACTCGCAAATGACGAATTTGGTCCTTTTAACGGCCGATTTCTTCACATAAGTACTAGTACCCGGACTAGCTAGACCTGGTACTAGCTCTGATACTCGGTACCAACGAAAAGTTAGGACTTTTGTATTTTTTCACATTGCTAGTACAGGAGCTAAATTTATCAACCGTACTAACGACTAATACGTCTAAAACTGGTCTAGTACCATTTTTGACTATGAAATGTCATAACGGTGACATTTTTATGCTCATTGGGCGTCAAACTATTTGCAGGATGACTGATTTTTATTCATAAGAGCAAGTATTTTTTTTAATACTTTTGTTGCTTTCCTGTTTTCTATTATTGTACATATGAAACTGCACTCACCAATTCGGTGCTTGCAATTTAACATGAGTGCGGTAGATTGCACCGATTGTCCGTGGGACTATCCAAAACGATAAATTGCAGCAGCGGCCACCTCCTGTTCTGCCAATGTTGCTGGCATTTGAATGTCGTGTCAAGGCCCATACATTATACTTTTGGCAGTATGCGACATACACCAGCGGCTGATACGCGAATGACGACGGCAACCTAGGGATGAATCGATACAAGTAAATGCAAGTACATACTCGATATTTTTGATTCGATACCAAGTATTTTGGGAATCGATACCTTTGGTTGCGATACCAAGTAAGTATCGTTTAAAAGTACTTGCATCGAATGAAAGTATCGCACTTTGACTTAACACCCAAACTAGTTTCACACACATACTCAATGTTCATGCAATTTTGTATTCCTCTTCGCACAAAACAGAAATCATACACTTTCCGCACACACATAAAAATTCTTTCATTACTTAAAGATATACACCACGCATTTTATATCTCTTTACGCACACTCTTACGGTCTTTATGAATTCTTTTACAAAATGAAATTAACTCTACGAATGCGTTTAGTCTTTCTCTTCCCATATAAAGTCGTAAATTAAGTCTTGACTCTTTTGTCGATTATCAGTGGTGAGTTTGGTCGCTTTTGTGCAGTCGTTTGTTGTTTCAAAATAAATATTAATAAATTATTCAAAATGAGCCCGCCAGCTTCAGAAATATGGTTATATTTTTCATCTGGAATTTTAATTCGATTCAAGTAGGTATCGATACTTTTCATCCGATACCCGAGTAGGTTTCGATACTTTTCTTCGATACTAGTATCGAGTACAAGTACAAGTACTCGATACCTTGAAGGTATCGTTTCATCCCTACGGCAACCGCTATTTACATCGATTCACTTGCCATGAATCGTGAGTAATCTGATCAGCAATTGCTGCTCAGACAATATTTGACGATTACTGATGATAAAATCGTGAATAAAAACGATTACCGACTGAAACTTAAAGTATATAAAAAACGTTAACCGTGAGTGTGGGTGCTGCAATTCGTCCACTACTAATTGAAGAACGTAAAAAAAACGTTGGACAACCGAAATCGCTGAAAAAATCTACATCGTCCTAAGTATTTACTGTATTCCATTCTAGCATAATATGGTAGATGCGGCGCTCAGATCAGAATTTCACCCCTTCTTCACCATTCTCGTTCTCAATGTCGTCATAGAAATTGTTGAACCAATTATCCCTATCAAAAATGAAATCCATTTTCTAATCTCTTAGACCTACTATGTATTTACTTTTTCCACAAAAATGGGCAAGAGCTGAAGCAATGAAATTGGTCTAATTCAGGTACTAAGGATGTTAGACTGCCGATTTTGAGGGTCCAGCTAATACCGAGTACTAACTAATACTCGGTCCCAAATTCAGCTTAGTACTTCGTGAATAAATGACTTGATACCTATTTGAGTATCAACTTTTGCTCTAATACCGGTACTAACGCTAATACTCTGTGAAGAAATCGGCTGTAAGATCATGTTGTTCCCATCGTACCTAAGTTCTGGTGTTATCGTTCATACAAACCGATGTAAAAGCTTCTCAGATACCGCTACTGCCTTAAAACCCCGCATATATGCATATTTGAATTAGATTTAATTTAACAAAAACAAAGTAAACAATATGTAACACGAGAATTTGAGAGAAAATACGTAAAAGCGTACATAGCTATATATACATTTGAAGTTTTTGATAATGTTTATGATATGCGCAAGCGCATTTACTTACATATAAGAGACGTATTTCTAAAAAAAAAGTTGTTGAAAATCGGACCAGAGGCAGAAATGCAGCTTGTCACTAGAGAAAAACTTTTGTCGATGCACCAACGCTTAGCTTTAATTTTTTCACCAAAAATTGAATATTGTAAGCTTTAATGATAAGATCTTTTCACAAAATTGTCCATGGTAGGACACACAGTCGCAACTTAACCGGCGATATTTTCTTAAAAAAAATTGTTTCAATCTGGTTGTCGGTAAATATTTAATATAGTGGTGAATTGAGAGCGATGCTTTAGTGCTATAAAGCGGGGTTCGGATAATTAACATTGTATAACCCTTAAGGACAATATCACAAAATTTCTCATGTTCGAACAGATTCAAATTTGGCAGTTAATCCATAACCCTCTCTATAAATGTTTTCGTGTGCGGCCATAAAAACTATAAACAGATGGTGGGGTCGAAATCGGCTTAAACTTTTTGGGTTCTTGCGTAGTGTGAATATTCTTGTATGCATTACAAATTTAAGAAGAGTTTTCATGGAGGAGACGTTTTCCATTCCCTGGATTGCCTCTTACATAAGTTTGTATGATGCTGCTGCCAACGCGAATCTCAAGCACATAATATTTAAAACTCTATGAACTCTGACGAGACTCAAAACTTAAACGATATCTATCAAAGTCTGCAACTACTTTTTATGAACAGGGAAGATCGAGGGAAATGTCTTTAGGAATGATATCAATGAAGCCAGCTGGATTTTGTAAAAGTTTTCTGATGCAGCAATCGTCAGTTGGTGATAAATTTCTAAAGTCTTCCAAATAGAATTCTTACGCCCGCCATGGCAATGTCTTCTGCAGGTCGTATAGGCGTCATTATACGGGACTCCCATTTTACGAACATCCCTTCCTATCAGACAGTAACTTTTTCTCGCACCCACAACGAAGCTGGTGCCAGATCAAGTAAAATGAAATCGATCGAACGATATTGTTTCACTAAACATGTATCTATCATATTGTCGAAACGATATCATATTTAAGTCTTTTTAAATTTTTATTTTTATTTTTGTTTGGGTAGTATAAGCATATTCCTATATTGAAAGCTCAACAGTACTACGAAGTTGTTTTAGAATGCCTTATCCGCCTTCTGATTACAGTAACCTGTCACCAACACATCCGAGTATGATGCCAATGGCTCCAATGAGACTTCCTGGCGGTCCACGGATTCCTATTCGAGCACCAATGGCTCGTGATTATGGTAAGCGATTGTCATTAAGTACATTTCTATAAATTAGGTATGCAGAAAGCAAGCTATTTCACAATCACGAAGGACGTATTTAATTTTATATTAAAACTAAAAAAAAAAAAACAATAGTCAAATTGTTTTAGAATTTTCCTTCACTATTATTTTTATTTTATATTTATATCTTCAAGAATATTTATTTTTTTTTTTCGTAAAACTTAGTTAAATTTTTGTTGAAAGTCTCCCCGGCATAAATTTCTATGAATATTAACGTACATACATTTTCGATTTGCATTTGGCAGACAAACTCTTCACACAAGTAAAGTAAACTTTGTTTTGCTCTTAAAAATGTTGTAAATAATTACAAGAAATGTGCGTATAGAAATTATTTTAATTTGGCATTTCTTTATTACAAGGAGTTTAGCATCAATACACACAAAATTTAATATTTTTGGTTGATTTTTTCGCCCTCCCTGCCCGTGTTACATATTGCTGCCTTAATATATGAAATATATTATTAAATAACAATTATTAGAGATTAAAAAGCAAATCAATGAAAATTGAAAATTCTATGTATAACCATCCTCCTCTGTATCTATCCTATTGCAGTACCACGCTAGGCATATTAATGATTTTATATTAATTTATTTTTTGTTCCTAAATTTGTTTGACTTTTTTTTTTATATTAATTTCATATTTAGTTTTTCATATTGTTTTTTGTTTTCCTTACGTATAACCAATAAATTCCAAAGGGGAAAAGTACGTTTACGTTTTCGAATTATCAATTAGAAAGAAAATGAATCCAGATACAAAATACTGTCCTCCTCGTTCTTGCATTCCTATCGCACGCATATAAGTCCAACATACTATTTAATATTATTGTATACCTAGTCCATACCTAAACCTGCAGCTCCTCTGATCATTCATCATTTCTTTCATATAATGTATATACATTTTTGTGTGTGTGGTTTTTTGTAATTATTATTTAATTGATCCTTATTTATTAGTAACGCTTAATTCACATTAAGTCAGCGTAGACCAACATCTAATAATAATTGTCGTTTGTATCGGTGTCATTGGAAAATTTTTTGATAGTTAACTCGAACTGTCTCTCTTTTTTTTTTATTTTCTGTGTTTATCACAAATTAGCATTTTCTCTCTCTTTCTCTAATTGTTGCATGAATAAAATCAGTTTTATTTTTGTTCTTTAATATAGAATTGAATAATTGTAGTAATATTTGATGTTAGAATTGTTATTGAATTCTTGTTTTTTAGTTTTCGTAATGCTAAGTATATGGTAAAACACATGAATATATTTAAAAACAAAAGAATCTAAATCTTGCATCCTGCGCAGTATGTATGTACATTTTGCAAAATGTGTATTAAAAAATAAAAAAAAAATTTATATTATCAATGGTAAGTATACGATAGAAATAGTTTTAGCTTAAATTGTAACACCAAATGCATACTCGTTATTGAAAATTTTCACAGAAAGTAATGTACAAAACGAAAATTATTACTCCCGGCATATTAAAAATAAGAATCAAGACTTCACAGCTTAAGAGTTTTAGTATTTTTAGGTGATTTGCTTTTCTGTTAGAATACATATCGAATCAGTTATTCTAAGTTCGAATGGAAATCTTGTTCCATAAGTAAGAAAATGAAGTTTATTATAATACCAAAACGAGGAAACAAAACAATTTTAAATAATATCAATAACATCAGGCCCGTTCCTTCCAAGGAAAACCAAAAATCACAAATCACATAGAATAGATAGTGATATGAGTATGATATGAGCCAAGCAATTGTTTGTGGTTTCAACAAGCAATTCTCTCGACCGCGCGGCTCTGGAGAAGCCGATGTTCTTGCCTCATCTTTTTCTCGTAGAGACTACCAGCTTCTCCCATTTTTATGTGCAGCGCCGCCATGTATTCCTACGTATTCTTGCGTTACTCTGCATCATACAAGTGTTTTGTAGGGATGGTCGGGTGAGCATTAGTGACACGTTTTTGATGGCTTCTTGGCATCGATGCCACTGACTGGCTGCATGGAGCTTCTCGATAGCTTGAGGGATACGCGATCGGCGGAGGTTCTGGAGGTTCCAACGTTATATCTCCTCACAGTATTTCTCCTTTGTTGTGGCGTCTCGACATATCCGTTCCTTGGCAACATATGGTCCGAGTCTATGTTGGCAGGTCGGCAGGCCTTACGTCGGTCGATGGATACATAATTAAATTGGTTGACGGTTTGGTGATCTGACACACCAATAGAAAGGGCTAGTATCAAATTCATTATCGTCTGTTTCAATGTCCCGCCTATCCATTCCAAAGATCGCGGGAGCATGATATTAATTTTACTCGTGCGATCAGTACTCCTAATTTGCATGACTATAGCAACTATAGTGGCGCAGTATCGCATTGGTTAGTGTGCTGGACTACTGTGCGAGGGATGACAGGTTCGATCCCGGAAAAACAAAAATTACATCTTAAGGTTTTTTCTACTGTGCCACCTCTCGCGAACGTCTGTCATGAAAAAGCTTCTCAGAATTCAGCCATTCGGACTCGGCATAAAAGTGTAGGTCCCTTCCATTCAAACTCACACAAACGAATGGTTGCGAGTAGCTAGTCCCGGGGTGTCTACTGAATGTTGCGCCAACTATTTTTTTTTTATAGCAACGAGTTGGAGCGACACACCGAGAATTAAAGTTCGATAACTTAGATTTGACACCAAGTTGGCTACAGATGGGCTTAGTTGTTTCAAAATTGACCAACTTGACTATTTTTACGGATAGACTTGGCATTGCTTCTAAAGCAAGGCGCGCGTAGAAGTGGTGAGCAAGTGGCATAGGAGTGGTGAACATTTGGTGTGGAGATGGAATGGAGGAGAATTGATATGGAAGTGATTTAACGTGCACTGAAGTGGCAAACAAAGTATGGTGCCACCGATTCAGTTCTTAAAATTACACCCTTTGTTGAATTCGGCAATAACGCCCAAGGAAACCCCCAAATCGATTTGGAAATAACGTCCAAAAAAAATTTGCTGTTTATACGTATGGGTGGGCATGCTGTTCCGCAACTCCCTTGCTTGGTGTTACGGTCGGATTGGGAGTATGTGCGAAATTGGATATACTGAAGGTTTTCTATACTCCAAAATCGAACAGATAACCCAAGCAGGGGGTTGCAGTCCATACTTATTGCACTGTTTATGCATTTCCACTTATTATTTTAGGCTTTATCTACTGCTTGTTATTAGAACGAACCCTGAAAAGGAAAATAACTCCCAAATGACACAATTTTGTACAAATTGTACGAGATTTTTTAGGGCGTCATTGCCTAGCACCATTGAATTCTTGGTCGTCTTTCATGTTTTTAGTTTCCGGGTAAACAAAAATACGCAGTTGCAATGCCAAAATAGACCTCTACAGTATGATATGTCTCTACAAGGGGTATCTCTCTAAAAATCCACGTCGGTACCACCCGCTTGCCACTCGAAAATCAAACTTGTTCGAGATAAAGGGCACCAGATTGATATCACGCCACCTGCAAAATACCACGTCGCACCCAATTCGCTTTGATGCTCGTCTCTATATTTGTTCACATAGGCTTTAGCGATTCCACACGCTACTTGGTCACGACGCCACTGCCACACCACTTCGATGCGCGCCTTGTTTTACAATCACTCCAGTCTTTTAATAGCCAGACTTTGGACTTGACTCCTTTAGTGATATTCCACTACTTACTTCCTCTCAGACGACGAATGGTGTGCCAAAATACCTTGTTTGCAGATCTGTTACCACTGTCTAACTTTGCGTCTTCCAAGACTGCAGTCCATCCATTGGTTCTGAAAATGAATAGCTAACTTTGTCCGCGAAAAATTGTTTAAATAATAAAGCTTCCTAATTCTAACAGAAAGTAATATTGAGCACAATAATTGTAATGTGTGCTAACTCAGTGTTATAATTACGATTTAAACTAAAAACCTTTAGCTATGAAGTCAAATAGTAAAAATAGGCCACATCATAATCAGATAAAAGGATTTGTACAACAAATTACTTACCTACATCTTTCGAGTCAAAAATCAAAACAAAAAATAAAATACCCCCAACAAGTAATTTTCAAATATAAGCCCTTAATTGGCGATAAAAGCAACACGGAATAAACATATTTACAGATTACATACACATATATACACCGTTAACAATATTTTCGTTTATATATATTTTGTTATGTTTTCTCTCAAACTTATTGAAAAAAGAGCTAACCATTGCATTTTTTTTATGGTAAAACGAAAGAACCATTTTCGGTAGACATTTTGTTAAAATAATTTCTAATTTTTTTTTTTGTTTCTTTTTGTAAGTTACATGCATATACAAAATATATGTTGACTATTTCTAAATTACAAAGTCACTCCAGAAAAAGTACAAAAAAATAAGTACAAAAAACAAGTACCTACCTACAACCATAAAAAAAACGAAATTTATTTAATTTAAAAATTTATAGATTATGATTACGACTTTTATGGTTATTCGGATTATCGTGGCGGATACAATGAATCATATTATGACGAATATTACCGAACTTACGATGGAGAATACTTCTTTGACTATCCACCAAGCGGGGTCTCGCCAATTCCAAGTGGAGGACCACCCGCTGGTGAACCGCATAGAACGGCCAGAAATAATGTGGTGGGTTCCCTCTTCTACTCTTGTAAAACTTCTTCATTCTTTCAACAAAATAACCATTATTTTGTAGTAGTGAACCCTTTATTGAGTTGATTTAATTTATTTCTTTATTCTTTCTTACAAAACAAACAAACAAAAATCTGTTTTGTTACGTTTCTTTTTTTTTTTCTGTTTTGAAGTGTTTATTTTGTCAATATTTAATTTTTTTTTATTTATTTTTTTTCTTTCGTTACTGCGTACTCTACATGTGTTGATTTATTTTTTACTGTCTTATATTCGTACAAAAAACGCACACAGCAGGATTGCAACAACAAGAACAACATCAATAACAAAATTTCTCAATTGAAACACGTAGCACTAGTATGTTAGCCCCCCGGTGGCCAATAAAAAATAAATCTTCGTCGAAAATATATGTGAGGCGGTGCAAAAGCTAAAAAAAAAAAAATATTATCTCATCACGATCTATATTCGCATTAGGGATTGTATTGTTTAACCACTAACAAAATTTACGATTTTACGCACCACCCATATGTTTTATTTATTTAACTTTAATGTTACTTAATTTATTTTTTGTTTTACTAAAAATGATATAACACATTTTTACTTTATAAAATGCTTTATTTGCTTTATGCTTTTTAATCATGCTTTGTTTTTCTTTGATATTTTATTTATATTTGAATGCAAATGTTATATTTTGTTTATGCTTTTTGTTAAGTGGCTTTATTTCATGTTTTGTTTAAATACTACCTATTTTTTAACATACGGCTTTTTTATTCAGACAGCATACATATTTAATAGATATTAATTAACAAGAACAACAAAACCTCTTATAAAGGACATATTCGTTTCTTAGATAGTAGTATGTATTAAACAATTAAAAAAATATATTAAAACTTCTGATTCCACTAACATCGTGCTTTACTGTACTAACACTAAATACGAAAAAATTAACCTACTCTATTGTAAAAAAAATCAATAAATTTTATTTCATTCATTCACAGTAAACAAATTATTTACTAATAATTTTACACAACACACTTATACGTAACATTGTTTGGATTTTTGTTTTCAACTTATGTACCTATTCTAAATTGCATAACCAACAAAAAAATATGTCAATCGCAAAAAATTATTATTTTTATTTTTTTTTTTTTTACCTAAATTAATTTTTCAAAAATATCTTTAAATTTTTTTGTTTTTTTATTATTAATCACAATGAGTATGGTGAAAATCATATAAATGGAGACATAGTCATTAAGTTCGAAATGTGTTTTTCAAATCATAAGGGCATACATATATCGTTGGCAGAGAAAATAATTTTTATTTAAATGTCTTTAAAACGCTGCACATTAACTTACATATTAGCTACATACGAAACGAGAGGTGGTTCAGTAATTTACAGTAGCTACTGTCATAAATGTTCCCAAAGTTACTCTAAGTATACTGCTTGAGTTTGTGACTAAAGAAACGGCAGGTTATCTGTTTTAGTTGTGGATAAGAAGTTTAGTCGGTCGCATCGACCGAAAAGTTCTGATTACATATTGCCTTAGTAGGTATCTAGAGGTTTTTAGAAAACCCGTCAATTGACTCATCTCCATTTTCACATACGCCTATAAGCATACTACACCCGTGCGTCTTTTAATGGATAACCTGAACAGTGAACATTTGAAAAATTAATGACGATATGATTGTCTAAATCAAGAAACTGCAAATACTTTTAATTCCCGTATATTCTTAGAAGTGGAACGAATTTCTGTAACATAGTTCCAAGTCCAATGCTGATCTTATCGTTATCACCCCTTGTAGTATACATAGTACTAGTGTATTTTTAAAAGTGTAACACAGTTACAAACCCAGTGCAAATCTTATTACCACTTGTACTCAAATTCAACAGCCACTTGTGAGACTTGTGGACTTAAGGATTGATGAATGAGGAGCTAATATTACCATTTATTTTTTTATAAAAAAGGGGATTCCAAATCCTGAAGCACTCAGACCAATTTCGGTCCATTGTACAACCAAGCACAAACCCCTTTTTTGTATTGTGGTGAAGGAACTATAATTCGTTTCTTTTTTATGATCGGTGGCAGAGTATTGCTGCCTTCCTATTACCATAATATGGATTTAAAAATCCAGTTTTTAGTAAATCTGTCGCTAATTCATCCATAATTCACAAAATTGCCTATACATCTGAACAATTCCAAAGCTTTTATGCAGATAATTGTACCCGGACAAAAATATTTTCCTAAACTAGATCTGGTGTGTCAAGTTTATACCGGCAAGACAAACACAAAAAAAACATGATTAAACCTTTAATTACACAATTTTAGCTGTAAACCAAGTTATGTATACTGCTAGGTTTCATATTTCACTCGAATCCGAATCGCTCAAAATGCAAGAAATTGAAAACGAATTCACTCGATTTGCAATTTCCATTTCACTTCGATTTCTGGAACCTAGCTGATGATGTCAAACCCAATTTCGCTTTTGCATTTGAGCTCTAATTTATTTATGCTTCGTTAAGTTTTCTACAGCAACGCTTAACGTTTGTGAATGAAAAAATTCTGTGTCAAAACACTACACAGCTAAGAACGGTTTAATCAATTGAAATTCTGTGTTTTATTTCCTCCTAATTATTAAGCGAAATCCCAAGCAAAGGAAACCGTCAACAAATGTAGCCAAGAATATAATTTTGTTAATCTAATATCTTTTACATAAATGGATCAATTTGCGAAATTTCTCGGGCAAAATCATTCCATTTCTCTCAGACATATATCTAGTACATTCAAAATTTAAACCTGTCGTATTTTACTTATGCAATATACTTAGTAACGCATTTTGAATACTCTTACACCAACTCGGTCTGATACACACTATTGTTGTTTCACTGCCACCATTTTTATTGTTTCACAGAAATGTTATTAGCCTCACCGGTTTGAAGGACTTCGCCTTCGTGTAATCCTTTTTTTTTGTCTTCGGCAGAAAGACCATATTTACCTCCTCCATTTCATCGGTAAATATATCCTATTGATAGGCGTGTTATATATAATATTAGCGGACCCGGCGAACTTCGTCTCGCCCCAATTTAACGCCTTCAGATAAACTCCAGAGTAATAATAAAACACAGAGAGTTCAAATTTCAATGTGATTTATTTGAAGGGAATCGAAATCAGTAGATGGTGATGTCATAAACTATGTTTTTCGATATGTTTTCCGAAGCAAAAACAAACAACGAAGACGGTTTGCCAACACGCGAACAGGCAACGTACAGATGACCGTGCGCAAAACAGGGAAATTCGAGATTAATCCCACAGACTTCCAACGATTGGCCTTGCGATTTATTGATTGTCATCGCAAAAGCCAATCGAACGGGGAACTGAATCTGCTTCAATTGGAATGAAAGATCAGTTGGAATAATCGGAATTCGCGGGATAAGGACTTCCTCTCCTTTGAATTTGCCCTTTATGATAGTCGCTTGAATCACATTGTTCATCAGTTTCTTGACGGACAACCGCGTACCGTTGCACAATTTCGGATGATTCAGATTCCGCAACATGATTATGATCGATCCCACCTTCAGCTGTAAATTATGCGGCGGAGTTGCTGGCACATCAAGCGAGTTTGAATTCCCCCAATTGAATAACCACACTTTTTACACGCAAACTTATTTTCTGAAAAAATTATCGAATTGATAATTATCGCATTGAACATCAATCAATCAATTGCAGAAAGCAAAATAGCACATTTGCTCAATAGAAAATGACAATGCGAAAAGGACAACTGGCGCCATCTATTATTTATTTCGCTAACTTCTCCACCCAAAATGCACACAAAACGTCTTTTATCACAATGAATTTCATAATTATCCGAAATTTCCCAAGCTTCCAAATAAATAAATTTTTCGCGTTTTTCCGGTATTTTCTATTTTTCCATTTGAAAAGCCATTCCGGGACACAAAATTCCATTCAAAAAATCAATTTTCGCTTTTTCCAATATTCCGACTTTTCCGGAGTGTTCTCCCAAAATTTTCTTTCGTAAAAACCTTTTCCTGGCAACTTTTCCGAGCAACAGAAAAAAAAAATTTGAGCCAAATCGGTCCAGCCGTTCTCAATTGATACTATACATTTTTGCCACCATTTTCGTATATATAGATATATTGCTGATCCTTGGAGCATTTATGTTTACTTTCCATTGCATTAAGGGTTAAAAATAATCCGTCAACTGAATTTTGACCACTTCTGGTTTTAAAATCCGTCCTGCTATCCTTCCATTTCACCCCTTATTGGCTTGGTGCCTGGGCTGATCTGACTTTTGTAGCTTCCTGAAAACTGTATACTTCCATCAGCACTGCGTTTGTGTGATCCATTATTGAATAATTGTGATCTTGGAACCTGGACTTCTGGAGACTACGGCAAAGTCGTCATCGCAGAGTACTCAAATATTGAGTGAAACACATTTTTCCAAAGTTGTGACTTCAGTCTTTGGCGAGACAAAGCTTGTACTAACAGTACTAAGATATCTACTGTTAATTTTTAATTTGATTTGATTTGTTGATGTGATTTCGACTAATCCCACTCCGAATTGAAGTGTAAACGATTTAAAATTCATACACAGTGTACGCTTACGTCTGAGCTCTCAGCTAAGAGGTGTATCCTAAGATTCGAATTAATTATCGTGTTTTTCCTCCAACAATACAAATCGCAAAAGTAAGTGTAACAAATACGAGCTAGTCTGTTAACTACTGGAAATCTACAACCGTACAACCGTTAGTCAGTTTTTGTGGCAGAATGCAGTAAAGTGATAGGGTTACGATGCCTATAACCTCACCAAACAGAAAATAAGAAGAACACAACTTAAATTTGTATTATCTACTACCTACTAGACTCAACTGCAAAATCTATCAGCAGACGTCACAAGTCCAGCCTAAATACGTATTCATAAAACATACATACTTTTGTGAAAAAGTAGATTTTTTTTTATAGACGCGGTTAAAGGTCTTACCTTTTGGTGACTGCTGCAAGAAGTGCCCCAACATTTTGTTATAAACGATAACAACAAACCGTTTCCTTGAACATAATTATATATTATATTATTCAAAACGATGTTTGAAAGACGAAAAAAAATCACATTACCAAAACCATGAAGCTTTAATTTGAATTCTTTTTGACAGTTAAGGTTGCCGAATGTCAATTGCGGTAAATAATTGTCTTCGTCTATTACCTCGGATAATTTTCTAACACTATCGTGGCGAAAACGAACATTTCGTTGTTTCGGAAGCAAGATGATAAATAATTTATCCTATTCACTAATTTTATCAACTTTTTCCTTTGCTTAAGATTTAAGCTTTATAATTACTAATTTACTTGGTTATCTGAGCACAGCATATTTTGACAGTTATTCATTATATTGCTGATCAGGAATGCGAATGCTGGTACAGCAACTTGAAGTAGATTAAAAAAAATGTGAACGGATAAAGAAATACAACAATTACTGTCCATTTATTTCATAAATATACCACATCGCTCTCAGGCACCTCGGTTCGGAGCTTGCACGACGCGACGTGCTCGAGCTCTATTGCCTTAAAAAAAAATGTAAATGATGAGCTCAGTGCCAAACGTTGTAGGTAGCAAATATGTAGGATAAATTTGTTTGTGCTAGCCAAAAACTCATTAACGTGTGCAAATTCATTTTCAAAATGTCCAGCTGTACAACAATATGTATTAACTCCTGCGAATGATATGTGCTCACATAAATTGTTTTCTTTTTTTTTTTTTAAGAAAATATAAACCAATTTGGTAAAACCTTAAACAATAAAAATTGTATTCTATAGCTGTTAAGTTTTTTTCTTATTTAAAACAAACTAGTTTATTGATTTTGTTATTATTATTATGTTTTGCTTTCTTTACGTTCCATATTATATTTTACACAAAAAAAATCTAACGCGTTTAATTCGATTTTTTTCTTTTTTTCCTCTTTTTTTTTTATTTTTCGGTAATCATCTTTGAAAAAAAATTATATATATGTTCGTCAAACTTTATGAAACAAAACAAATTCACTTAATTATGTTAATCAACAAAACAAAAAAAAAACCTTTTCGAAAATTACAAAAAACAAAATCGTCTTGGCGATCACTATATATATAAACGAATAAAAAATACAAAAAAATTATAAATGAATAAAAAAAAATGAATAGGAGGGGGTTGGTCGTGGGCGTGGAATCACGGCCACGCGTGGCCGAGCCGTTGGGCTCCGTGGCAACATCAATCGTCCGGGGGGCCCTCAAGCGGCGGCGGCGGTGGTGGGGGTGGCGGCAGTTCAACGGGTGGCGGCCACCGTGGGGGCTCAGGCAACAACCGGGGGGGTCCATGGGGCGGGACAAATTCGTCTCAACGCTCGTGGCACCCAGCGCGCCAAGCCACTACAAAATTTACCAGGTGAGAAAGGTTCTACTACTTTACATAAAAAAGGTCTTTTTATCCTCTCTTATTGTCAATTTTTTTTTAAACAATATATTTTTATATACTTTCTTTGTATTTTCCTAAACACATTTAAAAAAACAAAAACGTAACCGTTCATTACATAGACAAGATTCTCTTTCACACAATTTCTTTGTTATTTGAGCGTTATTCATAATAATAAAATTAAATAAAAATGTTCTTTATAAACAATACCATTCAAAGAATTTATACAACAAGAAAAAACTTTAAAAAACGTGTGCTTTTTGATTGAATGTGGGTTCTCTTACTGCTTTTTCTTTTGTCTCCAAATTTCAGGAAAATGATTTCCTCTCAACATTTTCTCTCACTCTTCACAATTTTATTTTTGTACTCCAAAGATTTTTTTAAAAGTTATATTGTAACTGCTTTAAAAGTACTTTTATATTTATTACTTCTCTTTGCATGCTTCTATATACAAAATGTTTTTTTTATATAATTAATGTTCTCGATAAAAAATTGTTGTGTATAGATTTTGTTTAAATACTTTTTCTAAATAATTCATAATTGTTTGTCTTTGTGAAGTTTGTTCATTAAAAGAGAATGTAATTTGTCTTTAAATTTTTTAATATACAAAAGAAAATGGCTTATCAATGTTTATTTTCAATTTAGTTTCCATTATTGGTACTTGAAAGCAGTATGGGACTCAGTATCAGTTTTTTTTAATCTCTCCTCTTCTATAAAAACAGAAATAATTAATTAAATGAATCGATTAGTATTATTAAGTGCGTTGAAGCAGTTGTGGGTATATGAGAGAAACATAATTTAACGTCATTGCTCTGTGTACAGTGTTAATTTTTTTTATTTCTGAATCATATCATTTATGTTATTATTTTTGTTCTTATTTTGTTTTATTTTTTGTTCTCTTACATTGAAATTAACAATATTATGTAAATGCAATTTTAATTGTTGACCCACCTTTTATCTCAAAAAAAGAAGCTAAGTCTTTTATTCTCACTCTCTTGATATCGAAATATTTTCTCGTCAGAATAGACAGTAATTTGGTTAACCACATCACTACAAAAAGACCGTATCAGCTACATCAAAAATATGCAATAAAAAAAAAAAACAAAAATATACTGACGAGTGTATATATAATTTTTTTTACAATAAAATCTTACAGTTTCCATCTAATCATATCCAATTAATAATATGCAATAATAATAATAACAAAAACTATTTTAAAAACGAAACCACCGATAATAAATGATTTGGCCTATTTTTATTGGCTTTCCGTTTGCATAGAAAAAAAGACAAAAACCTCATCTACAATTTTTTTTTTTTTAATAATTTTTCTATACTCAATGAAATTATTATTTTGCATCTGATGTTAAATCGAAAAAAGAAATTTAAAATGCAATTTACAATTACCACACAATATTTTTATAACAAAAAGAAAAGGAAAAAAATGCGATTGCACATGCTACTATTTAATCATATATTTATAGTTTTGTTTTATATTAAAAAATAAAAATAAAAAGAAAAAAATTTGGTTTATTTTTTTTTATTTTTCAATGTGTTCTAAATCATTCCCCCGCTTTGCTAACATTTATGTCCTCTTAATATATACATTCTTAATACAATAAATATTTATTCATATTTGTTATTATCCTTACATCAATACTTCTTGTTTCATTAATTTATTAAATACTAATCGATTCGTTACTTTCACTATTTTTTTTTCTCTTAATTTGTTATACGTTTTTTTAAGTTTTTTTTTTTTTTAATTGTAATGATTTTTATTATCTTTTCATATATTTTTGTACTGTTGGCCATATATTAATTTTTATTCTAATTTTATTTGCGTTGCGGGATTATTATTATTGTTTTTTTTTGTTTACTTATCATTCGAAAGCTCTGAATGTGTAAACAGTACAAAACAGTTCTAAAAAAGCGATAAAAATATATTTGTATTCGCTTTCTTTCGGTATATACCTTGCATATAATAAATTTTTAATTTTCTCTTTCGATAAATTATTTTAGCATCCGTCGCATTTTTCGACCTAGTGAAATGAAAGAAATCAAAGAAAACTCAAATGAACATTCTATTATCGCAAATTCAAATTTCAAGAAAACCTACGTTTATTGTTCTTAGATAAATTCAATTTACTTTGTTAATATTTTTTTGTCTGTTTTTGAGAATAAAACATAAATTTAAATTTATGTTCTACTTTACTATTTATTTTTTATTTGTTCTTATTTATTGTTTATGATTTTGTTTTTTATTTTAATTGTTGGAGTTACATATTTTTGTTTTGTTCATTGAAATTTAGGTAAATGTCCTTAGATCCTTCTATTCCATGTTCTTATGAAACAAGAGTGGTAAAATTATGTAACGGAAAAGGGATGTAAAATCTATTTATATTTTTTAGTAAAGGAAATAGCATTTTAATACATTGACGGAAAAGGGTAAAGAAAGGGAGATATTCTATTTATATATGTACTTGTTTTTATCTGTTTAAAATTCTCTTAAAATATAGGGAATCTTGGGCGTTATTTATAGGGAATTTTTCTTGCAAACTATTTTTAATTAAACTCGTCGTTAGCATTTAAAATTATAACAGGTAGGTAAGTGTGTCTGGATATGCTAACCGAGTACAAGCCGACATCAAAATGAAAATATAGATTAGTAAGAAACATTATCGACAGAAAATGGCATGTTATGTCAGTCGATGAATAGAGTCAAAAAAAGCTTAGGAGCGGAATTCCCTAAGGTGATAGTTGATATTCACTTTTGAGATAGTCAAATACATAGTTTTCTTCTACGTTTTCCAATAGTCACCAATTAATGCGAAAAATTAAGATTTTAGAGGGACAAGATGCGGACTTAAAGACTCGTCGGGCAGTTGAGTTGTTGGTCATACTCTCCACGTGACCATTGTATTTCAAGATGTTTGCAAACTGGAGTGGACCGAATATCACCAGAAAAATCTTTCTTAAAAGCGTCCCAAGAGGCTTTTATCAACTTTCAATAAGGGTCATGCTTCTGCACCATACAGCAGAACCGGAAACGGAATGATAAAGGTCTTCTATTATATATCCTTGGTTCTATGAGAGAAGACTTTACTGATGCTTCTTAGTCCGAGGAAACAAGAGTTTTTCAAGGACTTTTAAAAAAATGTTCCTCTGATGTCGGCTTGTGATTTTCGTACAATTGCTTCAAGAATGATGTTAAAGAAGTTACATGAGGGTGCGTCAAACTCAGGGCTACCGTGAACAAAATTCCCCCCGAAACATTTCCCATTTTTTCAAAAATAGGTATCGGCAATGAATTTTGAAAAAGGGAAACAACTTCCCCCGGAATAATTTGTATCTTGAACAAAAATTCCCCCCGGAATTCGATTGAATTCCCCCCGAAATATTTCCTTCGTAAATTTGCAGGTGGAATTTGAAAAGGTATGCAGTTTTTATGGGAATAAGTTTAAAGTCTGTTGCTTTTTTTTTTATTTATTTAATTTGAACCAAGGAAATAATAGTAGCAAATGATTAGTGTACCTAGACGTACTCAATGTAAATTTATTGTCATCAATGATTTGACTCCTGTCCGGTAACCACCTTCTGCAAAGAACCGCAGGCATGTATACATAGCTTGACGATAAATGGGAGGATTGGCGAATGTTTTTTTTGTTGTTGAGATATTGTCCGAGAGATAATCCAGCAAATATTTAAACATTGGTATATTTAACTCTTAGTACTGGTGAAATCTAATAAATATCGTATGTTAATATCTATTTTGCAACGCTATTTAATTTCTACTTACAACACCTGTGGTAACTCCAAGGGATTGGATGAATCTCTTAAAGTTGTTCTGTTCAAACTCCCTTCATTTTTTTCCTGTTGAATTTTTTCCTCCGCTACCAATCTAAGCGCTGCGCTGTAAATTTTGTAACCTTAAAGTTTCCTTTTATATTTCACTGAATTAAACACTTTCTTTACTAAAGTAAAGATAAATCCAATTTGCATCTTTGCAATTACTAAAATTAACACAATTCCTTGATTTACCACAAATAATTTGCAAAATAGTTCCAAATATGAGCTTAAATGACAACTGAATAAATCTCAATTGACAACTGTCAATGCATTCGAACATATTTTCGAAGAATTCCGGGGGAAATAAATTCCGATTGAGATCTACGATAGGAGGAATAATTTCCAGGGAACAAAAAATGTTCGGGGGTATTTCTTTCCCCCGGAATTGCCGATAGCCCTGACTGTCTCCAGCGAGATTTCTCTATCGCCATCTTGCACGTACCAATGAGCTTGCTAGACACGCCAAAACTTGACATAGCCTTGCATTATTCATCCCTACATACGCTATCATATGAAGCCAACTTGAAGATAAAGATGTTGTGTGTATCGATCTGGAATTTTTGCTTCTTAAACAGTGGGTAAACTCGGTGAAGGATGAAAGCAGCTTTCTTGAGAACAAATTTCATAAATTATGAATTACACATAAATTGCTAAATTGAAGTTCATTCAGAGATATTAAATGTTGTTTGTGAAGGTGTTAGGTGGCTGACTTTCTGATTCAGACCATAGTTCAGATTTCGCCGTATTGACTCGTATGCACCATCTCTGGTAGTACTGGAAAAGCTTTCTGACGTGGGCTTCTATTTGCCCACGCTGCAAATATCCGCATCGACATTTCCTATAAATTAGTCGTTCTTTTGATGACATTTTTCGTCATCGCTAGATAAAAATTTGTTTAGAACATGAATCGGTGGAATTTAAAATGGTGTTATCACACGTTTATGAAATTTGTCACTCAATAGTCCCATTGTTTCACTGTGTTGCATGGGGCGCCTCGCGCCGTCCTGCTGAAAATAAATGTCGTCCACATCCACATCATCAATTTCAGTAAAAAAAAAAGTTAGGCAACAGCGTCCAATAATGCAATCAATTCGCTCAAACGGTTGCATCCCAAGGGGTTTTTCCACTGCACCACCTCTCACGAACGTCTCCCAAACATCAGACAGTATACCTAAATGTCTTGAAACACCTCAATTCTGGGGGGTTATTCCCAAATACGCGGCGGATCGTATTGAAAGCGATACCTCCATTTCGACCGTCTTCGCTTTTGGTTATTCTCAAATGCGAACGAGTGCGAAAATGATATTTCCAGTTTTTCCATTCTGAGTTGCAATTTTCCATGTATTTTTCCAACACTTTGACAGCTGTATAATAAAACAAAAATTGGTTGTAAGAAGCTACGCCTAACTATTTTAAGGTTTTACTTAAACCTCGGTTATTAAAGTTCGATGTCCTTTCAGTTGCAATTTTTGCACCAGAAACGGATACAAAATAAACATAAAATAATCGGAGGGAAATGAAAAACCATGTCGTCGAGTGTACCGATGCCGATCAATAGTTTGAACGAAAGGACAAACTGGAGGACATTTTTAGAAGCTGTTCGATTTGTTTTGTTAACATACATTTTTTTAATGGGTTTTTTCCCGATCTGCATAAAAAGCCCATTCAAATATGTAGTAGTTAAAAGCAGTAGTTAAAAGCAGCTAAAATCAAAAAAAGTTCCTACAACAATACAAAAATATTTTTACCTTTTAAAAGCAATTAGCAACGAGAAATTTTTCGAACAGCAATTTTATGAAGAGCATAGTTACAAAAACAAAACAAAAACGATCATACGATGAACGTTTCCTTATCTTTCGAAATTAAGTTTATGATTTCATAAATAAAATAAATACCTACATAATATACTTATACATAAAATCTAATTCCTTTTCCGTTTCATATTTTTCCTGAGAAGAGTCTTATATTTATGGCAATTTCGTATGACACAAAAAATAAAATAAAATACAAAAAAAAACAGTCTCTTATTTACAATATAAAAAGTTATAACTTTAAACTAAATTTAAAATAAAAACAAATTTCATAATAATACATATAACTAACAAATATTTTATTATCTTTTCATTACTCTTTCTTTATGGTATATTTTTCTCTTGCAAACATATAGTAGTAGTCGGTAAACGTAAATTTGATGGAGGTCACCAAAATCCAGGAGATTCGAAGCGACGTTACGCAAGCGGTTTAATAGGAAATGGTGGTGGAAGTTGGAGTAGCTTACCGCTGCCCCAACAACCTTTGGGCACAAACGGCGAACAATGGTATACTGATACTTTTCCAACATGGAGTTAAAAACCAACAACAACAATAATACACGCTACACTCACACGTAATTAATAAAACACAAAAAAAAAAAAACAAAAAAACAGCGACAACAACAACAAAAAACTTTTATAAAAACAAAACGTCCTTAAAATTTTACTAAAAACAAAAATGAACGCTTCAAGAGTATAAATTTCCCGATAATTTATAAAACAAAATTATAATCGCAACCTAGTAGATGTATAAAAAAAAAAACTAAACATAAATTAATTAAAAATTCTTATTTAAATTCTAAATAATTGTTGATCTTTAAAAACTTGTTTCGTTTTTTAGTTTCATTCTATTAAAAAAAAAAAAAAAACACAAAAAAAAATAAAAGGAAAGAAAATCTCTCTGATAAGATTTTGCGTGTTTATTTAGTTTGTTAAACAAAATTATTAAAAAAATAAAAACTGTACGCACTTTTTTATACCTAACTAGATAATTGCTTAAGAGATCTTGTATATATATTTAAAGAAAACAAAAAATTGATAAAGCTAAGATGAAATAAAAAATGACTGACAATTAAAAAAAAAAGATAAAACGTTTTGTAATGTTAGGATAAACAATTTTCAAATCATTAAGCAAATTTATATATATAATATATATATATAGATATATCGGGGAAGTTTATGAGAAAGCTGGTGCATTATTATATAATGTTACCACCTCTGACAAGACAGTGTAACATTAAACAAAATGATTATTAATGAAACGTTATATTTGTATAAAAAAATGTTTTGTTTTTCTGTTTTCAAACTAAAATCAAATTGTTTGTTTTTTTATTCGTTAAAAATTGGTTAAAGTTTAAGAATTAAAATACAAAAAAAAGCAGATTTTCTTTTCAAAATACAACAATAAAAGTGAGAAATACATATATACAATACATATATATTTTTAAATAAACAACCGAGTTAGCAGCAACGAATTAGAGACATCACAGATTTTTTGAATCTAATAATCTTTAGACTTTTTTTAGATAGTGATCATAGGCGTATTATATATCCATGTTAAAATAAACAAGAAAAAAAAGTAGTGAAAAGTCAACTTTTAAAATCAGTCCTAGCCATAGTTTGTAGCCAATTTCTGTACTTTTAAAGCGACAATTTAAAAAAAAAAAGGAAGAAAATACTAGCATACACCATCACCACCACCATATTTGTTTTTTTTTTTTTTTTTTGCTTTTTTAGAATAAAAGAAATATTTAAACAAAAAAATTACTCTTAACTATATATACAGAAAATTAAAAAATCAAATAATTCATATTTAATTAATAATAGTAACAGTTAACGATTTTGTTCTTTTTCTCTTTGTCTTTTTCTAATTTTCATTGAACAAACAAAAATTATATGCGAATGTCAATACGAAATATTGGATAGACCAATAAGGTTATAATACAACAAAAAAAACTCGACTGACATGAAATTTGTTTTCTTAAATTGGTGACATTTAAACAAAATTATCAAAAAAATGTCTGAAAAAAAGAAAAACTTCTTTTGAATATACTGCCCTCGTTGTGTAAAATTTTACGTGATTCGGAATTAAGAAAAAAAACATGATTTCAGTCATTTTGTATAAATACTATTTTTATTCTATATTTCTTTTGTTTTTCATTTGACAAAAATAAAGGCAAAACAAAAGTTGTAAGTTTTTATGTTTTAGACAAATTATTTTACTTGTTTATATTTTATTATACATATGTGTATTTTTTTTTTAGTTCGTGTAATTCATATTGTTTTGCATTGAAAATGGTGATAGTGTTTCGTTGAAATAAAATTAATTGGGGGGAAATTATTAAGAAAAATAAACTAAAACATTTTAAATTAAATTAAAATAATGTTCGGACTCGAAATTGTGATGATTTCTTTTTAAAAAAGAAAATTAAAAACATTTTTGTACGAAATTTTGTAGTAAATGAAAAAAAGAAAAAAACTCAAACAAAATATAACAAAAAAAAGTTGTGAAATTTAGTACATAATACAAAAATTTTAATTAAAACTTAAATAGAACAGAAACACGCGGGGTTTGGTAAATATATGTATACATATATATATTTAAATTTCTAATTCATATAATATACACACAAAAAAGAAACAAAAACATGCGCGTAGAGAAAAAGGACAATATTCTAATTTTTTCTTTTATTTTAATTTGTTCCATTATTCTTTTTTCATTTTTAATTAATCCTTAAGTATACAATAGAAATATATAAAAAATAATGATTTTCTTTAAAAAAAAAGCATACATATATATATATAAACACACACATTAAGGACTTTAAACGAAAAAAAAAACAAAAGTAAAACATTTTTAATCCATATTAAACAATTACAAACAAAATAAATCTAGACATAATTTTAAGTACATAATTAATGAAAAAAATATCAATTATATTTGTAGTACTAAAAAAAAAGAAGTAAGGAAAACAAGCAAAAAAACACTCAGCAACACACACGAAATAAAATCACAAGGTTCTAAACAAAAACCAGAAATGCAATTTCAAATTACAATACAAAATTTCAAAAACTATATATATATATATAATAATCTTTCTAATCGAACACACTTCAATTAACATAATATATTTTGCATACCGGTTGAGAGTAACGTCGCTTCAAAAAAACGTATTCAATAGAAAACACCAACAAAATTCTGTAATCGTTTCTTTTTCTTATTTTTGAATACGGACTTCAATTAATAAATCAAAATCAAATAAAAAATAAATTATATATATATACAAATACATTTTAGAATATAAATTTATTAATTTGTTTTTAGAATATTGACTTTATCAGTTAAAAAATAAATAAACAAAAATATACTTTGGTAAATGAAAAACAAGCCACATTTATAATTTAAGTTATTTTCTCTTTATTTCTCATTGAGTGTTTGCATTCTATTAGACTATTTGTACGAAATCACAGCCACATACAATACATACGCAAACACATAAAATTTACAATAACGAAAAAACGAAATATTTAAGTAAACGTTTTTTTATACATTATTTTGTTATGTTTCTTGTAAGGGAATCAAGTTTTATAAATTGCAATTATGTATGGAAATGCAATAAAAGTTTTTGTTTGTCTTTAAACGGGGCGAGAAAAATTTTTGTTTAAGAAAGTGATAAGTACTCGAATGTTTTTATATGTGATTGCATTTTATATAGTCATAATTCCTCAAACAGGATACCTATTTGCCTTCTTTATAAAAACAAAAAAAAAAACTATTTTTCTCTATGAAAATAAGAAAATATGAATTGTTTTCCGTATCAGAAAAGAAAAACAAGTTGTATCCCTAGCTCTTGACACAGTTTAATATTGTAAACTCATTTTTTATAAGAGAAACAAGAAACTATAAAAATAAGTAATAGAAATGAAAAAATAAAACACATTAAAACAAAAAAATTGGAAAACAAATAACAAAATGTGAAAAAGTAAGCCGCAGCTTTTTATCTCTGATGACCTCTTAATCAAATACATACAAAAGTAAATAAAAACAACAGCAGAAAACTTGAATTGTTAATGAATACTGAAAAAATAACACTCTGACATAGAAACTATATTGTTAAATTAACAAACAATATTTTTTGTTAACAAAGCCCAGTGATAACTATTACAAGACACGTCAAAAGAAAAAAAAGAAGAAAAAAACATCCAAACACACGAACATGGAGAATAATAAAACAAAATAGGCAAAAACAAATAAATATCTCGTTTTTTTTCATTGTCATTCTTTTTTTTATATTTCCTAACTTCATACTTTGTTTTTTGTTTTTTATGCTTCAACACAATTGTTTATCTTTTTTTTATTTATAAATAGTAAGTCCAGTTAAGATTAATTGTTTGATATTTTTTTCTACTGTTACTTACCTACCACTACTCCACAAACTATTAGTACTATAATAAATAAAAGAAAATATAATTGAAAACAAGAAAGCAAAACAGATATTTTAATTTCATAATTTCTCCCGAAATCCCAGTTTATCTTTGTATTTTATTTGTTGTTTTATTTTTATGTAAAATCATTGATTGCCTTATGTTAAATATCGAACTAATCATATATGGTATACATATATATTTTTTGGAAATAAAATACATATAATTTTATTTTTTACTGATGAAAAGATAGAGAGTATAAAGAAATATAGTAGATGAAAATAAACGAAAACAAAGAAGAAAGTTACAATAAATTCTTTTTCTGAAAGGCAAATTTCATTCAAACCAACTTTTCGTGAAAATTTCTTTTTTGTTCAGTTTTATTAATTTTTTTTAGATACATTATGTAGGTATTCTTTTTCGAACGTAAAAGAGCAGTACGAAGATGAAAGTAAATGTTATGTCTTTTCTTTTAATATAAGCCGACATGATGCGTTGTTTACACATTATATTAAAACGAAAAACAAATGGACACTTAACAATGAAAATAAAAATCGTTTTATTAAAAAAATCTACGTTTGGGATACGGAGCAGCACATATGGAGTGATTTTATATGGCTATATTTTGTGTAGCTGAACCGGTAGCCCTAGAAATGCTACAACGCAATTGTGAAGCTAAGAAATATTTCTCTCAATATGATAAAACCTGTCATACGATTAAAATTTGTATTTCTATGGATGGTGGCGATTTCCAACCGTCAATTTATATATAATATATATCAATAAATATATTTCTATTAAATAAATTCCTGTTTTTTTTTTTATTTTACTGCAAGTTTGTGAAGAGAAGACGAAATACTGGAAATTATTGGACTAAGTATACAAATAGGATTTAATACCAAATCATAGAGGGAAGCTTTTAAAGGCTGGCCGTGTATAACATGCACACTGCACAGTGCACACTTACCTACATTTACTTATGCGGCTCTCTTTCTCGTGTCGCACTTCGAGTTGGTTGGCCTCAAAGGCCGAATTACCGCATCCCTAATGGAGTACTACCTGAATTTGTTATTGTTTTGCGTATGTAGGTACTGCACGTGTCCGAACTCCGAATCCCAGTTCGTAGTTTGAAATTACATTCATCAGGGATGCATTCATCTGATAGAAAGACTTAAATATTTTCTGAAATAAAACCAGTTACTATTATTTTTTTTTTAAATTGCATTAGGTTTATTACATCATTTCCGATTATATTTACTTGAGTCTTTGTTTATCACAAAATTGAAAAGACTTTCATATATTTTTAAATATTTTTTTTTTTATTTATTAAAGTAAAGGGTCCGCCAAATAACTTTTTTTTTTTGAAAATGCTATAAAAAAAACTACTGAATATTTTCTCAAATTTCTTTTTTTATTTGAAAGTACAATCCTTCCGGTTAATAATGGAAAATAATTTCATTCAAATGGCTGCCTCGGCTGGCCATGCAGTAGCCTACACGATCGGTCCAATTTTTAAGCACATTATCGATTGTGTGCAGCTGTATTTCACCGATGGCTTCACGAATATTGTCCTTTAAACCGCCAATTGTCTCTGGCATGTCGGCGTAACACTTATCTTTTACGGCACCCCATAAATAATAGTCCAACGGTGTCAAATCGCAGCTCCGCGGTGGCCAAACGACATCAGCTTTGCGGCTGATAATGCGATCTTCAAAAACAGGGCGCAAAACATCGAGTGTAGCTTCGGCTGTGTGGCACGTAGCGCCGTCCTGTTGAAACCAAATGTTGCCAATATCCTCCTCTTCAATTTTTGTGAACAAAAATTCGTTCAACATGGCCCGATGACGATCGCCATTGACTGTAACGGCCACTCCTTGCTCATTTTCGAAGAAAAATGGCCCAATTATGCCTCTGGACCAAAATCCGCACCAAACAGTGACTCGTTTTGGGTATATCGGCTTTTCCCCCAAATGCGACAATTTTGCTTATTTACATACCCGCTGACGGTGCTTCTCTTCTTCCAAAATCCGTACGCAATTTTCGCACACATTCTGCAACATTACCATGATTTTCAAAGTAATGTCGCAATATTTCCCAGCGTTGTTCAAGCGTATACACAACCATATTCGTTCAGCGGAAGGATAAAACTAATTATCTGTCAAATCAGACATGAGCTAAGTGTTACCATTCGCGAAATAAGCACTAGTTGAAAAAAAAAACGTTAGATGGCGGACCCTTTATGTTTATGTACATAATTTACAAGATCAATTTATAATGTATATGAGCATAAAATATTTCATTAAATTTATGGTGAGCAAATTTGGCAGAAATGTAGGAGTGATTTTTTGTATGGCAGACTTAAGATTTCGGGAATACATAGGGTAATGATTTCGAGTCTTTCAATGTTCTATTTTCTTTAAGGTTGGACAAATAGTTCTCGTGCAATCTGGTAAAAATTAGGGGTCTCAACAATTATTGAACCTATAGTTGGTAGCAGTTTCGCGGTTAGGTCTGCAGTATCATATTCCCTGATTCCAGAGGGTCCAGGTATCAATTTTACTACCTATAATATTCCACTTAGATTACAAACAACATCGTCTCATTTTTAAGACCCATGAGACTACCTAGATTATCCGTAAGAATTAAAGCTCGGCCGGTATGGTTCTGAGTAACGGATGCCTTTACAGATTGCTCCTAACTAATCAATATACACTGTCAATATAATCACCAATTATTTGTATATCCTGCACAAGAAAGTATGTAGGTATATGCACACGGATCAAATTTTGAATCGACTTAACCATGGCCCTTATTGTGATTGTCGATCAGCGATCGTCACGAATTGTCGATTGCGTCGATTGATTTTAGCTATTCGTACGCACAAATTTTTTTCACTTCCAAGAGAAAGCATCCACCAGACATTTGTAATCGACTACAAGCGACTGTCAAATCGACAAATATCAATCGCAATCGACAATCAAAGTTGTCGATCGATCGACAGTTGTCGACTAATGATCAACTATCGGCACTCACTCACATCACAATAGGGGGCCCATGTCTGCCTGTGGAAAACACGATAGCGTTTTCAAACGGATCGACCTAGGCGAATGAAATTTTGTGAGAGGACTTCTTTGGTCGTCAGGTTGGTTTTCAAAATGGGTTATATCGGTCAAGAAGTTCTGTTCTGGTACATCCCACACAAAACCAATACTAGACCCAATGTTTTATCCAAGGGGCTTACTTACTTACTTACTTAAGGTGGCGCTACAGTCCGGGGTGGACCTGGGCCTCAACCAACAAGCGTCTCCAGCCAGCACGATCTTTGGCCAGCTGTCTCCAGTTTCGCACGCTAAGTTGGTTGAGGTCCCCTTCCACTTGCGTGCGCCACCTGAGTCGCAGTCTTCCTCTACTGCGCCGTCCCTCGGCGGAGCATTCACGCCCATTCGCTCTACATGACCCAGCCACCGCAGTCGTTGGACCTTCACTATTCTGGCTAGGTCGATGTCGCTGTACAGCCCGTACAGTTCGTCGTTGTATCTCCTCCTCCATTCACCGTCTATGCAGACGGGACCGAAAATTACTCGAAGAATTTTCCTCTCGAAGCAGCCAAGAGTAGCCTCATCCACTTTTGATAGAGCCCATTCCTCTGCACCATAAAGTAGGACTGGGATGATTAATGTCTTATAAAGAGTCACTTCAGTTGTTCGAGAGAGGGCTTTGCTACTCAATTGCTTTCTTAGCCCAAAGAAACAGCGATTGGCAAGAGTTATTCTTCGCTTAATCTCAGCGCTGATGTCATTGTCTGAGTTCATAGCGGAGCCTAGGTAGACAAAGTCCTTTACCACCTCAAAGTTATATCTGTCTATAGTGACATTCTGTCCAAGACGTCGGTGTTGGGTGTCCTTTCTTGATGACAGCATATACTTTGTCTTGCCCTCATTGACCGCCAAACCCATCTTCGCCGCCTCTGTCTCAATGCTCACGAACGCGCCAGTGACATCACGCTGCGTTCTGCCGATTATGTCGATGTCGTCGGCGTAGGCGAGTAGGTGGACGGACTTTTGAAAGATAGTGCCTCTGGTGTTAGCGTTTGAGTTTTGCACTATTCTTTCAAGAACGATGTTGAAGAAGTCACATGACAGCGCATCGCCTTGTCTAAATCCTTTTTTGACATCGAAGGTCTCGGTGAGTTCTTTACCGACCTTGATGGAGCAGCGTGCATTCTCCATTGTCATCCTGCACAGACGGACGAGTTTGGCAGGGATGCTCTGTATAGCTCGTCTCTATAAATGCTGTCATAGGCGGCCTTAAAATCGATGAAAAGGTGGTGGGTATCGATTTGGGCTTCCTGGGTTTTCTCCAAGATCTGCCGCAGTGTGAATATTTGGTCGATGGTAGACTTTCCTGGCCTGAAGCCACACTGATAGGGACCAATCAGGTTGTTGGCGAAAGGCTTCAGGCGTTCACACAACACAGCAGATAAGATCTTGTAGGCGATGTTAAGAAGACTAATACCTCTGTAGTTGGCGCAGTTCAGAGGGTCTCCTTTCTTGAGGATCGGGCAGACAATGCTGAGGTTCCATTCATAGGGAATACTTTCTTCCGACCATATTTTACAGATGAGTTGGTGCATGCTCCTAACCAAGTCATCGCCTGCCGCTTTGAATAGCTCGGCGGTTAGGCCATCTGCTCCAGCGGCTTTGTTGGACTTAAGCTTAGATATGGCTATCTTCACTTCGTCCAGGTCGGGTGGACGGAATTGTTGGTCTTCATCGTCCAGGTTGAATGGTTCATTCTGCCTGACAGCGGTATTTAGTTCGTCATCGCCGTTAAACAGTCTGCAGAAGTAGTTCTTCCATATCCTCAGCATCGACTGCGATTCTACTATGATGTTCCCTTGCTCGTCCTTGCAGGCTTCGGTTCGGGCTCTGTAGCCTTGGCAGCTTCTTTTTACCCTTTGGTAAAACTTCCGAACCTCATTCCTGTTGTAGCATCTCTCTATTTCCTCGATCGCGCGCTTCTCGTGCTCTTTTTTTTTTCTCCTGAGAAGCCGGTGTTCGTCTCTTCTTTTCTGCGCGTAGAGCTCACGAGCCACTCTGGTCCTTCTTTGCAGCGCCGCTTTGTATGCCTCTTGTTTCGCTGCATGTGCTTGCCGGCACTCGCCGTCGAACCAGGGGTTTCGTTGTGGTGGTCGTGTGAAACCAAGCACATCAGAGGCGGAGTCTCTGATGGCTTTTTGGCAATGTTGCCACTGGTCTTCAATGCTTGATGCTGGCTGCATAGAACCTCTTGAGAGATTTAGAGAGACTCGATCGGAGAAGGATCTGGTGATCTCTTGCGATTTTAGCCGTCCGACGTCAAACTTCCTCACAGTATTTACTTGTCTTGGCGGTGTTCGGGATATCCGAAGGCGTACCTTGGCTACGACAAGGTAGTGGTCCGAGTCAATGTTCGCTCCTCGAAACGTTCGGACATCCATAATACTGGAGGAGTGTCTTGCGTCGATCGCAATGTGGTCAATCTGGTTGACGGTTGATTGATCGGGAGATCTCCATGTGCCTTTGTGAATATCGAGATGCGGGAACCGCGTACTTGCTATGACACCATTTCGCCCCGCCGCGAAGTCGATCAGCCTAAATCCGTTATCGGAGGTGGTGTCGTGTAGGCTGTACCTTCCGACAGTACTACCAAAGATGCCCTCTCTTCCTATCTTTGCATTAAAATCACCTAGGACGATTTTAATGTCATAGTTAGGGCATTGCTCGTACGTCTTGTCTAAGAGCTCGTAGAATCTTTCTTTGGTGTCGTCGTCTTTCTCCTCCGTGGGGGCATGGGCGCATATTAAGCTAATGTTGGCGAATTTAGCCTTGATGCGGATTGTCGCGAGGCGCTCGTTCACACAGCTGAAACTTAAGACTTCTTGCCTAAGTCTGCCTCCAACGACGAAACCACATCCAAATAAGCGCTGTTTTTGCTGCCGATAGCAGTCGCCAGATGTCGCAGTTTTTCATCCTCTTCTTGCCCGGTCCATCCCATCGCACTTCTTGGATGGCGGTTAGGTCTGCTTTATAGCAGTTCAGGGCCTCCGCTAGTTGTTCGGCTGCACGTGCTCTGTTAAGGGACCTAACATTCCAAGTGCAGATCCGAAATTCGTTGTCCTTTATTCGTTTGCCAGGTTCGTCAATAGTAAAATCATCCGTATCCGAGGCTTGTTGTCGTTTCGGAACTATTGTTGTTTTCCGCAGTCGGGCAGTTACCCCGGCGTACAACCCCCAACCTGGAGGGCCAGGCCCTTTGTTGGACCCCTTGGACGAAAGGGGCCGGATTCCTCCGGTGTCAGTAACCCACTTCGGGGATGTGAGAGCTGCCGTTGGCCCATAAAGGGTTCATTCGCCACCATCTCTGTTTCAGGACCCTGACTAGTCCTGAAAAATCCTCACTGACCTCAGCTCCAAATATGTTGAAGTAGCTCAGGTAAGGTATCTGCCAAATTGACTGTTGCCGTTACCGTTGATTCAGTCTAGTGAATTCATCCGCCGTACGTCCTCTTTCTGAGGGGCTCATGTAAGACTTCTGAGACTCGTTCAGTCAGTCATTCCGACAGAGCATTATAGTGTTGCTATTTTCTTCGTGTTCAACACTCGCGCTTATAAGTTTAGCAAGCCAAGCCCGGAAGGGCGAGGCCAGTACCCGGTGGTTACCATGCGGAGGTAAAATAAGCACAATTGATGTGTATGAAAAAGTTACAACAGCTGGGCACCGCCAAGTTGATGCCAGTCAGCGCCTACCCGATTCATACACACCCAACCACCCAAGGGGCTAGCTTCTTGAATTTTATGAATTTGTGTTTCTTTATAGGTCTCTTGTATAAAATGTGGGTTTATTAGTACTGGGAGCCTCCATAACTATCGATCTTCTACACTATCAAGTCCAATCCCTCGAGGAGAGGTTATGGTCTTGGTTTACCTAGAGGACGACCGCCTGATAGCAACGACCGAATTTCATTTCGGCGATCTTACGAGAAATCTTGGAGTTGTAAAGAGATAAGCAGTCGATAGAGTCTGATAGGAGTCGATGAATGAAGAGAATGTCTGCAGCATCCCTGCGATCCTAAAATCTATTCAAGTTAATGACCACTTCTATTCAAGTTTGAAGTGGTCTTGATAGGGAGGCAGAATTAGGGGATTGTTTTAAGAAAGACCGCGGAGGGCAAATCGAGGAAAACGTCTTTGTATGCTTTCATGAACTTGTTGAAAGGGTGACCACGGTTGTCTGGCGTATTCGAGAAGGGGTCGAACAAAAGTGTGTCACTCTGGTCGCGTAGAGGTCGGAGAATTCCTTTGACCACCGTTTAATGAGTCCAAGGGATGAATTGGCTTTACGAATTATCTCATCAATATGCGAACGGAAATTAAGCTCGCAGTCGTACAATATGCCAAGGTCACGAAGAGGATACAGGTTGTTCATTAAAAAGGTATAAACGGGGAGAGGACATATTGTACTTATGTGATAATGTGATAGATTGGCATTTGGGAATATTAAGCTCTAAGCCGTTTTTGAGACACCAGATAGAAATACTATCTAGATCTTGTTGTTCCTCTCATCACTCGTGAATAAGGCCCCTAGATACTAAACTGTTATATACTACACCACTAATGAGTCGACAACCATCACTTCAGATTTGTTCACGTTAACCTTCAACACAAACGGTTACAAACCTGTCGAGTGCGAGCTGAAGTACAGAAACGAGACTCGGCCACAGCTCTGCAGCGCATTTCCAACACCCTGGCAAACACTTTGCCGGGGAGACTTTAAAGTTATAGGCATACCATATACCCCTATTATTGGAGCAATCCTTTTTATTCCCTTTCTTGAAAAATTGCACTATCACCCCAATTTGCTAATAGCCACATTTCTGGACGGAAATAAACAGAAAGCGCCAGCAATATTTCATTAATTATGATGTTGATGATATATTATTAAAGACGACTCAAATCATACGATAATTAATTCAACCAATATTTACATATAATGTAAACATTCAAAGAACTAACAAAAAAAAAAAAAACAGCAGTGATGGGTCACATAAAACTTTATGAGCGTGCCTGTGTAAATCAAGTTATAAAATAAAATTACTTAACACAATTTAATCAGAAACTAAAATGACACAGGAATCGCTATTCTTCAAGCACATTGCTCCAATAGAAAATCTTTTAATAACTTAATATTCCGAAAGTTGATAGCATCTTTAACAACTCCAACGGTGCGATGATGAATATAACTTTAATAAAAGCAGCACAATGAACAACCAATTAGCTGGTGTTGCGATTGTTTACATTTTCATAAATTACACTTACAAGAGACGGCAAGCAATTACCTCAAATTGCTCTGTGTGCAATATGCCGTTACGGCTGACCCATCGTGGAATCCCATTGAAAGTAAAATTGCCATTCATGAGATTATGTTTGTTTTATCACATATTTTTTTTAACAAAACAACAACACGCACATCGCTGATGGTGATTACACAATACACACATCACTCCACATTTCTGCCACGGGCGGGCAGTCATCTTATCATCTAGACAGTTGTTATATAATTCCTTATCACAGATTCCTCAGCTGGTGAATCTCTACAACAGAAAAACCACAACAATAACAATCGTATGTTTCTTTTATTAAGGTACTTAAATCAACAAATCAAAGGTGTACTATGTATGTATATAGGCACTATACGATCACCTTATCAATAAATAACGATAGAAGTTTGTGTATACTGTTATACACAATATGATTTTTGTTTATAGAGCTACCTCTGACATTGGTTGATTGGATAATAATTCGCGTGTAGCTCTGTTAAAATGATCACGTTTGTAGTTACAAATTTGATAACTGCACTTCACTGAAATGTTGTTTTTTTTTAGCACCAAGTTGGGTAAAATAAAATTAATCTATAACAATTTGAATACACTAGATGATAATTTTGTTCGTTGCAACAGGTTGTTGGTATTGGGCTCAAATTGTGACTCCTTGTTACTCAGCAGCTTTATCTTCTTTCTTAGACAGCGAGTGCTTAATGTACCGAACACCTTGTATATTCTGGGCATTGAAATTCGTAAAGTGGCATGCAAAGAGCAACATATTACGTGGTTGTACCTTCCATGCGAATCGCATGAAAATTGCTGAATACAACGATAAAGCTGTAATAATAAGCAGATTGTCAATTTAATAACGCGCACAAGGTCAACTGCAGCGTGTGCTATTAATAAAACAAATAAAAACGCAAAAGGCTACCCACCTAGCGTCATTGTTGGACTAATGAATTTGGGATCTTTTTTAAAGTCAGCAATAGCGGCCAGTGGTATACCCCAGTTGGCGACTGGTCCCCAAAAGTGTGTGCTATAAGACGGGATAAATATGCCATTTTCATATGCCTATTCGATTGGTTTTCATCATACAAACCTCATGAGATAATCGCGAAACTCTTTGCTTTTGAGATTGTTGAAAAACCTGTTGGCGAGGCTGCCTCCAGCTTTTGGAACTTGAGCCATGACTTGTTTTTAAATTGTTGTTTTTCTTTAGACTAATTATATCACAGACGAATTAGAAGACAGCAGCTGTTGCTAAACACAATTGAGAATGAAAATTCAAATCAACGATTTTCTAGTGTACTATGGCGAAAGAACTATTTCCGCCGATAGTAGTAGTATGTATATTCAGAAGACTCACTAACATGAATGGCGGAATTTGCTTTCCTCCAAAAAATATCGACTAGAAGAAATTCTTCAAACGCACTGATAAGAGATTTTTTTCATTCGCACTATTTTCTGACACGTTATGTAAATGTCAGAGCAAATCCGTTAAATGTCAAAAATATTTTTTTTTTTTGTAAAACAAGTAGTTCAATGGGACGACTGCTCCATCTATAGGATGATAGAGACACTTTTTGGAGCAGTGTTCTGTATTTAGTGGGCACTGGCTCTCAAACTGTTGGTAGAATGAAAACATATATTCAGAACATTATTTGGCCTTGAATGCGGAAGAAAATGTGTTAATTAATAGATACATGTCATGGTGAATGTGCACAATAATTACGTATTATGATGGTATAATAAAATAGTTTTTTGTTGTGGTGCTTTTACCATTATTAGACTATGTTATTGAGAAAATGGAAAAATCTCCAATTATCGCGCAAATAGAAACACAAAAGAAATGTAATATTTAACGAAAATAGTGACACTGAGCTGCAAAGATAGTTTTGTATTTCTTCCATAATACATAATATTATTGTGTACTTAGGGCCGATTTTTCAATAGTCAGATGGCCAATCAGATAGGGGTTAACTTTCAGATAACACATAAACCCATTTTTCATTAGTCGAATAGCAGCTTTTGAAGAATATGACATTGACATCTAACTGTCTCATAAACCATAAAGTTATCTGCCCGTTTCTGAGGCGGATAAACTGTAAAGCTAAGTACAGACGATTGTAAGATCTTACAATATTGTCAGATCTGTCAGTGCTCTGACAATGACTGACAATGAGCTTACAATAGCCAACTACCTTACAATACAAAATTGTTCGTTCAGATGGTTGTAAGATTTTGTCCCAAAGTCTGACAATTTCATTGTCAGATGGATGTCTTACAATGGTCTGACAATGACTTTTCTGACAACCTTGTCAGGTTGAAAATTGGGTATTTACACGGTCGGAAGATATTTGAATATGAAAAATTGGTCGATCTGTTGTCAGACATTGTCAGATAAATTCAAATTCTGGTGTTTTGTTTTTGTAGTACGAATAATGGAACAAAATATTGTACTTGCGAGATTTTAACTGCCTACAGAAGGCGAGGATGATGAATTGATACAAAAACGACGTAATATTTTGAAGAAGGATTGGGTGGCCCGTTATCAGAAATAAGGATTCTACTCCTAATAGCGAGCTGAGGAGCCGGAACTTTATCCCAATTTTTTGCGAATGTACTCAACACAATCCAATGAAATTCTAGCTTTGGTGACTCCACACATCAAGACACCAATATGCGCGCGATCATCCATTTAATTTAAGAACTACTGAGATTCTTGAATACTAATCACTTTTGCTTTAAAAAGTGAGAGAAAGAGAAGTTTCTCACGTCCTAACCTATTTTTCTTTATTTAGCATTCTGAATAAGATCTAAACAAATAAATTTAATTTTAAAATCCAAAATCTTCGAAACATAAAATAAAATATTCGCTAAGTACCTAAATAAGTTCCAAATTGCAACCGCTATAAAAGACTGTGATTTTCCATTGGGCACATACGATTTTTATTTCAGATCTCAACATTTTCGTGGCACATGGAAAATGAAAGTAGATTGATCTTGTATTAGTGAGAATATGTGTCATTCTCGAAAAATATCGAGACCTGCAAAATGTGATCCGGATCAAGAAAAACTTTATTTTTATTTTTTGTCCCAATGGAAAACCACATTAAGCATTCTATACTCTACATTCTTTTTTGTAAATACTAGTACAGCAACGTACACTCAGAAAAAACCGAGTTAAAATCAAGAATATCAGTGCTATTTTAATTATTTTCGTAGTATGGTTAACTCGGAAAATCTTATCACAAGTACAAAAATCGTATTTTGAGCTAATTTTTAATTAGCTTAAAAATCTTATTTCAATACTGTTTGGCGATGTTTTTTCGAATGTTCGTTCTTATTTTAAGAATATAAAGGCTACGTTTTGGACCATTGTCAACTTAAATTAAACTCGAAAACGCCGTGAATGAGGAGGAAATTCCTTAAACAAGACCAAAAAATCTATTTTTGAGATTGTTTTTAGTAAGCTCAAGCTGCTTGTTTCAATACTGTCGCGGGATTATTTTATGAATGTGGTTCTTAAATTATGGCTGAAACAAATTTGTTTTAAGAATAATTGAAGATCTACTAAACCGTAGATCACTGTAAGAATATCAGGGTTTTATTTTTTTCATATCTGTACTTTCGGTCTTTATGGAAATTAAACATGAAATACTTTCAACAAATCTTATAAAATGTAGCAAGCCACATACGTATGTACCTCTGACGTCAATAGAGAGTGTACAAAGAGAGCTTAACACGGCATGTAATGTAACCATTGGGACCATTCGCTGACGTCAAAATGACGTCAGTGCTACATGCGTCTATGTGGCTAGCTACATGCCGTGTACTAGCACCTTAAGGAAAATTTAAATTATATTTATTTATACATATTTTGATTTTCACTTATTATCAAATATTAACACATCAATCACTTTTAACACACTTATGCTTTTAAAACCGACGAAGTAATGAAGAAAGCAAGATTCAGTCCAGCCATAACGCGACGGCGAAATCAAATGAGCAGGTCAGTCGCCATCGCCATCGTCGCCATCATGCCTTGGAACAGTGAGGAGCGTACGTTTGCTGTCGATGCCTACGAACGGATGTTCTCTGATCTCAACCCAGCGTGCCTTCCGATATCGGTTCAATGTTGGGTACATGCGACAAGACGAAGAATAACTTGAATCCCTCGCCCTATCAGATGAGGGTGGGCTTTCTTGTGGACCGGGAATATCCAATTCTCTAAAGGCAAAGCATATTTTTTTCTGAAAAAATCTTGTAGCTCAGCTAACAGGCGGAGGTCAAACAACCTTACCTTTAAATATTGCTGGCATCACCTCATTTAAGTCGGGTGGGCGGAAAACTTGGCTTTTATTTTCTACCTAGACCTACATTAGTAGATTATCTGGAAAGGTAACGGGAGTGTATTTAGGGCTTTCTTTTTTCGATAGTCATCCTCGCTTTATTCACGTAAAATGTTTTTGCTTGACATTTACACTTATGATTTAAGAAATTGAGATGAGAATGGCCAACATTTCTTAATTAAGACTTTCACCGTGTTTGTAGTCTTTGTCTCTGTCACGTATCAGAATAGACAAATATGGAACTAGCGGGGAATGAAAGCAAACAAGGACATTCAATATAAGCACCTTGGACAGACAGTAACAATAGACGGTTATAATTTTGAGGTAGGTAGTAAGAGAAAGACTTTCCACGGTACTAATAGTCATTTTTAGTGTCCAGGCTAACTTTTACGAAGTTACAATCTGACCGTCAAAATATTTAAGTTGAAGACTAAAAATTATTATTGGTAAGGCCCTTCATCTTTCAAGACTCTGTGGTAAACTCTGGCCATATTGCCATCCCTGAGAACAAGCGAAGCGAAGGCAATTAATTAGCAACGAACTCTCACGAGCAATTAAAAGGCGACATTGTATAAAGATGCGAACGAAAAGTTATCAGATCACACATTGTTGATCGACATCCGACCCGGAGAAGAACTTTACTTCAGAGTAACAATGCAGTATAGGACGACCTGACCTAAAGTGACGTGCGAAGTTGAAACGGTACTTCAACTGTGCAACTGGAGGTAGCTAGCGATGGCTCGAGCTGCCTGGGGCCTGTAACTGTAACAAAACGCGACAAGTAGTTGTAGGACAAGTGAATTTCGACAACTTGTAAAGAAAAACGACAAGTCCGTGAACACTTCAACAATTATTGTCGCGATGAAAGATGACAACGACAAGTGGGAAATTACATAATTTCCCTTTTTCTGTAACTGAATACGACAAGTGTCAAGCAACACTTGTAGAACTGTGGTTCATTGAGGACAGGTGATTTGAATATAGACAAAAGCAGACAAAGTGAATTTTTAATGTAATACCTAATGCCTAACATTTATAATGGTGTAATTAATTCTAATGTTAGGTACTTATTTAGTCAAAAACAAAACAACTTTCTTTCAAAAACTGTATAAAATAAAAACTAATTTAATAAATAATAAACAAAAAATAGTGTGTTATGTATCGGCTATGTCGACTCATTTTCAACTGGCAGATGAATAGATACAATGCACAATAGTGTGGAAAAAACTGAATGGCTGTGACACGTTTGTACTGTTAAATTAAAAAAAAGTACATAAAGTACATAATACTGAAAGAGCGATGAGTAGGCTTTGCAAAATAAATTAGTTTATAAAATCAAAAACAAAACAAAAAAAAAATAAGAAAAAAATTAAACAAAAAGAAAATCATCAATTCAAATCAATTTAATAAATACTTTTAATAGTTATTAATATTTGCCAGCCCCTTTAGTATACTGAAGATAGTCACAAAATTGGACGAATTAGAGAAGAGCCAAATTGGCAGAACAGTGCAAAGTTCGAACTGTTAGTGAACGAACAAGATGTAACCATTATAAAATTACAGATTCAAGAAGAGTGCATTTTTATCAAATATCTGTACGAAACTACTGAAAACTCAATTTAGTTAAACATGTTTTTTTTAAGTTTAGAAATTTAACCGAAAATGTGTAACATCTTCACATCGGTTCGCGAACGCCTCGGCTTCAAGAATATTTCCCCAACACAATGGGAATCAGATTCACGACAATTGGGTTACACCTGGGTGCCACCAGTTATAATAACATCGTCAAAGGTCCAGCGTTACTTTGATAAGATCCCTCAGGAGAAAGTTCCAAAACTCAGTTCAAACGGTAATATGTAAGAACCTTGAATATTTACGTCTCTGTAATTATTCAATCAGCTTATTTACGGGTTTAGTTTGTCCATTTGTATTGGCGCTATTCTACGATACCCGGAGGCCCAGAGCTTAGCTTCAATGAGGGCCGAGGCCTGTGCTAATGTCTCTAATACATACATACATACATACACTCCGTGTCACTTGATTAGGAACAGACAGTTTTTTGTTTTAATTTTACGATATTTTTCAAACACTTTGCTAATCTGGGAAAAACCAATTGCAGAAGAAATGAAGGATATATTACGTCTATATTATAAAAAGAAAAATGGGATTAAGTTGATAAATGCAACTTTTATGATACTTTTCCCAAAAGGGTCATAAAATTGACCTGTTGTTTTCGTGTCACTTGATTAGGAACAGTAGCTTTTTCTGCCTGTTACCATGTTTTAAATCAAATAAAAGGATACTTTGAGTATTAGGGAGCTTAGTTCAAGTAGGTAATAACTTCATACAATCCACAACTATGGGTAAAGGAAAGTCATTAACCAAGGAAGAAATAGGCCAAATTCGAGCTTACCGGGCCCAAGGACAATCCATCCGTTTCATAGCCAGCAAGATTGGAAGAGGCGTCTCTGTTGTTAACAGCTTTATTAAAGACCCGGAGAAGTATGGAAAAAACGGCAAAGGAAGAGTAAACATAGCAATAACATGTCAGGAAAGGCGGGTGATACCGAGAGCTGCTTCAAATTCAAGGCTCTCCGTAAGTAAAATTGAGGCAGAAACTGGAGTTACAGCTAGCAGATCGACTGTTTATCGCGTGATACAGAAGGCCAGCCATATTCGTCATCAAAAAATGAAGAGGAAACCACCATTTAATGCGGCACGTAAGATCCAGCGCCTTGGGTTTGCAACAAGTGTGACAGGTGGAATCGAGAGTCATGCGACAGCTCTTAGGGAGCTAAACAGCTGTTAATTTGGACGGACCTGATGGATACAGCTGTTTAACAGCTGTTAGGGACCTGTTAAACCGCTGTTAAACAGCTGTATCCATCAGGTCCGTCAAAATAAAATTTTTTTCATCAGAAAAGACGAAGGTATGCGACTCTCGATTCCACCTGTCACACTTGTTGCAAACTCAAGGCGCTGGATCTTACGTGCTGCATTAAATGGTGGCTTTCTCTTCATTTTTTCATGGCGAATATGGCTGGCCTTCTGTATCACGCGATGAACAGTCGATCTGCTAGCTGTTACTCCAGTTTCTGCCTTAATTTTAGCCTTGACCCTTGAGAGCCTTGAATTTGAAGCAGCTCTCAGTATCACCCGCCTTTCCTGACATGTTATTGCTTTGTTGACTCTTCCTTTGTCGTTTTTTCCATACTTCTCCGGGTCCTTAATAAAGCTGTTAACAACAGAGACGCCTCTTCCAATCTTGCTGGCTATGAAACGGATGGATTGTCCTTGGGCCCGGTAAGCTCGAATTTGGCCTATTTCTTCCTTGGTTAATGACTTTCCTTTACCCATAGTTGTGGATTGTATGAAGTTATTACCTACTTGAACTAAGCTCCCTAATACTCAAAGTATCCTTTTATTTGATTTAAAACATGGTAACAGGCAGAAAAAGCTACTGTTCCTAATCAAGTGACACGAAAACAACAGGTCAATTTTATGACCCTGTAAAGTGTAAAATAAAACACAGTTTCTTAAAACGTTATAAACTGGCTACTTTATTCGACGGTTGGATGATTAATGAATCAATTTCAACTTTGTGTTCTTCGATAGATCTTTGACAATTACAATTTGACAATAGAATGACTGACATTAACAATTGACATAAGCATAGGTATAATGAGCAAGTTGCATAGGTAATGTATAACAGTTACAAATAATATAGTTAACAATAATTATGTTGGTTAAAGTTGTAACATTCTCCCCGCCTGTGAACGATATGTTCGCAATTCTTCAGTTACGTCACGTTACGTTGCTCGCCTCAATGCCAGTCCTGGTTTTATCTTCAGCATATTATTTCGTCTTGTAGGCTCTTGTTTACTTGCTCCAACTCACATGGAAATAGAGAAAAACATTATAATACAGTACAGACATTGAAACATGTAAATCAATGGACTACGCAGATAGTGTACAAAATAACAAAACAATAAGTTCATCTCCTTCTCTCCTCAAGTTAATAATCGCTGAATAAAGTGAATTTCTCTTGCCCTTGCTGTAAAATGAGTATTTTCATAGTACATACATCTACGTTGCGTTGTTGATACTCTTGTTCATGATGGAATAAGTATAAGGTGGTCTCGTCGGCAAAAAGTAGTCCCTTAACGACACGTTTTTCTCTTTATTCAGCGTAGTAAGTGTACGTTAACGAAGCGTTAAGGGACCAAAAAACGAACGAGTCGGCAGCCGACGAGACCACCTTATACTTATTCCACCATGCTCTTGTCTTGGTCGCTTCGGTTCGGTGCATTTATTGAATTTTTATTATTGTTTAAAGTGCGGGTAACTTATGTTATATTTATTAAAATTAGTAATTCGTGTGTGCAAAATGTGATTCAGGTAAGTTCTTATCATTATATTAAGATTTTCTACGAAAAAATCGTGTTTAATTTTCGCGAAACTTGTTCCATTAGAATAGCATTGGTTTGTGTGTGTGTTCATTGCTATCAATGGATTTTCATTTTGTTGTGTCTTCTTCTTCTCTTGGTGATTGATTGTAGGTAGCTGTTGCTGCATTGAATATAGTTGTTGTGCTTGTGCAGGGTGCGGGGTGCGGGGTGCGGGGTGCGGTGTGCGGTGTGCTCTCGATCTTTGGTTAGCGGACTGTATTAGTGGTGTTATTTTATATTTTTTTTTTTATTTATTTACGACAATCAGTTGGTGATACATGTTGCCAGGTAATTCGATGTTGCTGGGCAAATGTTGTTTCGTAATTGGGTGTAGGGTAAATCAACGTTTGTGATTTAATTTAATTTTTTTGTTTTTTTTTTTTTTTGTTTTTAGTGTTGATTAGTGCTTTAAGAATATGAGTTAAATGTTGCATGATGTTATAGATGCGAGTATGTTTGCCTTTGTAGTACAGCATATAAATAAGAATTTAATTTTGAATGTGTTTGAATGAATGTGGCATCTTGTTATATTTTTAATATTTTAGGTGTGAAAGGCCATATATGTTTTTAGTTGTTTGTCATTTGAGTGCCTTGAGTGAGTGTTTATGATGAGTGTTTTGAGTGAGTGAGTGCCTTTATGTGAGTGATTAATGTGATATCATAATGATTGTGTTCGATGCGTTGAATTGGAATGAGTGTGATGTCATTGAGTTGAGTAGGTTGATTGCATTTGATTAAATAGTTGTATGAGATAGGGTGCCAGTGTAATGTCTGATTCCGGTATTGAGTGAGTGGATTATGTGCTATAACAAGTGTTGGTTGAGGTTTTTTTTACTATTTGTGTGTTTGACTAAATTGAATGCAGTCATAAAATGAGTGAGATGTGGTATGAATGTGTGTTTGTTGTCGAGGTTGATTTGTCGATGAGTAGAAATGAGTTTGGTTATGGTAGGGTAATGCTAATGTAATTGTTTAGTTTTGCTATATTTTTGAGTCTTCTACTGTAGTCTTGTTAGATGGTAAGCGACATATTTTAGTGATCGGCCTTTTGCATTCTCCATTTTCTGTCCTCAATTTAACGACACGAATCATGTTATCTGCTCCTGGATATGTTGCGCTGATACGACCGAGTCTCCATTTGGAGGGTGGTAAACGCTCATCCTTCAATAAGACTAAGTCGTCAATCTTCGGTTGTGCTTCTATATTTAGCCATTTCGGGCGTTGTTGTAAGCGAGCTAAATACTCTCCGCTCCAATGTTTCCAGAAAGTGTGAACAGCAACTTGTATTCTTTTCCACCTGTCGATATAAGATACCTTCTCTGATGTTAGATCTGCCTGTGGTATGAGTTGGGCAGATGTTCCAATTAAAAAATGTGCCGGAGTTAATGCGGTGAAATCATCGATATTTTCGGTCAGCGGACAAAGAGGCCTCGAGTTAAGACATGCTTCTATTTGGGCTAGAAGCGTGCTGAGTTCCTCGAATGTCAGCGTTTCGTTTTTTACTACCCTTTTTAAATGGAATTTTACAGATTTCACTCCTGCTTCCCATAACCCTCCAAAGTGAGGAGAAGCAGGAGGAATAAAATTCCATTTAGTTCCGATGTCAGTTGATGTTGTAGCAATCTCCGTCCAATCTAGATTTGCGGCCTTGAGCATTCGTTGCAACTCCTGGTTCGCACCCACGAAATTCTTCCCACAGTCACTGTAGATTTCAGCGCAAATTCCTCGTCGAGCTGTGAATCTTCGAAAGGCAGCAAGGAATGCTTGAGTGGTCATATCACTCACGGCTTCCAAATGAATGGCCTTTGTTGCCAAACAGACAAATATTGCGAAGTACCCTTTGTAAATCTTACCGCCACGTCCCTTCCATGCCTTAACATCCATTGGTCCGGCATAGTCCACTCCTGTGTGTGTGAATGGTCGAGATATCCTAACTCGAGGAGCCGGTAAATTTCCCATTAGTTGTTGCATGGGTTTGGCCTTGTACCGGTAGCATATAACACAGCGATGGATATGCTTTTTAACGCTCCGTTTTAGGTTGAATATCCAATATTTGTTACGGAGATAAGCGGTCATTTGCAGTACTCCTCCATGAAAGGTCCTTTCGTGTGCATCTCGAATAAGTAGCTGTGTAAAATGATGATCTGTTTTAAGAATGATAGGGTGTTGCTGATCAATTGCAAGGTCAGAGTTTTGCAATCTTCCTCCCACTCTCAAAATACCCAGATTGTCTATGAAGGGATTAAGAGATCGAAACGGCTTCAAAGTTGATGGCTGGTTTTGACGTTTGAGTGCAATTAGTTCCTTGGAAAACAATTCTTGTTGTACTAGCCTGAGAAGTGTTAGAGTAGACTGTTGCATATCTGAAGGAGAAATTGTTGCTAAAATCCGAAATTGTTTTGGATTTCTTGTATTATAGATGAATCTCCGGCAATATGACATGATTCGCAATAATTTCTGCAGCTCGGAATGTTTATCTATTAGTGCAAGAAATTCATTTTTAGGTTGTATAACGCATTGGGTGTGTATTTTAACTGGACGTATTTCTTTTTCTGTATCTAAGGTTGAAGGTTGATTCGGAAGACAGAAATGCCACGAAGTCCGCAAAAACTCAGGTCCCTTCCACCAAAGGTCATTCTGTTGTAGGTCCGAAGGAAAAACTCCCCTTGATGCTAGATCCGCTGGATTGGAATGAGTAGGAACATGTTTCCAGATGTTAATGTTGGTATGCCTCTGAATTTCTGCGACCCTGTTGCTAATAAAAGTTTTCCACTTGGACGGTGGTGATTTTATCCAACACAGTGATATGGTGGAATCAGTATATGCAAATATCTTAATATTGCCCAATTGAAGTACCCTAGCCGTGTAACTTAACAATCGGGCTAGTAGCACAGCTCCGCAGAGTTCTAACCTAGGGAGTGAAACGGTATTTAATGGAGCGACCCTGGTTTTGGAAATTATGAGATTAGTATGGATTTTATTTTGGCTGTCTAAGACTCGAAGATATACTACATCTCCATATGCCTTCATAGATGCGTCACTAAAACCGTGGAGTTCATACTTGTTGTTTCCTTCCTGAGTGAAAATCCAACGTGGAATTCGGATACCTTCTAAAAGTGGTAATTCTGCCCGATATGAAACCCATTCCTTTTGCAGCTCCACTGGAATCGGATCATCCCATGTTAAGCCACTCAACTACAACCGTTGCATAAGTATTTTTGCCCAAATCACGCATGGAGAGATCCAACCCAAGGGATCAAATAATTTGGCAATAGTTGAGAGCATGGTACGTTTTGTAACTTCTGTCGAATCTCTGGACACCCATTGGAATGAAAAAGTATCACTGGAAGGGAGCCATTTTATGCCGAGCGTTTTAACATGGTCAGAGGAATCGAATGGTAAGAAAAAATCAACCTCGCATTCACTAGGCTCTATCAGACTTAAAATTTCTTCTCTATTACTAGCCCACTTGCGTAGATGAAATCCTGCTGAACCAAGTAAATTTGTGATTTCAGTTAACCTTTCCTGAGCTTCCTGAACTGAATCAGCCCCGGTAACCAGATCATCAACATACATATCTTCTCGTATCATCTGCGCTGCTAACGGATAATTTTGCCTTTCATCGTCAGCTAATTTGTTCAGTGTCCGAGTTGCAAGATACGGAGCAGAAGCCGTTCCAAAGGTAACTGTCCTTAACCTGTACATTTTTATTGGATCCATTTTATTTTCTCTCCAGTAGATTAGCTGATAATATGAATCTGCCTGACTCACATTTATTTGGCGATACATTTTCTCGATATCAGCTGTCAAGGTAACTTTGTATCTTCTCCATTTCAAAATGATATCAATTATGTTTGCTTGTGTTTTAGGTCCAACCATGAGGTGATCGTTTAAGGAAGTCCCATCGGTAGTCTTAAAGGCAGCATCGAAGACCACACGAAGTTTTGTTGTTGTACTGGACTCCTTAAACACTGCATGGTGTGGCACAACATAATGATAAGATGATTTGAGAACTTCATCCCGACTAATATCTACGTTCACCATCTGACCTAGCTGTAAGTACTCCGCCATAAATTTTTTTAACTCCTTGTGTAGTGTGGGATTATTGTCGAATCTCTTTTCCAACTGGTAAAATCTGCGAAGTGCTCCTTCTTGACTAGATCCCAATGAGGGATGAATGTCATCCTTAAATGGCAGCGATACCTCGAACCGTCCTCCCGGTAAACGTTTGGTATGAGTACGAAAATGTTCCTCGCACGCAGCATCTTCTTCGTTTTCGAGCTCCTTAAACGGCGCTTCCTCTATTTCCCAAAACTTTCTTAATTCTGTATCAATATCTAAACGCTGACAGAAATTATTCACTTGTTCTGTTTCTAGTGTTGCCCTGCCTGAAATTATCCATCCAAGTTGTGAATTCTGAGCGATTGGTGCAATTGGTTGTTCCCCTCTAATTATTTCTGGTAGGACCACATCGCAATAGATTTCATTTCCCAGAAGCAGGTCACCACTGGCTGGTTTGTAAAACATTGGATCCGCTAGATTTAAGCCTTGAATATGTTGAAGATTAGTCGTAACTACTTCCTTATTCGGTAAAAGCCCAGTTAAAGTTTTGAATACAAGCGCTCTTGTCTCAGTCTCAAATTCAGAATTCATTGAACGAAGGTTTAAGTCAACATAATTTTTGCAAGACCCGTTCTTTACATTTCCTAATCCAGCAGTTTCAATTGAAGTGCGATGTTTCTTGAGCCCAAGAAGTTTTGCAGCGGCTTCAGTTATAAAGGTTGCCTCTGATCCGGAATCTATCAGCGCCCTCAAGTGGATATATTTTCCAGTTGATGACTTAACCCCCACGACAGCAGTTGATAATAAAATTTGTATGTTTGTGTGTTGTGAAATGTGGTGATTGCGAATGGATGAGCTTGTGCCCGGTAATACATTATTGGGACTGAACGACAGTGCGTTTGGGTTTACCTGAGTCGATATTGAACATGATTGAATCTCATTTGTGTTGGGTGCGAAAGATTGTGGAGTAGAATTAGCATTCACTAATTGTGCTGCTGATGAGGAGCTCGACGTGGAATGAGATTGTGGAGTTGAAATGTGTGAAATGTGATTGCGTTCAGTGTTATGATGCAGAAGAGAATGATGTTTTTGCCTGCAATAGTAACACCGCTTTTGGCTGGGGCATTGGTGAATCTTATGGCTATAGGCTAAACAGTTTTCACAAACTCCAAGCTGTTTCACCGTCCTTTGCTTAGCATAATAATCCAACCTAATAAAAGAATTGCATGTTCTAAGTGAATGTTGGCCGTTATGACAAACAGAACAAGTAAACTTTTCTCTATTTGTAGGTTTGACATGGAGAACATTGTGATTTACTTGATTTCTTTGAAACGATGACCTTGATTTTGGTTTAAATTGATCAACAACTTCCAATGATCGAAAGCGTGTTTCCAAAAAACAAGAGAATTCCGTGAATGTTGGAAGTTCTTTGATCATTCCTAGTTTCTCTTCCCACATTTGTTGTGTACAAGCGGGTAGTTTTTGTAATAATGTGTAAATAATTACCACATCCCACTTATCTATTGGAACTCCTAAATTGGTCAACGAATGAAGGACTTCAGTTGATTTGTCGAGTAAGCCCTTGATAGCATTTGAACTTTCGACTTGAATTATGGGTTGTTCGAAGAAAATCCTTAATTGTGTATTAACTAATATACGTTTATGGTCATATCGTGATGTGAGAATAGACCATGCCTGCTGATAGTTGCCGTTATCGATGCTCAAATGCTGTAATAATCGCTCAGCCTCACCCGTCACACTCGATTTTAAATAGTGCAACTTCTGTATCTCGGACAGTGACGAATTATTATGCACCAGTGAAACAAAAAGATCATGAAACGATCGCCACCTATCGTAAGCACCAGAAAAAATCGGAGGATTGATGCAAGGGAGTCTAATCTCATTGAAATTTAAAGAACCTTTGGTAGCACCCACATTGTTTTGCTGTTCTTCATGCGATTGGCCTTTAGAATTAACACTATCATTCCGATTCTTATCTGGCTCTTCAGACGGATGTCCAGGGGGACAGTAATTATCTAACCTATCTAACTCATCCAACATTGCTGATTTGTATAACAGGTAAGTTTCCATAACTTTATCATATAAATCTTCATATAATTTCAAAACATCTTCTTCTAGATCAGAACTATCAATATCATCACGATGTTCGCAAATATTTCTAAAATTGTCCTCCAAAATACTCAATCTACTGGATATATAGTTCCTCGTTCTAGCATCATCACTCATTTTACCGAAACAAATAAAATCCTTTTCAACCTGAACACACAGCTTTTTCAATAATTTCATTGCGGCGGTAACATTCATATTGTTAAATTAATTTACTTGTAAATTCGTAGTCGTAATAAATGTAATAGTAAAGAAAAATAACGTTGCACTCACTTTTAATTCGTATCGATTGTTCCTTAGTTGCTTCCAGAAATTTCGACGCCAACGGATAACGGTGTAACAATTCCAACGGCACAATATTTGAACGGCACACTTGACAATTCCAACGGTGTAACAATTCCAACGGCACACAATATTTGAACGGCACACTCTGATTCCAGTAAAAGCGATCAATTCCAACGGTAAAATTTTCCAATCCAGTAGACGATGTTCAGATCAGACGCACAAACTCAAATGGCACAAATGATTTCCACAGCATAAAAAATGAATGCAGGTGTGTATGAATATGGATTCAGTATTAAAAGATCGTACTCACTCGATTAATTTGTTGAATTATTCTTGGTTTAATTCTCCAATGTCAATCTGATTCCAACAGCACAATACGGTAAATGATGTTAGCGGCTCCAACGGCATACGAATAAAACAGCTCAGTTGATTAAACAGCAAAATCTCCCACAGCACAGCACAACAGCACACCAGACAAAGCACAGTAAAAGCACAGTGCACGATTACTTCAAATTGTTGGTTATAATTTGTAATATAAATATCCGGCTCGAAGGACCAAAATGTAAAGTGTAAAATAAAACACAGTTTCTTAAAACGTTATAAACTGGCTACTTTATTCGACGGTTGGATGATTAATGAATCAATTTCAACTTTGTGTTCTTCGATAGATCTTTGACAATTACAATTTGACAATAGAATGACTGACATTAACAATTGACATAAGCATAGGTATAATGAGCAAGTTGCATAGGTAATGTATAACAGTTACAAATAATATAGTTAACAATAATTATGTTGGTTAAAGTTGTAACAGACCCTTTTGGGAAAAGTATCATAAAAGTTGCATTTATCAACTTAATCCCATTTTTCTTTTTATAATATAAACATAATATATCCTTCATTTCTTCTGCAATTGGTTTTTCCCAGATTAGCAAAGTGTTTGAAAAATATCGTAAAATTAAAACAAAAAACTGCCTGTTCCTAAGTGACACGGAGTGTACATAAATCAATAAAATACTGAAAAAAAAAAACGTTTACAAAAAAAAAAAAACACATTTTAACCAAGGATTAATTTAAACAACTGTATTGACAAAACTGGAAAACTGGAACGTTTTGTCGCAAATATATGGTTTAGTGACTGGCCCTTAGACTTGTCGACTTGTCATGTTGTGTTATAGGCCCCTGGAGAAGCATCTTGGTTTAAGGGCCTGGTCCTCCGTGGACTGTAGGAAAATGCGTAATCAGAAATGCGTTTTTTCATCTTCGTTACATCAGATGTCAACGCGTTGTTGTTTTAGAATTACTGTGATTTTTTACTGCGGTTTACAAGTTTTGAAACCAAATCGCTTTATAAGAACTGAATAAAATTGAAATGTTCGTTTGACTATAGCCCTTATCCTTACTATTTTCCTCTCTTTTGAGCAGTGTATTTTATTCATTCATTACATCTTTTTCTAGTAGGACGAGGGAGTTGACAGTTCACCTGTGCAGCTACATGTAAACAAATAGATGAATGAAAACTTTTCACCAAACTATCCCCCAATTTTACCAGCATTTCTACCCCACAAACCAACACATATATATAAATTGAAAGCTCACATTTTCTCAACGGTTTGCTCCTTGGGAAAGTCGAACGCAAAGAAATCATGCGCCGCGCCAGTCAGTTTTCTTCTGGAGCTCGAAATATATGGTCAGCAATCTGAATGGCTACCCGGGTTTTGTTTACCAACCAATAATTAAATAAAATTACTTTAACTTACAGTGAAAACTATACTCTGTTCAAAGCTGTTAAATTAGTTTAAGTGAAATCTTTATGTGAAAATGTATAAATGATTTGCAATTAGAATAAACATCTTTTCTATCCCAGAGTGTATGTGTCCCGTATTCAAAAGAAATGGGAAAACCTCCACCCATTATTGAAAAGTGAAAAGTGTACCCACTGATAAATATATATGTGCGACGTTCAGTTATACATTAACGCAGTTACATAAAAATGCTGGATGTTATATAGAAAAAAAATATGTAAGAGCAAAGAAAAAACACTATCGCTGTTCCAAGGTTCATTATATTGGCCATCATCATGCACACACCACCCCAAATTACATCCACCTACCAGAATTATATGAGTGAAATTTATTTCATTTAGAATTTTGAATTTCACCCCAGGTAAGCGAAGGCTAGTAAAAGTTAAAAGGGGGATGAAATTGTAGAAAACAACACCACACAGCACAACCATTAACCAACTTGCGCCAACGAACGAAGCACGCCATTGTGTGCTTGGTATATTTTGTGTCTTCCTTTCAGTGCGTGGGAACAGGCAACCTTGTTTTAGGTCAGCACAAGCATATACACATATACACGCTACCCCCATAGTAAGTGATACCAAATCCATTTGCAGAATAGCCTAGGCAAATTCATTAGACTCAAATCGGACACTTGAAAATGCCACCACACCGCTTTCAATATTGGTTATCACCATGCGTACTCTAAACAAGAGAATCTACCGAAGTATCTAATTTCCTGCGGCAATTACCATTTAAGCCTGTTTAAACTTCAAGTGTGCTTTATGCTCTTGATTTTCGATTTTGGTCGCACTTGCGTCCATCAAGTTGGGTAGTTTCTTCCTACTCTCGTGGTGGCTAATTCTCATCCTAGCTACATTCTTAGAGATACAGATATGAGATTACATTTTTTAAATGTGGATATAGGTATGGAACCTTCTTCGCGATTCAATAAAATTCGAGTGTCCCTCACATCATATAAACAGCATTGTTTTCCTCCCACCTGTTGTAGGTACGGTGTTTTTTTTTTACTATTCGAACACAATGAATACTAAGGCGGTCGTTTATTACCGTAAACAAGTTAAGTTGCCAAGAGAGTACTACGTGTGGAGTTGGACAAACTATCGAAACAGAATCGTGATTGTAAATTGTAAAAATGTAGGTATGTATGTATATATACAGATAGCAATACGTTTGGGGTGTAGAATAACATGTGTAAAATGTCTCAAAAGCATGTAAACATTTACAGCTGACACACGCCACGACAATAATAAATTTCGATTCTTAGTCGCGATTAAACTTTAGCTTTTTATGTTTTATTGGCATTGGTTATGTTTTTGTATGACAATAATAATTGTATATGAGTTCCTCTAAACGGGGGTGTTTTTGTGGAAGCTTCCCCAACACTAAAACGGACGATTTTTATGATCTATAGACAGTCAGCCATAACTTTTTTTTATTTAATGCTAATAGCACTACGGACTATAGTGTAAAACTAATACTAGTCTTAAACTTTTAACCCCAGTTTTACACTGGAAGTTTAAACTAAAGTTCAACTGTATAATCTAAACTTTAGTTCAACTAAACGTAATGAATAGAATTTGGTAGTATTGTACAGTACCTAGCTTTTATACGACTTTTCTAAAAAGTTCCTTGTCTTTTCTTTCAAAGAACACACAAAACAACGTCAAATATTTGTGTTTTTGACAATCGGCTGATCTGAGGTTTAACTGTAGTTTAACTTAAACTATAGAATGAACTCTGTTCAAGGTTTAAACGAAACTGTGAAACCGAAATAATTGTTGAACTAAAGTTTATACTAAAAGTGTAGGTAGTTTAAACTCCCACTGTGAAACTGGGGGTTACTTATACGATTTATACCCCTTATTGAACTTGTCGCTAAATGTGGTAATTAAAGTTTGAACAAGTACTCGTGTATTGAGGAAATCACTAAAATCTGAAGCAAATAAAGAGGCTAAATTTGTTATCATTGGTCCTTCCTTTTATAGATTTATTGTAAAGGGTGTCCCATAATTCACGTAAAATTTGAATTTTGTGGCATTTAAAGGGTCCGCCATCTAACGTTTTTTTTTCAACTAGTGCTTATTTCGCGAATGGTAACACTTAACTCATGTCTGATTTGACAGATAATTAGTTTTATCCTTCCGCTGAACGAATATGGTTGTGTATACGCTTGAACAACGCTGGGAAATATTGCGACATTACTTTGAAAATCATGGTAATATTGCAGAATGTGTGCGAAAATTGCGTACGGATTTTGGAAGAAGGGAAGCACCGTCAGCTCCGTATGTTCGTTATCTTGTGAAAAAAGTGAAAGAAACTGGCATCCTCATCGATAAACCAAAGCGTGAAAAGCCAAAAACAGTGCGTACACCCGAGAAAATTGCTGCTGTGGCAGAAAGTGTGCGTGAAGCGCCATCAACATCAATTCACCGTCGTTCTTAACAATTGAACATTTCGGAGACATCATTGAGACGAATTTTGCATAAAGACCTTGGTATGACGCCATACAAAGTCCAATTGGTTCAGGAGTTGAAGCCAACTGACCATCCAATGCGTTTTCGCTTCGCTAAGTGGGTCTGCGATCGAAGATCGCATTATCAGCCGCAGAGCTGATGTCGTTTGGCCACCGCGGAGCTGCGATTTGACACCGTTGGACTATTATTTGTGGGGTGCCGTAAAAGATAAGTGTTACGCCGACATGCTAGAGACAATTGACGCTTTAAAGGACAATATTCGTGAAGATATTGGTGAAATACAGCTGTACACAATCGATAATGTGCTTAAAAATTGGACCGATCGTGTAGGCTACTGCATGGCCAGCCGAGGCAGCCATTTGAATGAAATTATTTTCCATTATTAACCGGAAGGATTGTACTTTCAAATAAAAAAAGAAATTTGAGAAAATATTCAGTAGTTTTTTTTATAGCATTTTCAAAAAAAAAAAGTTTTTGGCGGATCCTTTAGTACACTACAGTGATGCCAACAGAAAAAAAATATAACAATGTGACAGCTGACAGCTGACAGTTCGGGGTTACTAAAAATGGAGCTCTATACGAAGGAACAACGTATTTTCATTGTTGAGCAATATTTTAAAAATAATGAAGGTTTGTTCGAACAAAATCATCTTCAGTGATGAAGCTCATTTTTATCTTTCTGGTTGGCCGTAAAAATTATTGCGGATTTTAGTGTTGAGGAATTATCGGACCTTCTTCGAAATACGGCTGGTCAGGCAGTAACAATTAATGGTGTTCGTTATCATGACATGATATCCCAGTTTTTTGTCCCTAAACTACAAGATATAATATGTGGTTTCAACAAGACGGTTCCACAATCCACATGTCATACAGCCAGAGAAACAATTTAATTACTGCATGAGTCATTTCCTAATCGTGTAATCGGCCGTTTTTGCGATCAGAATTGGCCATCCAGATCTTGCGATTTAACGCCTTTGGACTTTTTTCTTTGTGGGTTTTTGAAGTCAAATGTCTATGCAAACAAGCCCACGACCACCAACGCCTTGAAAGAGGAAATTGGGAGGTGTATTAATGAAATTCAGCCACATTTATGCGAAGCGGTCGTAGAAAATTGCATTTCTAAATTCGTTTTTATTTCTTATTTCAAAAGTGAAATAAGTTTGAATTTTGAGATTCCTCCTTATTTCATTTTCATAATGGGAAATAAAGCAGAATTATTTTGCTCGGCGTTATTTCACGTGTTGATTTTATTTAGCTACCAATCCGTGTATGTACAAATCTTGAAAGTCTATGAAACAATAACAATTGAATGGGCTTTAAAGTTCTCCTTAGATGCCATAAACAAAGCTATGATTAGAAATTAGAATCAAATCGATAAATACAATAATCAACTTACCATGACAGGAGAGATCAAATATACATATGTACAACCGACATGACAGTTCTTTACGACCATTGATTTAACTGTGTTGGATATTCTCGACTTAGAGCGTCTTGGCTGTTTACGAAAATAGTTATATGCAAAATTGGAATGTTCCTATAACGCACCTTTGCTTCGGTTTATTCCTAAATCTTTTAGAGCAGATAATTCTCAGAGAGCTCACTGATACAAGGAGGAATTTATCTGGGATCAGGACTATTTGTATTCCGTTTCTTTCGAAGATATTGATAATTTAATCGAAGATGAGAATCTAGACTAGGGTTAAGAGAACACACGCTTGATATATTTATCGTCTTGTCTTCCTTTTTACAAAGCTGAGTCCCATTGGTGAGTTGATGATCCTGCTTTCGAGCATAAATCACCAACTTTATAGGTTTATAGGTTTTTGAAAGCTTCCTCAATATTAAAGAAAACTGCCATTATGAACCCTTTGTGACGGAGTGGATTTTCGAACTCCTTTACAACGTCGCTAGACCATCACGGCTTAAAGTAGATCGAAAACTCTATAGGTAACTTTAATTGGTCTCTTGCGTGTATCTCTCTAGTTTTTTTAATAAAACCCACGAGAGACTGTTCGGTCTATAATCTTTGGCGGTGACATGGATAAGTTTCCCTGTTTTGAGGATAACGACAACTCTTAACCTTTTTCCAGAGTTTTAATATATCCCGTGGGAATACAGCTTTTGAAGCTTGTGTAGGAGGTGGGCCATAATATGGTCTAGCTCTAGAGAATACAGCATATACTTGAATAAGATCTTATACGCAATGTTAAGGAGGCTATAATATCTCTGTAATTGGGGTAATTCAGGATATCTCCTTTTTTGTAGATCGGTCGACAATGCTGAGATTTAATTTATCAGCAAAACACTCGGCTGACCAAATTTTAGAGATGAGTTGGTATGTGCTCTCTAACAAGTCATATTAAGCTACTTTTAACAACTCGCCCTGTTGGAACAGCAGCCTCGTTGGATTTAAGTTTGGATATTGCTTTGTTAATCTATAGGTGGACGGAAATCATCATCTTTGCTCTGAGTGTTCGTTCTGCCTAACAGCGCAGTGTTGGTCTTCGTCGCCGTTATACAGTCTGCATAGAAACAATTTTTCCATATACTCAAGACCGACTCTATAACTACTACGAGCGTTGCCACTTGTCTTCGCTATTTGATGCTGGCGGCGCGGCATATGAATCGGAGCAAGATTTCGGGATAAACGTTCGACAAAGGTTCTGTCATCGATTGTACCTTTCGACGTTATGTCTTCTCACAAGTGCTGTCGTGAAGGCTTGCTTATCGTATTCGTACTACAAAATATGTCCTTCTTTTCAGTCTTTGCGTTAAGATCACCCAATACGATTTCAATGTCATATTTAGGACATCGCTCGTAAGTATAATAATTATCGAGGAGCTCGTAGAAAAATTCTTGTCGAAGTTCAAGACTTCTTGCCTAAGTTTGACGCGTAAGACAAATTCACATCCAAACAAGGGCGCTGTCACCGTGTTATTATTTGGAAAAATATCTGTCATTTTGTTCAGTATAGTAGGATCTTATTTGGACATCCTCTAGATGTACCTCTCTGTACCTCTAGATCTGTTTCCTATTTTTATACCTCTGTAAATTGCCGACCTTTTTTGTTATAGAGCTAACAAGCGGCTCCAATCACGGCTTTAAAAGCGTAATACTGTATATACCTCAAAGTGGATAGGTGATATAGGGATACAAAGTTAGTTTGCCGCCATTTTTCCCAAATAGCAGATTGAGCGCTCTCAAGAGGCAACTATTTCCTGGGACCATTCGAAGTCGGGGAACACTTCATTCTTCATAATACTTCGATAAAACTTCAAAGTATACAGTCCCTCAATAGCGTCAGATTAATGAATATTGGTAGGAACTGTAATAAAATCATCTAATATAAATAACAACACAATTGGTATATTATGACAACTCAGGCAATTTGCATTTTCTATGTAGGTTCATTAGTTGTTGTTTTTTTTTTTTTTTTTATTATTATTATTTTGTGTCACCCCTTTCGGTGACGGGAGGCCATAGAAATTTAATTTTGTCTGCAAGTTCAACTATTGATGTTGAAAAGGAAGTGTCGACGACAATACAGTGCAAATTGCTATGTTTGCATGTTTTATTGAATGGATAATCAGACTAGAGCGACATGTTGGGCTAATAAATTTTATAGTGAATGACATTAAAGTACATTCTCATTGGTTGACTGACGGTCTTCTGAATAAGTAAGAAACAAACATTTTCTCGCAAATAGTTTCCGAGACCCCATCTTTATACAACCACTAGCTGTACCCGCCCGGCTTTGCCCGTGCACAGGAATTGTATTGCTTAGGTCTTATTTGGTGGAATTTTCTTTCTGCCTATACCTGAAATACAGCAATACGAACAAAATATAAAAAGAATGATGAAAATCGGCCCAGCCGTTATCGAGATATAACGTCATCGAATTTCACCCCATAGAAGATGTTTTTTGTATAGGAGGTATAAGATTTTGAATGTTTTTTTGTAAGGGAGGTGCCACGCCCCTTTCTCCAATTTGGATCAATTTTTACAGGAGCACTCCAGGACCAATAACTAAGACTATCTGTAAGTTTGAGCTCAATCGATTTAGTGGTTTTCGAGATATACGATTTTAAATAATTTTTTTGTATGGGTGGTGCCACGCCCCTTTGTCCAATTTTGACCAAACTTCACAAAAACGGTATGTGGACCAATACCAAAGATGTGTGAAAGTTTGGTTAAAAACGGTAAATGCGTTAAGGCGTGAATCGGCGACAAACATTTTAGGGCTCAATTTTTATATATATAGATTCGTTTGTGTTTTATTTTTATGCGGCGAATTAAAGCACCCTGTATCTTTATGCAGTATACGAACGGCTAAATTGAGAAGCTTTTTCAACTCTCGAATGCATTATTACAGAATTCAACACGTATATTTGTCCATTAAAACCTGTACGTAATCTTCATAACTTTCATCCATGGACTGCCATATATCCGTGGATCTTTATGAAACATAAGAAAAGGTACTTGTGACGGCCGGCGTTAGGCAATAACTACATTGAAATAGCCTCCAAATCGACTTGGAAATAACGCCCAAAAAATGTATAGCGCCCAAAAATAAACAATAAGATGGAAATAAACCTCAAAATTATTTGCAGTTTAATACGTATGGGGGGGGGGGCTTGCTCCGCCGATAGATGGGGAATATATGAAAATTCAATGAGACTAGTTAATTTTGTGCGTGTACTCCAGAACTTGAGAGCTATCAAAATGGAAATTATGTATGTATTGTTCTACGAAGCTTGTTTTCGTCGCAAGAAGAAGACCGGAAAGTCTTGAGAACCCCAACGGAAAGGAGATAAGATGCAAAAATAATCCAAATGAAGACGAAGAACAAAAAAAGAACAAAGAACTTAAGGTCCTTCCCTGATGTACACAAACTTTGAATGGAAATGGAAACGGACAACGAAGTGCTCCGCGAGGAATATTGGGAACCGCTGCTCTATCATCGTAATTTCATTAAAACAATGACATTTAGATCTGCATTTTTATCGAAAGTAATACATGCAGTTTTGGGAGTGTTGTATCGCCAAAGTTCGTCGTGCTTTCCTGTCACCAGGAGAAGAACGAACTCGCGGAGAGGTTGGAAATAAAAGAAGTTTTTATTTTATTTTGATTAGTAAGGCCCGCTGTCTTATTGCTTGGCTGCAACCTTTACTAATTATTTGTTTATTTGTTTTTATTATATTTATTTATTTCAATGGTAAGGCCCGCTGTCTTATTGCTTGGCTGCAACCTTTACCATACAAAATCTATTTAACAACTCTCTGTTGCTTCCAAAATTCTCAGTCCTTTTATACGTCTTTTCTAGTTCATCCACTTTCATTTGCGTTCCCCTCCAACACATATTCTTTTGCACTTCTTGGAAGTGCGTTGCTCAACCATGCTGATGCAGTCCTTCATACCTTTGTAACCCAAAAATACCATCGATATCGCAACAAGTCATTGGCGTTTTGCCCTAGCTGCGCATAGTGCTTTGTCAGCATATGTGCGTCAGAATTACCAGCATGTCATTCACTCTTCGCCTTAGTTACACACAGTGTGATATCAGCATATGTGTACAGAACTGAAGTGGAGTTCCCTTGCTGTCCCATTACTCATATTGTTTATGTGTTTTGTCGGCGATATGTGTGATATGCTTTGACATTGACCTAGTGAGGCGAATTATTGGGAATATCGAATATATGCATTTTTGGTATGCGGTAATATGGTTCTGTGAGCAGTTGTGGTTGGCAGAATAGGAAATGTATAGGAATAAGGAAACGCCGATGAACAGGTGGTGCGAGGTACTACATCCTTCCCCCCTTAGAAAAAGAAAATTGAGAGTAAAAAGATCAATTTTCTTTCAGAGAAGTGACTTAGGAGAATTTTAGAAACAATTTACAATTACTTTCTATTAGCTTATTTTCTATTACATAGTTCGTTTTTCTTTACTTAGACAAGATATTGTAAGAAAATTTTTTCTTATTTTCTTAGTTATTCTTTAAACAAAATATTGTATTTTCTTAACCAAATATTGTAAAAAATGAAGTATCGTAAAAAAAAATTTCTTAATTAGCTTAAACAAAATATCTTAGACAAAAATTTTCTTATTTTTTCTTACATATATTTTTGATGGAAATTTATTTTTAGACAATTTACCAAAAATTATTCTTGTAATATTTTATGCAAAGTTAAGTTTGTAAGGTTATATGTTATTGTTATTTGAATTTATAAAAGTAGATACACATTTTCCTTTTTTTTTTTCTTTTTATTTTTAGGCCAAAATGAAGGTAGGGGTGTCCCTAATTGTTTCATTGCTGGACTTTTTTTTATTGTTTTCTTTTGAAGTATGTCTGAGTTTGTAAGACTTGTATTTTTTTAAGGATACAAGAATCAATATTGTTACAATTATTCCGTAAATTAAAATATAGTGGTGAACATCATTTTTATCCAAAGAAATAAGTGGTCTTGATTCTTCATTCTTTAGCTCGCTTATTCTTTGGGAAACAAGTTCTAGCTCATTTTGGCTTGAAAATCTTACAATTGCGGTTTTTTCGGTGAAGTTAGGAAAATTGATGGAGGGGTTAGTTAGGAATTTTGAGATATTTATTGGTGGAATGAAGAAGTTATTAATGATTGACGATTTTTCATTGTAGGCGTATAAAGTAAAATCTTTTGATTTGAGGTAGCAGTTACCGGATAATTCTATTATTGCCGGTCCCTGAAGAGTATGTCTTGTCATATTATCTTGACAGATTTCGTTAGCAATGCATGGTTCCATGGATGAAAATAGCCATTTATGTGGTTGGTGTGATTGTATCCATATGGTTGTTAAGTTTGCCTGTTTTATCACGCATGAATCGTGAAGCGTCGGATTTCCAATTAAGAGTTGGATTTCGCATTGGGGATTAGCTGTGTCGGTGTCAAAAAGTGGATGTGTAATTGGGCATAGGAAATCATTATCTTGAGTTTTGCAATTGCTAAGGTCTTTAAGGTACAGGGGTGAGTAATGTTCTCTTTTGTGATCTATTACTAAATAATCATTTGTTGGTTGTAAGTATACGAAATTGTTTTTGTATTTCATGGGAAAGGGGATAATTTTGTATATTTGAAAATTGTCTACAAGGGAAAGGGGTATTTTAAATTCGTAGATTATTTTGTCTTTGTTAGTTGCGACGCTAGTGGTACAAATATGGTAAAGCGAGATGATGTTATTTTCATTTGCTAGGTGCGGTAGTCTAAGACCGTTTGGAATTTGTTGTCTGATAGTTTTTAGTGCAGATTTTAGTTGATCTGGCGTTACTATGGCCGGGTGGGGTTTCCCATGTTTGACGTCTGTAGCTAAATCGAGAATATCGTCGATCGTGTTCTGGTATCTGATTATAATTAAAGTTATTAGTGACGTTAAAGATTCTATTTCAGTAAATGTATTTTGATCTTGAGTGAGACTCGCGAGGTTAGTCATTACTCCTTTTATGTTGGTTATTTTTGCATTTACCGCAAGCATTTGGTCTTCTATGTTTTTTTCCGATTTATTAAAAATATTTTTGGTAGTTTCCATTATAAATGTTTGGTTTTTCATAAGATCAAGTAAATGGTTTTCGTTTCTTTTGATTTTCTCTATTTGTTTGTCGTAGTGTTTTGCATCGTCTTCATTCAAGGTACCAAACAAGGATTTGCTTAATGTACCGACTATATTGATTAGGGCTCGTCTATATCGCTTTTGTGTGCCTAGGAGAATATATTTGTTTTGAAGGTTCATTAATAAGTGGTTGATTTCGCTTATTGCACCATCACAAATTATGCCAAAGTTAGAGTTTCCTTGTAATAGGCGGCACAAATCGTTGATTTCCACCACGTAATTAGTAGCATGATTTAGAGCTTTCGTGAGTTGCGTTAGATCATAGTAGACGACTAGTTTCCACTCACTGGAGTATAGTTCGGCGTTTCCTATTTTTTCGAAGTATACGCCTGCTTCGTTATTGATTGGAGTGACTTGAAGTTTTCCGCAGGTGAGCGATAGCCCAATCACTGAGATGAGAATAATTGGTGTCATCTGTAAAGGGGCATATGTTTATAGTTTATGTTTACAGTATTCGAGTCGATGTGGTGAAGTGTGGTCGTAGGTTTGTAAAGAAGGAAAGAAAGAACAAAAATAGTTGAAGTAGGTATACATTTATTCTACTTTTTCTTTTTTTTTTATAAACTAATTGCTAGGCGGTTCCCATAATACGGTGTCGGAAGATTCGTAGCCTGATGTGTCGTCGTCGTCGTTGACGTCGTAGTCGATTCGGTGTGGTGGAGTGCGTGTAATGGGGTTATAGAGTCGTGGGAGTGGGCCTTTTAATACGTATGTGGGACAGAATTTTAATTCAAAATCTTCTTCGACTGTCCCAAAACTTATTATGTCTCCGAAATGGAGCTCTCTTATGGTACATGGTGGAAGTTTTTCTCTATTAATATAGGTTCCACGGGAAAAATGGTGGTCCACTATATGCACCTTTTGATCGTTAAGATCCACGTGGATGGCCGACTGGCCAGGAGACACAAGTGGTGTATTTAGTTCTATGTTATTTGCGTGCCCCCTGCCTATCCTAGTGGTTCCACGGCGCAAGCGAAGTACTTTTTGTGTTACAATATTAAATAGTCTCCATTCCGAGTCTGGTGTGTAATGTATCGACTCCATCTTTTAAGAGAGAAGAGAAGAACAATGGGGAAATGTTTAGTGGTCGTCTTAGCAATATGTGGAGAAAGATGAGTTTATATTCGTGAAGAGTCGTATGTGTGAGCGTGGTGAGTGTAGTTATTCGTAGTAAGACTGTAGATTGTTGTTGTGTATTAGTTTGGGTTTGTTTTTAACTTTAATTATAGTGTTTTCGTTGGATATTATTTTTATGACTTCGAATGGACCTTCCCATAACGGGGATAGCTTGTTTTTTCTGGCGTTATTTTTGAGCAAGACCTTATCACCGACGTTAAATATTTTGGTGTTGGTTTTTGCGTCAAAGTATTTTTTTGAGTTTTCCTTTTTCTTGTTAAGTATTTCTTTTGCTGCTTGGTATCCGTGTTGCAATCGTGACTTCAACTCGTTCGCATAGTTATCATAATTATATGAAACGTTTGGTTGTTGTGCGAACTTGCTAGGTACGTTTGCTGGATAACCGTAGAGCAATTCATATGGCGTGAAGCCTGTACTTGAATGAGGAGTCGTATTATACACAAACATCGCATAAGGAATCCAGGTATCCCATGTAAGTGGATCATGGTTGATGTAATGGCGTAAATACTCAGTCAAGGTTTTGTGGCTGCGTTCTAGCGCTCCATTTGTTTGCGGGTGATATGGTGTTGTATTTAGCTTTTTTATTTTCATGAGCGAACACACTTCCAAAAACATTTTGCTTAGGAAGTTTGCACCTTGGTCCGTTAGTAGTGAGAACGGAATGCCGTGTCGACAAACAATGCTTTCGACGAAAACTCTTGCTATAGTTGAAGCTTCTGTATTGGATAAAGCGTATGCTTCAGAGTATTTAGTAAGATCATCTTGGAATGTTAGAAGATATTTATGATCACCGTAACTTGTTGGTAAGGGTCCAACTATATCTAATGCGATCCGTTCAAATGGTTTTGAACTGGTAGTCGTGATTTTCATAGGTATGGGAGGATTTCGCCTGCTTTTATTAACCTGGCAGGAGGCACATTTTCGGATGTATTCATCGATGTCTGCTGCCATTGTAGGCCAAAAGTATTTGGACCTGATTCTCTTAAGTGTTCGAGTGACTCCTTGATGACCTCCGAAAGGTGAGTCGTGATACTCAGCGAGTAATTCTTGTATGGCTTTGGTGCCTGTTAAGAGAATTCTGTCGTCATCATAAATATGGATGTCTATATCAAGGGTTTGGAATGTTTTTTCAAGAAGATTTTTGAAAGTTTTCTTAAATTCATCCCCTATTACGGGTAAAGAGAATCCAATATTTTTTAAGCATTTTTCAAAGCATATTTCTTTGATGTCGTTTAGACATGTGCTCACGATTTTCTGATCAGTTGAGCTTCGGAATGGTACCGGTAAAGTTATTACACAGATTTGTTCTTGGTTACTTAACTGTACCAGGGTTCTCTTACCTAATTGTGGTTTAACAAACTGTGGTGACTTCTCTTTTAGCACCTCTTCCTCGGATGTATGTATTAGGGGTAACACTATTATTTTGAGTTGGACTAGTTTGTCTACAAAAATGGATCCCTTATGTTCGTGTAGAGTAATACTAGAAAGAACCTGAATGTCTGAAAGGTCGGAACGTACGTTTTGTAAAGGTTGTTTGTTTTGGCTACGTGTAGTTACCATGACAGTCTTGGACGTTTCTGCTATATTTTTGGGTATGCGGCTTAATGCGTCGGCATTTACGTTGGTTTTTCCTGCTTTATAAATTATTTGGTATTCATATTCGTCTAATAATATTCTCCAACGAGCCAATCTTGACGTCGGGTCTTTAAGGTTCATAAGCCATTGTAAAGGCCTATGGTCCGTACATATTGTGAATTTACGTCCATAGATGTAGGGCCTAAATTGTTGTACCGCGTAGACAATTGCCAATAATTCCTTTTCGGTTGTGGTGTACCGAGTCTCAGCGTCGTTGAGAGTACGACTAGCATAACAGATTGGTTTGTCTTGACCAATGTCTCCTTGTGATAATATCGCACCTAGTCCAACGTCACTTGCGTCTGTAGTGACTATGAATTCTTCCTTAAAATTTGGATAAGCTAAAATAGGAGGGTGTATTATTTTACTTTTAAGTAGACGGAATGCTTCATCACAGAATGCATCCCATTCAAATTTGATATCTTTCTTTAGTAATTTTGTCAAGGTTTTAGCTATACTGGAGAAGTTATCAATGAATCTTCTATAGTAGCCTATGAGACCTAGAAACGATTTTATACCTTTGGTGTTTTGTGGTGTTGGATATGTTTTGACTGCCTTTACTTTCTCTGGATCTGGTTTAAGACCGTGTTCGGAGATAATATGACCTAAATACGTTAGTTCTTTCTTCATGAAATTGCATTTTTCAGGCTGAAGTTTCAAATTATTTTTGCGTAATTGATCAAATACTCTTACCAATTTGTCGTTATGGTCTTTCAGGTTGTATCCGTATAGAACAATGTCATCAACATATACGAAGCAATCGAATCCTTGTAGACCAATTAATACCGTATTCATCAGGCGTTGGAAGGTTGCTGGGGCATTTCTTAGCCCAAATGGCATACGATTATATTCGTAGTGTCCATATGGAGTGCTGAATCCCGTCTTGCACCTGTCTTCCTTATCCATACGAATTTGGTGGAATCCACTTGCCAAATCAAGGGTACTAAAATACTTCGCTCTACCAAGTTGATCCAGTATATCTGTAATGTTTGGTAGCGGATATGCGTCAGCGACTGTTAGTTCATTTAGTCGACGAAAATCTACCACGACTCGCCATCGCTTATTGCCTTCTTTGTCTGGTTTCTTAGGAACCAGAAGCAAGGGGGAGTTCCATGGGCTTGCACTAGGCTGGATTATTCCTTCCTGTAGCATATCGTTAACTTGCCTATGGATCTCACTTGTATGTGCGTTAGGCAATCTGTACGGTTTGACATATAGTGGTGGTTTGTTTTGGTCAGTTATGATTCTGTGGCTTATGGCATCCGTGAAAGTAAGTTGGTCGCCTTCGAGGAAGAACAAATCATTGTATTCCCTACAAATGTTGTGGACTGATTCCTTTTCTTCTTGGTTGCAATGTTCGACGTCTATGATTGACTTAAGTTTGTCTAGTCTGCTTTTGATCTTGTCATTTGGTTTGTTAGATACCAAGTTAAAATTGTCTAGAGATTCCCATTCGGGGTTGATATTTTCGGTGTTTAACCTGTGCTCTGTTTCCAAGGTATTCATCATCAACACTTTTATCTTGGAGTCCTTGGATCTACTCAGGCTTTCACCGAGGTATACGCCTGGAATAATTTGTTTTTTTCGTATAATTAAATCGATATTACCTGTTTTATGAAATGGGAGTTCTACCACGCGCTGTGTTCGTGGTTTAAGTATGATGGTGCCTTTCTCAGCTTTTGTTTGGCTATTTGTTAAAATTTCCTCAGTCTTACTGTCTGCTAGGTTCTCTTTTGCCTTAGTCTTACGTTTAGCTGGGTTTTTATTTTGTTGCTCAGGCTTATTGACTATTGCTGAGTCCTTTTTATTTTGTTCAGTCTTACCTTCTGCTGAGGCACTTCTATCCTCAGTCTTACGTTTTGCTGGATTTATCATTATCTCAGGCTTATTTTCTGCTGAGGCACTGCTGTCCTCAGTCTTACGTTTTGCTGGATATTTATTTCGTTGCTCAGGCTTATTGACCATTGCTGAGTCTTTTTTATTTTGCTCAGTCTTATTGACCATTGCTGAGTCTTTTTTATTTTGCTGAGTTGTGACTAAGCCGTTTACTGGTGTTTTAATTTCGATTTCCCTATTTTCATAGTTAATGTAACATTGGAATTTGGTTAAAAAATCGTTACCGAGTATGCCATCATATGCTAAACTCAAATGGTTCGGTATTACTTGGAACGGATGGTCCAGAAGAATCAAGTGGTCTTCTGTTTGGAATTCCAAAGTTCCTATAGTTTCTCCTATAGTTTTAAATTCTTTTCCTGATATGGTGGATATAGTACATTGATTTCTATTACATATTTTTGTTTCGAATTTTGTTGGGTTCACAAGGCTGATGTCAGCGCCTGTGTCAATCAAAAATGTAGCTGATATTTTTTCTGATGGGTGAAATTTTATTTGTACCACTGGCTCCAGACGTTTGGGGCAAAATGGTACGTATATATTGAAATTTAGTTTGGGATTCTGTGCATGTCGACTTGTATTTGCGCTCGGGGCTGATTGTCGACACCATCTCCCCGAGTCAACCCGTTTCCCGCTTCATTTTCGTTTGAAGTGGTATAGTGTCGGAATTCTCGTCGTATATTGCGTGAGGAGTTATTATTATTATTTTGGTTGTGTTGCCTTTGTAATGAGTCTGGTTGTATATTTTGTGGAGGAACTCCAATTTGAGCCAAACGTGTCCTGCATTCATCCTGGTGATGATTGGGTTTGTTGCAGTAGGTACATCTTAAATACTGTATTTCTCTTTTAATTTGCTGAGGAGCGAAGTTAGGAAGATTGGTGTTTCTGTAACAGGTTGCGGACGTGTGTCCCACCTTGTTACAGGTTTGGCAGATAGGTCTGGGAGTGGGGACTATATTTCGATTTCTAAAACAAGTAGTGGATGTATGTCCTACCCTATTACAAGTTTGGCATGTGGGTTTTGAAGAGGAAAACTTTGTTGGATGTTTGTTGTTTTCAGAAAGGTGAGTTACTGCGGTACGTTCGAGGCGAACCGAATGTTCTTCCGCGTATGCTATGGCTTTCCTTAGATCGCCTTCCCCGTGGGCTTGAACCATGAATTTGAGATTTAGATTTAGAAGACCGTCTTCGAAAACCTGTATGGCTAGCCTATCATTTTCGTGGGAAAGGAACCTTCTCACAGCTTCGTCACTAGTGCTGGCAAAAGTAGCAGAGTTCAAGGAGTTTAGTAATCGATTGATGCGATCACCAAATTCCTTAACGTTTTCTCCTGCCTTTTGTTTAGCATTTAGTAACTCGTTCTGAGCTGAGGAACGAGATTTTTCTTCCTTGAATTGTCTTTCTAGTTCTGAGACTAAGTCATTCCATTTTGCAAAAGATTTTAACTGGACTAGCTCGAATGCCGGTCCCTGGAGCCTCGTTTTCACGACTTCCAGAAAAAGTTTATGTTCGGGGTCAGTTCTAATTGACGTGAACAATATATTCCCACAAGCTATAAATTTATTTAATTCTTCCGGGTTTCCGCTGAAAGCCGGGATAATGTTGTAAATGTCGTTAAGACTAATTTTGTATTCAGACATGGTGGTGCCGGATTCAGAACTCTCGGGTATTTCTACACAAAAAGGTAGTTGTTCGAAGAGCTGCACTATCGCAGCTTGCTTTCTTGTGGTAATATTGGGGGTGTAGGAAGAATAATGGGTAGGAAATGAAAATTCTGGGTTTTAGAGTTTTTTTTTTTTCTTTTTCTTCACCGAAATAAAAAAAAAGTATAAATATAAAGAAACGTGGCGTAACTAAGTCAAATGTGTTTTTTTTTTTGTGTAAAAAAAATATATATATATATATATAACTTCTTAAATACCTTAAATCTTAAATTTCTCTGCTGCGGATGCTGATGGTTTTGTTGTTGTCTTTTTTTTTCCTTAATTTCCTCTGCTGCTGCTGGTAGGTTTTCTGATGCCGATGGTGATGATGGTGCTGTATTTTTTTTTTCTTCTTCCTCTGCCAGGCAGGCTTCCCGCCCTATAGGTGTGGTGGCCTGGTCTTTTATGTCACTGCCCAATTGTTTGCCTCCGGCGCCCGTATTCCAGGGATTCGCCAGGTCTTACAGTATTTGGGACTTTGCACTTTTTTTCTCTTTTTTTTTTTTTCACTTCACTTAACTGGTGTATGCCCCAGTACGCTTTAACACTTTCTCTGGTGTATAGCCCCAGAGAACGCTTCGGTATGTTGGTATGGTAGTCGGGACCTCTTTGGGTATCCCACCGCTGCCACCAATTGTTGTATCGCCAAAGTTCGTCGTGCTTTCCTGTCACCAGGAGAAGAACGAACTCGCGGAGAGGTTGGAAATAAAAGAAGTTTTTATTTTATTTTGATTAGTAAGGCCCGCTGTCTTATTGCTTGGCTGCAACCTTTACTAATTATTTGTTTATTTGTTTTTATTATATTTATTTATTTCAATGGTAAGGCCCGCTGTCTTATTGCTTGGCTGCAACCTTTACCATACAAAATCTATTTAACAACTCTCTGTTGCTTCCAAAATTCTCAGTCCTTTTATACGTCTTTTCTAGTTCATCCACTTTCATTTGCGTTCCCCTCCAACACATATTCTTTTGCACTTCTTGGAAGTGCGTTGCTCAACCATGCTGATGCAGTCCTTCATACCTTTGTAACCCAAAAATACCATCGATATCGCAACAAGTCATTGGCGTTTTGCCCTAGCTGCGCATAGTGCTTTGTCAGCATATGTGCGTCAGAATTACCAGCATGTCATTCACTCTTCGCCTTAGTTACACACAGTGTGATATCAGCATATGTGTACAGAACTGAAGTGGAGTTCCCTTGCTGTCCCATTACTCATATTGTTTATGTGTTTTGTCGGCGATATGTGTGATATGCTTTGACATTGACCTAGTGAGGCGAATTATTGGGAATATCGAATATATGCATTTTTGGTATGCGGTAATATGGTTCTGTGAGCAGTTGTGGTTGGCAGAATAGGAAATGTATAGGAATAAGGAAACGCCGATGAACAGGTGGTGCGAGGTACTACAGGAGCAAGTACAGAATATTTATATAGACAGGGTATTTTTCGAATCCATTTTACCGCTGCCAAATTAATCACATCGCCGGAAATATACTAGTTCTACCATCTACCCAATGCGTCAACATCTTCAGCTTATATAGCCCAGAAGAATACGTCAACTTTTTTTGAAATTGAGATAGATAGATGAAAATAATAATAAAAATAATAATGAAGAGGGTTTAGTGCACTGCGACCTTGTGGTGTATTGTGCCCCCCCAAGAGAATGTATCCATGAAATAATTCTGCATTCACTTAACCATGAACGCCTAGAAAGCCCAGAAGTTGACCGATTCTCAGAAGAAAGTAGATGACATCGCTGAAGGGGAAAACAATTCAACATTATTGTTAATGACCTCCAAAATTGAGATATCGTACGAAATTAATTTCAGTCTGAATTGTCTCCACTTCAATTCCACTTTATTTCAACTCCAACGCCTAATCGCATGAAATTGCAATTTCACCCTAGCGAACACTTTAAGGCAACTGTAACCACTCTAATAATAATTGCATACTAATTTGACGCTTTTTAAAAACATAATGGCATAGTGAAAGTGAGTGTCAAGGATGTGTTTACTATTCATAACTTTTGTCTCGTTGTCTTGTTAGTATACTTGTTAATTGTACACCTACCAAAGAGTTCCTCGTTTGCACAGAAGTAGCTCAAATTAAATTCTAAGGCGACACCATCCTAATGCAAATAAAAGTCAAGCTTCTTCTTTTCTTGGGGTACTTGTAATGTCACACACAGCCATCAGATGACTGTTGTAATCCTAAAAACAATTGCCTTGCAAACAAAAATTATTTTTCTTGACTCGTTTCATTAGTGTAACGAGTAACAGTTTCGTTCGGTTAATTGGAGTAGTTTCTGAACTGATTTTCCTTCTTTCTATCTCACTTCGTATACACTTTCTCATGACATTGCCAAGTTACTATAGGTACATGTATACTGTATAGCCAAAAGTGTCCTTATTTATTCGATGATTAACTAGGTTCGCTTGCAGTAAAATTGTCGTCCTTTCAACTTTGTTATCTTATCGAATTGACTATAATTATGTTCTCTGTTTTAATGTATTCTTGTTCGATTGGTCGGAATTGATAGCGCAATAAAATAAAACAAATTACGACATTTTTATATCGAAGAGGCTGTAAATTATATAATTTATAGATGTTTGAGCAGATAACTTAACAGTTACAGAAGAAGGCATGACATCTTGTTACTTTGATTAATGTATATTGTTCCGACTTCCGAGCAGATTGGTCGGTTTGTCACGCTCGGCAGCCGGCAGGGTTTAATTATGGAAATGGCAACAAGCTTCCCATTAATGTTTCCGCAAATGACTATGGTGCTCAGAGGGTGGGGACGATGTGCACCATAGTGGCATAAGTGGGCTTACAGTTTCTCGGCAACTGCATATCGGTTTAGGTTAGGCACTCTTATACCTGTCCTGCCAAAGTGTAAGCATCTTACACGCATATGGGCGTAGGTGTCACCGAATGCTGAGATACGAGAGGAATTGCGCCGGGCAGGTATCTATCTAAACGGTTTAAGCAAATTCCAAATTCTCCATTCAATGTAGATGAAGAATGACCGTCAATAGGAGTCATTGCCTCTGCGGCATTTTGTTGTTCATGATAGGACATGCATCTAACAAAACCATTCGGATCTGTTGATGAATCTCTTTAAGTCTGATAGAGGTATCGTTGGTAGATCTTCTAAGCCTTCGAAGAACCGTGCTCCCATACAAGAGTAGCGGCATTCTTGGAGGGCTGGGCAGTGACACAGAAGATGTTGCACATCAGTTTCTATTTCCTCTTCATCTCTGCAACTTCTGCAGAATTCATTTGTGAAGATACCTATAGTCTTTTGTTTCCAATGATGCAGTGTCCGGTTATTCCCCCGACGAGTACTCTGATCAAAAGATGTTAGGATCTTTGACCGTTTAGTGTCAATTGCGGGCCACAAGCTATACGAGTTATAGTACAAACCGGACCGAAAATTACCGGAAATCTCTCTCTCAAAGCATTCCGGGAGGTTTTCATACGCTTTCGATAAGGTCCATGCTTATATGCATCATAAAGGTCTTGCATATAATATCTAACATCTGTGCCGATGTAATTTTGCAAAGTAATAATTTACGTAAAACCTAGGTAGAAAAAAAAACTTTGCTAATTTGAAGTTATACCTATCTGTCCAGCTTTTTGTAAGACTTGTCGGAGTATGAAGAAAGTGGATAAAAGGGTTGCTCCATTTATAGAAAGACTCGGTCACAGGAATGAACTGAGCAGTTCCGTTTTGGTCCGAGTAGACTTGCTTTTAAAATTTTGCTTGAGGAGGCTTGGGAGTATGCGGTATACTACACCTGTTGACACATGTTTTGTAGACTTAAAGAAGGCATGCATTCGAGCCACGCACGTGTATCAAATTAAAATCACTTTATAAAGCTGGAACCCCCTATTAAAGCAATTGTACTCCGGAACTTAAATCTTGAGTTCAGATATGATTTGAGGAAAAAAATTAATTGCCCGTAGCCCTGCTTCTCATTTAATACGAGTGAATAGAAATAGGATAGGGTAAAAGAAAATCTATTTATTTTTTTTATTTTTCTTCAACAAAACGATTGTTGTTTCGGTATTCAAATGACTTCGTCATTCAAACGCATTTAATATTAAAAACCCACTTACTATGCGTTGAATCCACAAGTGTTTTGCTTTGAAGAAAGTTATACATTATTTATCAAAAGAGAATCAAACAGCATTCTTATTCCATATAATGACACCTTGGCACACGGCAACTGTCTACCCCATTGAAACTGAAAGTATAAAGCAATTGACGTGCTATTCATAAATTTCCTTTATTTCGTTTTTCAGTTGCCTTCAGGATCACAAGAGAATAACACGAAGAAGGATTTTATTGAGAAAAAAATGTGGCACATCGAACGATAGCGATGACGAGAGACGGGGAAATTCCCGCGATTTTTAACCCCAAACGGGTTAGAGCGCCATCCGTAGTTGTCACAGGTGACTCACCCAACGGCCCTTATGGGGGATTCACCAATATTCTAAACACCAGCAATTCACAAATTGCCCACCAAGATTCAGTATCATCAAGCCAACAGGATCCAAGTGAAACGATAACAGTACAACATCAACAAATCACGCATGAGATACGAGAGCACTGCAGGGGATACGGCAGCAGTGGAGGCATCGATGCAGAGGCACCCGGTACCGACCTGCCCGACCCGACTACTGTTCATTTCAAGCGGCTGAGAGCCTGTAAGGAATCATGCTGCTCTGAACTGGCACAAAAGGTACAAGTGTTGTCTGTATTATATCAAGCACACTCACGAATGGTACTCCATGCCACATAATGCTATCACCATATTTCTTTGCTTCTTTCAGATGTACTTTGGAGTGTGTGTGACCATTTTGGTCACTGCTTCCTGGGTGGGGGCTACACATTGCATCAAGTTTCTGTATCTCAGTCGCAGCACATACACAACGATTAACCCCGACGACATGGACATGGACATCATGAGCGACGGGGATGTGGATGACCATGACGAAGGCCTTGGATTCGGATCCGGGGTGACCGAAGTCGAAGATGCCACAAAGATATTCCATGTGCCGCGCTCCACACTGGCATCGACCATGTTTAATGCGCCATTTTTTGCTTCGTGGTTTTTTACGAATTTTGCTTTTTTGTTCTTCCCCATTTATGTGCTAGGAAGGGTTGCGGTCCGGAAGTGTGATAAGCCAGGAGAGATACTGGGGGATGTACTGCGAGGGTTTCGGGACCGAGGTTTTACAGTTGGTAAGACAACAATTCCCTTCTGTATAGTGTACTTAAAGTTTAAAATTACTTTTGGTATATATTTCGTCCTAAGGCCGCTTTCTCAACCGGTGCTTGTCGTTTTGCATACTATGGATAGTTACGACGTACCTCTACACATTGTCCTTACGTGTGCTGTTTGCCACGGATGCCATGGCATTGTTTGCCACCAATGTCGCATGTGTCTACCTTCTCTCGTGGGTGATCCTGCACGAACAATTCGTTGGAGTAAGGGTAAGTGGTACTCGTAGTCGCATACCGTGTGGGTGTATCGATTTGTAAGGATTTTAATATTTCATTAGATTGTGGCTGTTATACTATGCGACACCGGGATTGCGTTGCTTGCTTACATGGATGGCATCACGGAGAGCCCCACATTGAGTGGTGTTGTCCTGGCTACATTGGCAGCAGCTGGATATGCAGTGTTCAGGGTAGATTGATAGTTTGCATGGCTGTTGTATTTTCCTTTAAGGAACTGTGATTGAATTGAAATTGGTTCCATTGTAGGTCATGTTTAGAAAGGTTATGGGCGACCCACCGGTTGGGCAAATAGCCTTTGCTTTCACGACGCTGGGATTTCTGAATGCAGCGCTTCTTTGGCCTGTTTGTGTTGCTCTTTATTTGACTGGGACCGAAAGTATGCCCTCCGATCGAATGCCGTGGGTCATACTGCTTATTGCTAGTATTCTTTTATTAGGTAATGCATGGAAAAATACATAAATATGCTAATGTATAGTGAAATGTTTTAATATATTTGCAGTTTTTCATATACTAACGCAATTTAGTGCAGCAGTAACCTATAATATGTTTGTTACATTGGGTCTGATAACAGCGGTTCCAGTATCTGGAGGTAAGCGAGATTTTTTTTTTGCACCAGTCACCACGGGAGAAATATTTGTTTTAGTCCGTTCCCATACGCGAATGCCGACCTATGACTGCCAATTGTAATCATGGTTAAAAGAAATATAAACATTTTCGACACTCGGTCTAAATTCGCAAATACATACAGTGCGGTTAACTTGTTTGGACGCACAAGAGCTACGTTTTATTTCTTGTTTTTTTTTTCGTTTTACGTGGGACAAAGAGAAAAAAAAAATTTTTGGCAGAAAGGTACATTCATACACTATAAAACAAACATAATTTCAAACTTGGTGATGGACCCATAACGGTAGTTTTACAAATGTTTTCCTATAACATGCAAAAACGTATGCATTTTTTTGGTTCACTTGATTAGACGCACCTGCTGGAAAAAATCAAACATAAACATTTTTTTTTTTTTTTTTTGGTTTTTATTGTTATTTTAGGTTATTTCTAGTATTTTCAATATTTTGTACAACCTCCACGATTTAGAATTACATCAAAAATTCTATTTTTTATAGAATTTTACAAATTTTCAAGGTAAGCCAAGGGAATCTTCGTCCAGGCTGCTTTGATTGCAGCGATTATTTCCTCACAGCTTTCATATTGCTTGCCTCCTTCATAAATTTGACGGGTGAGCCAACCCCAAACATTTTCAATAATGTTGAGATCGGGTGAATATGGGGGCCATGGCAATAATTCCACATTTTCACCAGCAAGAAGAGTTTTTACAACCCGGGCGTTGTGAATCGGCGCGTTATCTTGTTGCAAAACCCACTGGAGAGGTCCAAACAGCTCGTTTATTGCAGGAAAAGCGGATTGCAAAAGAGCTTTATATGAAACTGCAGTCATTTTACTTGAAACAAAAACCAATTCAAAAGCACCATAGAACGAAATGGCCCCCCACACCATTACTCCTCCTTGCCTCGAATGATGACGGTTTAAAAAGCATTTCTCTTTTCGGAAATCGTGGAAATAATAGTTATACCCATCAGGGCCATCCAAATTAAACTTTTTTTCGTCCGAAAATACAACTTTTCGCCAATTTAAAACACTTCCAACTTCCGTATCCCATGACATGTGAGCACGTGCGAAATCCAAGCGAAGTTGCTTTCTTGCGTTGTTGAGAGGCGGTTTTTTTGTAATTTTTTTAGCTTTAAGTGTTGAGCACTTAAAATTACTCGACGAACAGTTGATTTACTGGCATTAATCGCAGCTAATTCTTTGATTTTTCTCGTGGAGTGAACAGAATTTGATGCAAATCTGATTATTTTTCGCCTCTCCCGCGGTAACAAAACTGTCTTTGTCCTTCCTCTATGGTTTTTTCCGTAAAACACAGCAGACCGGTCGAGGTGTTTTGAAAATGAATTGCTTATTTCAGAAACAGCATAAGTCAGCTTTTTCCATTTTTTTTTTTTGCAAATTTCTCATTTTTATATAGTTATTCATCCTTTCGAGAGAAACTATACATGTCAGACCCCTCAAAGTACGAAAGCTGAAAGTACTATTTCAGTGTTTTAAAGAGAAACGACATAAATCATTGACTTATTGACTTATGCTGTTTCTCCACAAAACTTTTTTACTTTGAACGTCCGCAGGTGGACACATGTTGTACTTGTGAGGAGCTAGAAGTAAAGATAAAAAGAACTTTTTTGAACCATGTGGCAAATAGGATGGCAGTTGCTGAAAAAATACTACATCTAAGACGGGCTAATAAGTTCTATTCGACCATTAGGTTAGGTTAGGTTGAATAGGGTGTGAGTTCATCACATTCACATTGGACTAGGCACCATATTTGGTCCATCGCCATCCCTGGGGGCGCCCGCCCATCGCCTAAACAATTGATTTCCCAACAAAACCTGAACATTTTTTAAAATTTTGTTTGCGAGGCAACCTCCTCCAAATTGTCGAAGAAGTACCTTCCAAGGTATTTCCTCCTGTACCGAGCAACAGCTTGACATTCACAGAGGAGATGAGTTATATCTTCTGCGACATGTAAGTCTTCGCAATACCTGCATGTGTCCGTATATCTGTTAAACCTAATCGCAATAAACTAGGCAAAGTCCAAAGAACCGCTTGCTTGTGTATCAGTGGAGCTCTTCGCACTACACCTTCTGCTGCACTTGACATCCTGTTCCACCTGACTCCCATCGATATCTTCAGCAAACAAACGGCAGCATCTTCAGCAGTTCGTTTGAAAGCGATTTCACAGTGGACCAGCAAACCAACTGGCCATGCTGCTATCTTAAATACATTTAAGACTCTCCCGAAAAACATCGACTACACCATACCACAACTACAGTTTGATAAAAACTTCCAAGTCTCCATCCCCAATAGGTCATTCTGGGAGGAGGGGACGTTCTTTGATGATGAGGCGGTTCAATTCTTCACAGATGGATCGAAAACGTCCGATGGTGTAGGAGGTGGTGTTTTCTCTGACAGACTAAACCTCAGTCTCTCCTTCCGTCTCCCAGATCACTGTAGCGTTTTTCAGGCGGAAATAATGGCAATAAAGGAAATCTTATCCTGGCTAAAAGAAAACGTGATATCCGCTAAAGATATCCGCATCTTCTCGGATAGTCAGGCTGCACGCTGCAATTAAGTGCCTGGAATCAGCCTCTATTAACTCTAATACAGCCATAGACTATCGCACGTCTCTCAGAGAGATGTCGGAGCAGTTCAACACAGTGGTGCCATTTTAGCATTTTTTATGCTAGATCTAGCATATTTAAACCTTAAACTGCATATTAGTATAAATAAAATATGCTATATGCAATCTAGCATATTTTCAACATTCAACATAAAAAAAAAATTAAAAACTTTATGTTTATACCCATCATGAACATATTCGTGGTACATATATGCATCCATCAAATTTGTCTGTATTTGGCATTACTGAAATCAAAGCTTCTCAATAGTACCTATAGAGGTCTATTCCTTTACTTTTGGAAAATACTCTCAAAATGACGGTGCTGGGGTTGAATTATTCTCTCACAGTGAGAGAAATTTACGAAAAAGTTACGGAACGCTTTTATAGTACCTAAACTATATGCAAAATAACAGATGCATTTTGTTTTCCATAAATTACAGTATACGATGTGACGTTTTTGTTTTTCAATTATTGGTGATGGGCTTTAGTTTCTTAAGGGCTACAGACCACTAAAAATAAATAAATAGGCGGCGCAACAGGCGGTAGACACCCAAGGCCTAGCTTCTCGCAACCATTCGTTTTGTGTGAGTTTCTAATTTTTGGAACGAATGGAAGGGACCTACAATTTTATGCCGAGTCCGAATAATTAATAATTGCGGTAGTAAAAAAGTAGGTATTTCAAATGAGTGATAAACGCGATAATTTGCTAATTTATTACCAATATTTGCTGAATCATCCAGGGATGAAATTTATTCGGTATTAATGTACCTAACTTCTTTTAATGAAATCAAAACACAAATGGGAATAGTAATAGCACGCATAATAGCAAAATGCCAAATAGGTCGACAAATTTCAAATCAGCTGTCAATTGTCAAGTGTCTGCCAGTTTTTTAATTGTTAGGTACTACAAGAAAATTGATGATGAATAAAAAATATCAGTACAATGACGAAGACGGGGAAGATGATGATGATGACCTTAAGCCCGTATGACAATAGATATTTTGTTTGAATATTTCACGCGTTTAAAATGAAACTAGAACAGTACGAAAAATTAGAAAGAAAATTCCCGATAGGTGTGATTGCGTATACAACAACTTTAATAATATATATAAAAAAAATGCATTGAAAATGTATTCAAATTATATTTTTCACCTGGGAGTTTTTTTTTTGTTTGACATTTTAACATTATTTGGCATTTCTCCTCCCGTTACTTTGAAGTCTAACTTTTTGAAAATAAATTCGTTTGAAAATTTGTGTTCCTTTGCAAACAATCGATACCCCTTTCATAATACATACCTACACTTTTCGTCTCTTTTACAAGCAGCTGATTCTTTAAGATGATTTAATGTGATAAGAATGAAGAAAAATTGAGAGAAAAATGTAGAGTCATATACGGACTTTAGTTTTAGTACCTATCTACCTAATTGACGTGCTTTTGAATAAATAAATGTAAATTTCATTACAAAATACTGAATTCACTTTTTGTTCCTTTTTATAGATAGACATTATCATGTTGTGTTTATATTTATTCCTTTTTTTTGTAATAAAAAAGTTGTTTTTAAACGTTAGCATATTTTGCTTAGTTCCTCCATACAATTTAGCATATTTTTTTCTTAATTTGGCATATTCTCTTAGATAATTTCTGGCAACACTGGTTCAACATTCACCTCTGCTGGGTGCCGGGGCATAGAGACATTCCGGGTAACTGTAAGGCTGACGAACTTGCCAAGCTGGGAACTACAGTACCTATAGTACCAAGCATATAATGTACTTTAGGTATCCCAATCGCTACGTGTAAACTTATAATAAAGCAGGATGCCATCCAAAGAACAAATCTTAGGTGGACATGTGGCACGACATGTCTAGCGACAAAACAGATCTGGCCAAAGCTAGATCTCAAACGTTCTAAGAATTTGATTTCTCTTGACAGGAGGCATATCGGCGCTACAATAGGTGTCATTACGGGACACTGCCTTATAGGTAGGCATGCAATAAGGCTTGGCGTACTCTCAAACGATTTTTGTAGAAGCTGCTTGGACGAAGAGGAGGAGGAAACCATTCAGCACTTCCTCTGCACTTGTCCGGCACTCTCCCGAAAACGGAAACTCCATTTGGGAACCTCCTACTACAATGATCTAAACGATCTAACAAACCTAGACATTCGTAGTCTCCTTATTGCTTCATCAGAAGCTCAAACTGGTTCAACGAGTAGGATGAAATTTAATAGATTCATGTGGTATCACAAGGGACCTAATTGGTCTAAGTGTGTCGGCCTTTTGTCGGCAGCCACTTCAACCTAACCTAACCTAATCTCATAGCGTGCTTCCTTAGAAAACAGTGCCCGGAGAGTATCCCTATTGCCATTTGTAGCTTTGATCTGCTGAGCTTTAATAAATTTACAGATTTTTTCCGATCTAGCTTAGGTCACAGAGCCTTTGAGTCCCTGTGCCCTACTATCCGATCATCTTTGATCTGTCCTATTTTTGTTTTTCTCGAGAATAATTCTCTTGGCCATGGATATTGGTGGTCTTATACTCTCAATAGTTTCATTTTGTGGAAGCTCTGCTCTATTTTTGGCCGGAACATCAGCCCTTTCGTTACCCTCATCATATTCGACCATTAGTCAATTCAGAAAAAATAACAGTTGGATGAAACAAAACCTATTGGCGGGATATTGTATTGACTATACATGCAAAATCTTCAAATTCCATGTACCTCTATACCAGTACAGGAAATGTTCTACTTAAGCGTATTTTGTTTACAAGGTCTTCGGGGCAACACTGAAACTTTTTTTGTTTGCCATGAAGGGATTGCTGGAAAGGGCTCAAGTGAAGTGTGCTCTTTTTTAAATCAATTTTTTGAAAGTATCATGAAGGACGTCCATGAGTTGCATATTTTTTCAGATGGCTGTTGGTCAAAATAAAAATCACACACTGATAATGTTTTTGTCATCTTTAGTATCTTTAAAAAAGTTCAAGAATATCGAACAGTATTTTCATATACAAACATTTAACCTGGAGCCAATCAATATTAAGAAGATGAATGAAATAAAAAAAAAAACTAAAATCGTATCTACCAGGAGACATTAACATTCAAGAGTACTATGATGAAATTTTTGCTTGGCCAACTTGTAAAAAGGATTCTGATCCAATCAATACAAATCAATAGTATTTTTTTATATTTTCGTAAACATTTTTTCTTGTTTAAAGCTTATAATAAATAATAAAAAAAATAAAAACAAAAGTTTTACCAAAAAAAGTTCGTTTATTTCAGAAACGACATAAGTCAAGCGACTTTAAAGGCTTAAGCGGCCCCTAGACGCTCAATATTATTGTGCAATATTTGATATTGCACAATATTATTGTTCGTCTGTAGATAATATTGCAAGGTTGTGCAATATATTGTAGAAAATCAAAATGCTTTTGATATTTATTGCGCAATTTAGAAAATTTGTATCGTCTGTGGGTAATATTGCACCATATTTGATCATTTATGTTTCAAGTGTCGATAAAGAAACATCTTCGCGAGTGAAAATGTCTGTAAAATATCAGCAGTCAACTAAATTATTGGGAAAAATATTGCACCGTCTGGGACGCCCAGCCAATAATATTGTGCAATATATTTCACAGTAATATTGAGCGTCTAGGGGCCGCTTTAAAAACCGGTTAAGACTTAAAAAAAAAAGCTAAATATTTTAGCGGTTTTCGAATGCATCTTAAGCCAAATTATAACTTGGCATACTCAAAATTTTTAGTGTAGTGGAATTTTTTCATATAAAACAGTTTTTTGTTGCTCCTGAAAAGGTAGTGCTCATTGACTTATGTTGTTTCTGTAATAATCTATTCAAATAGATAATAGAGTACATATCGCTCATTTACTTGAAGACTGTCATAACTCAAAAAAATCAGGGCACTTAACTCTACATTTTGAAATTATATTAAAGCTGTTATACCAATTATTTGTAATTCAGAAAAAAATGCATTTTTGACATGATATTACTCACAATGGCCCCCACTACAGCATGCAAGGCGGTAACATTTAGGAACAACTACTTAAGACCTACCTAATTATGTGAGTTATTTGGTGTTATCAATCACACCCAAAAATTACTGTGGGCTCTTAGTCTAAAACCTCTAGAAAAACTCCCTTTACTTCAAGCATTTAATTAATAAAAATAATAATTCAATAACAAGAAAATATCTTCAATTCAAATATCTTGTTACAAATTGTCATAAAATGGCTTGTAAACACGTGGAATATTTTTTTATAATTAAGTTATTGATTTCATCTCTCTTATTTATTGGTAAACCTGGTTTGGCATAAAGTAATCGCTGTTGCTTGATTCTTTTTTTGAGTACCCTACCCTCCTTGAATTGCTCTTTAGTGTATGCAGATTTGTAAAAAACTGAATTTGGTGATTCTCAATAAATTTTAACTACTTTTACTTGTGAAAGTTTCAGCTCTACCGTATTTAACAGAGCAATGTCATTTGCCAGCATTTTTAAATCAAAAAAATCCTCAAAACAAAGCTATTTTACAATAAATGGATCTCCTGTTTTTTTCGCCGATCGGATTATTGAAAAAAAATAGTTCGGGAGTATAAGTGGGACCACTTTTAAGTATTCGTTCTGTTCCCTCTCAATTAAGGAATGCACAGAGGCTCCTTTGTTTTGTGTATGGCCAACCATGCCATTTTCAATGAAAATCCTGTAGAAAAATTACTCCTGTGTTTTTGAGAAAAACCCTGTTTTATCGTGTAATCATACTGTTTTATTCCCATTTGAATAAACTTGAAAAATTCTATTGATCGACGAGTGTTTGCTTCCATGAATAAGACGTGGACGTGGACGTACGAAAAATTGCAAGACTAAGATCAACTTGAACATGTCGTACATCGCCTTATAGATATCATTGGATAAAAAACGAAGCCGGACACGCTGTGCTTCGAAAAAGAAGTATTCTGTTCAAACTCAAGGTGGTATTGATCGAACTGAAGACAAATTAGATAACGGAACCATAGACGAAGCTATGGAGGGTCCACTTGAGCAACCTACACCCGCGACCCACTTAATGGATAAGCGGGCCATAGAAAATGAATGAATTAAAATATTTATCATTTATTTCATATTTAATTAATAGTTCCTATTCTATTCTTACATTTCGAAGAAAAAAATGAACTCCAATGAAAAGGAGTTCATGTATACAATTTATTATGCCGGCAGAAATCATTCCGTGTGCGGTTGCCATTGTGTATTATTTCTAAACATTTATAATTTTTATCAACAATTTCGTCTCATTTTGAGTTATTGAGATCTATTGAGAGTTTCCATCGACAAAATTATCTTCAATAACGACACATTGTCTTATAATATAAACGGCTGACTTCTAAACAGCCAGTCTTTTTACAAAAATAACGTCATAAGAAGAAATACTTCAGTTGACGAAAGTATTTTTTTCATCAAGAACGTCACATGTTGCACTATTATGGAGTTTGATTCAAGGAAAATATTTCAACAAATCAGTCACAACACGAAATAATGCACTTTATATTAAATTTATCTACATTACAAATATCATTACATTTTAACGAATAATGTCACAACACAAAATATGCCGGTTTTTTAGAAAAGCAAACCAACTAACACACGATGACGACTGGATATATGAAATGAAATAACGGCATATTCTTTTCTATGAAGCATCATAAAACGAATATTTCTGCATCATTAACTCAAAAATCGCGTTTTTTTTAGTTACGACAGTCTTCTAGTAAATGAGCGATAGTTAAATGAAAAGTTTTTTTTTCAATCCAGCTTACATTTCACTATACATATTTGATTAGGATGGAATGGGGATCATTGGGGCGAACTTTATTTAAACGATGTTTATGTTTATATTTATTTATCTATTTATTATGGTAAAATACAAACCAAAATTAAGCAAAACATTAGTAGGGATGTTCTTTTCCTATCCTAAAAAAGAGGCTTGCGAACGAATTCGGTACAACGACACAATAGGATTCCCGGATAATTCCTACGAGATTATCGTTGTTTTAAATGTTATTGTAAAGTGCTATCGATTATGTCATAAATGACATTTTACATGACAAAATTTATTAAAAGAAACAATTATTCTTCAACTGCATTTTCCATGTTCAGAAAATATTTGTATTCGCTATTCTTGTGATTGTGGATTTTCTGTTTTCTGATTTTTCTTTTTAAAATTTTACAAAGTTCAATGATATGAGTGCTACCGTGCTACCAAGCTTTTATGTAGAAAGAGCTAAGACCTGGGCCCTATTTCACCAAACACTTTTCCCTTTGCATTTTGCAACTTTGCAATTTATGTTTGCAAATTTCGTTTCACCAATCGCAAATTTGCAAAGAGGAAATTATTCCTGCAAAATCCGTTTCACCAAAAAACAAATTTTCAAAGTGCAAAGCATATTTTTGCAAAATGCAAAGTTTTGCGAATTTGCAAAGAATTCGTTCATTTCGTTTCACCAAACAAATTAGATTTTTTCTGCAGACGAGACCGAAAATTACTCGAAGAATTTTCCTCTCGAAGCAGCCAAGAGTAGCCTCATCCACTTTTGATAGAGTCCATGCCTCTGCACCATAAAGCAGGACAGGGATGATTAGGGTCTTATAAAGGGTCACTTTAGTTGTTCGAGAGAGGGCTTTGCTACTCAATTGCTTTCTTAGCCCAAAGAAACAGCGATTGGCAAGAGTTATTCTTCGTTTAATCTCAGCGCTGGTGTCATTGTCTGAGTTCATAGCGGAGCCTAGGTAGACAAAGTCCTTTACCACCTCAAAGTTATATCTGTCTATAGTGACGTTCTGTCCAAGACGTCAGTGTTGGGTGTCCTTTCTTGATGACAGCATATACTTTGTCTTGCCCTCATTGACCGCCAAACCCATTTTCGCCGCTTCCGTCTCAATGCCCACGAACGCGCTAGTGACATCACGCTGCGTTCTGCCGATTATGTCGATGTCGTCGGCGTAGGCGAGTAGGTGGACGGACTTTTGAAAGATAGTGCCTCTGGTGTTAGCGTTTGAGTTTTGCACTATTCTTTCAAGAACGATGTTGAAGAAGTCACATGACAGCGCATCGCCTTGTCTAAATCCTTTTTTGACATCGAAGGTCTCGGTGAGTTCTTTACGGACTTTGATGGAGCAGCGTGCGTTCTCCATTGTCATCCTGCACAAACGGACGAGTTTGGCAGGGATACCAAAACTAGACATTGCTCTGTATAGCTCGTCTCTATAAATGCTGTCATAGGCGGCTTTAAAATCGATGAAAAGATGGTGGGTATCGATTTGGACTTCCTGGGTTTTTTCCAAGATCTGCCGCAGTGTGAATATTTGGTCGATGGTAGACTTTCCTGGCCTGAAGCCACACTGATAGGGACCAATCAGGTTGTTGATGAAAGGCTTCAGGCGTTCACACAACACGGCAGATAGGATCTTGTAGGCTATGTTAAGAAGACTAATCCCTCTGTAGTTGGCGCAGTTCAGAGGGTCTCCTTTCTTGAGGATCGGGCAAACAATGCTGAGGTTCCATTCATCGGGCATACTTTCCTCCGACCATATTTTAAGATGATTGGTGCATGCTTCTAACCAAATCATCGCCTGCCGCTTTGAATAGCTCGGCGGTTAGGCCATCTGCTCCAGCGGCTTTGTTGGACTTAAGCTTAGATATGGCTATCTTCACTTCGTCCAGGTCGGGTGGACGGAATTGTTGGTCTTCATCGTCCAGGTTGAATGGTTCATTCGGCCTGACAGCGGTATTTAGTTCGTCATCGCCGTTAAACAGTCTGCAGAAGTAGTTCTTCCATATCCTCAGCATTGACTGCGATTCTACTATGATGTTCCCTTGTTCGTCCTTGCAGGCTTCGGTTCGAGCTCTGTAGCCTTGGCAGGTTCTACATCTACATCTGGCTATAGCATAAATGTATATGTATAAATGGAGTAATACGAAACATTGTATAAGGCTTACATATCTGAGAGTTCAATTGCCTGAGATCCTTGAAGATGTTCCTCTTATTGAGAGGGCAATCGTCATGAATATTCATAATAATAAGGTCGTTAGGTTAGATTACGTTTGTGGGCTCCGTGCCACGCTTAGGTCACTACTGACCCATATTGTAATGCCCGTAGGAGAAAAAGGTTGTCCCTTACCCATTTATGACCCTGCATCCAAATTACTTACTGTATTGCTACTTACAAACTACCCTGTTTATTTGACGAAGTTCATTATCTTGTCTATCGATGTGTTGGAAAGCTCGTCTAGGTCGTTGAAGAAATGTGTCCCTAGGAATTTATACCTGGTGTGTTGGAGACCTGGGCAGTGACATAAGAAGTGGGTTGTGTCCTCAAGAGCTCCCTCATCACCGCAGCCTCCACAAAGTTCTTCTTCCGTTAAGCCCATTTTCTTCGTCTGCTACCGCAGAGTATTGTACTCCGTTATGATACTTATACGAGTGTAGACAGGGATTTCATATGCTTAAGTATTAAACTATCGGTTCTCATTTCATTGAATAACGGTCATAGCACTCTTGTGGTATTGTATTACAAGTATATAAGGTTGCCCATTTAGCATTCGCCTCTATTGTGGCTTTTCTCCCTGCTTCAAGCTTAAAGTGTGCAACCCGGGATGTTCACAGAGGGAAGAGCTTGTTCTGAAACAGTTGTCGAACCTTGTGTTGCTAATTCGTCTGCTTTCTCATTGCCAGGAATGATATCATGTTCCGGAACCCAGCAGAGCGATACCTTGTGCTGTGCACCAAGAGTATTGAGCTCTTCGCGGCAGCACTTCACAAGCTTCGATTGTATTTCTGGTGCAGTTATGGCTTTTATTGCTGCCTGGCTGTCGATAAAGTAGGTAATACCCTCCAGATCGTATTGCATTTACCACAGATTCACGGATCGGGGAGGCGTATCAATTGATATACCCAGCGATTCAGAGAAGACCTGACTCATTGACTGTCCATTTTATAGAACCGTCTGTAAATATGGCTATGGTTTGCATGTTAGGTACGAGTCCGTCTCTCCATTCTTCCATGCTGGGATAAGCGCTCAAGAAGGGTATTGTATAGGCCTCCTCCCCTGCCGTAATTTTTTTTTTTTTTGTCAGAACTTTAGGAATATCCACTTAAAGATTATATTACTACCTATAACTGGCCTTCGTGTATTCACGGATGGCTCTAAAACCGGACAGGGGTCTGGTTCTGGAGTCTTCGTGGAAAGCGAGAACATTAGACTACACTACCCTTTAGGTAACCACGCGACTGTCTTCCAGGCGGAGATTTTCGCTATCCTCATGGCTATGCCCTATATTGTGACAAACAGGTGGAGGGCTAGAAGCATATGCGTTTGCAGTGACAGCCAGGCTGGATTAAAAGCGCTGCTCAACCATCTCACCTCGTCCAAGCTAGTGCTCGAACTCAAGCTTGCTTTGAACTTGGTCGGTAGGCTAAACACGGACAAACTTGTTTGAGTCCCAGGTCACACTGGAATACAAGGAAATAAGATCGCCGATGAGCTTGCCAGGCTGGGTTCAGAAGAAGCTCTTTCAGGACCTGAACCTGCGTTGGGTCTGCCTGCATCTGTGGTTAGGTCATCCATTGATATTTGGGTTTCTCGTAAACACGAGTGTCGGTGGCGTGACTGTGTTGGGTGTAGACAGTCCAAGCGACTGCGTCCGGACATCTGCAAAAGGTCCGCGTTCTTTCTTCTGTCTCTCAGGAGAATCGACTGCAGACTACTTGTGGGCGTCCTTTCGGGCCACCAAGCTTTTGCCAAACACTTAAATGTATTGGGCTTGAGCGACACCACCATCTGTCCTGCTTGTGGAGAGGACGACGATACAGCGGAACACTTCCTCTGTAGTTGTTCTGCCTTTGCTCGCATCAGGTGGCGGATCTTTGCGGCTGACGTGGTGAGTGCCGAACATCTAAGCTCTTCATCACTGAAGCTCCTACAGACACCTACTACATTGTAGTAGCTCCTACAGACACCTACTTACATTGCTGTACTTAGTACTTAGTACAGCAATGTAAGTAGGTGTCTGTTTGGCAATACAATGGACCAGTAGTTATGTCTGAGTGCTCCATCGGATAATAACAACCTCCGAAAAAAAAAAAAAAAAAAAACTATAACTGGGACACCCTGTATGATAAAATGTAACCATTATTCATATGGGTTTTCTTTCGTTTAAAGTAAAATAATTATATAATTATTTTAGTTTTAGTTACGCTGAAGAAAAACTCATTCCATTCGTTTGTTTGTAAATTTGCAGCTCTTGACGTAGTACTTTATGGCGCTACATTTGCTGGAATGAAATTAGCCGGAGTGATTTTGATCGCAGTTGGTTTCTTTTTAGTCATGTTTCCTGAAAACTGGCCCGACTACATAACACGACTATTAAGGTAAGGTTTCTAGGTAGAAATGTTTATTATTATTTATAACCAAACCGTGAGTACATCTGTTTACATTTTATTTTTATACATCTTAATATCCTTTTTAAAAGTAACTAACAGTTTTCTTCTCGTCTTACTATCTATAGAAATTCTACTTAAACATTTTTGGGTAGTTAACTTAAAGTTTTGTGTTTTATTTTTACTTACAAATTAGTTTTCTGTTTTGTTTTTAAATTTCAAAATAATGTTAATTCTGCTAAATTCTCGTTTTTATGTTAATTATAAACTAAAAAAATGTGTTTGTTTAGTTATATTTTTTTGTCTGTCCCCTTTGTGTTGATTTTCTGTTTAATGTAACTACAAAAAAAAACGAAACCTATAATCAATGTTAAATAATGAAATAATGCTATTTATATAAACATAAATATTTTTGTTTTTTTTTATATAAAAATTTTCAGAAAAAGTGGTCGTGCTATCCTACGTTACCAATGTTGTTGTGAAATAGCTGAAATTCATTACGCTCATTCGGTAGGAATCAATATAAAGAACAAAATAAAAACCAAACCAATTTACATACCAGTCAGCGTTTAAAGTTCAAATAGTTAGACAGAGAAAGGAAGCAATCAGAAAACTTATCTCAGGGTTATAACATTTTTAAGTTACTTAAGTTTTTTTAATGCAATGCAAACAGCGCTGTACAAAATATACTGCAAGCAAAACTAGGGGAATAAGTAAATTACATAAATTTGTACATTATTTTTTATTTATTTTCAACTTTACTTCCAACTCAGTAGGTCTGAATAACTTTTAACTTTGGCTTCTTCTTTAAAGCTGTTATATTAATCGATGTAATGTAATACTATATGGAATATTCTATTCTCAATTTATTGAATTGAACGAATATTATTCACACAATTTTTTTAACGGCTTTTTAATCACCCTGTAGTAAATATATGAATAAACTTATATATACGTATATATATATTTGTGTTGGAAATTTTTTTCGGTGTTCAATATGCCAGAAAGTCAATGCTATCCACAATATATAATCTTAGCATTTTGACTGACTAATATATAATACTTTGATGGATATTTCTTTCGTTGTTGTTTTAATTATCCTACATTTTGTTTAATTGTTAAATGTTTATTTGTTTTTTTTCAATTGGAATTTAAAGGAAAATACATATTCTAATGAGTATGTATAAGTAAATTGGTGTATTAACCCCTTTTGTGTTGACTTTTTTAGTTAATAATTTTTAATTTTTGAATGCTAAAAAACTTTACGAGACGTTTGTAAAATACATTTTGGCTTGATTCAATTGAATTTTTAATTTTATTTTGAATTTTATTTTTAATGTAGATATTAAAATTGATGAAAAAAATCACACAGTCAATATACACAGCGTTTGTTTTTGGAAAATCAAAATTCAAAAATTCAGGTATATGCAAATGGACAATGTAAAGGGGTAATTTTACGCTCCCCACACTTGTTAAACATTACTAGCTGATTGGGTAATGTAAAGTAAATATTTGCAGCACATTCAGGAACTCATGAATATTCACAATGCTTTTCGAAAATTCCTTCTTCGTTTAATCCTCTCTATATGAATGGCATGAACTTCTGTAGGCAGACCTTAAAGTAGATTTCATGTTTTGATTTTGTCGAAATATTTACCACGGATTAATTACTTCCAGAGTATAATATATATATATATATATTTTTGTATTTATTTGTTTAATATATTTTTGATTTATAATTTTCTGTTCCACTATAATTATTATTATTTCTTTTTTTTTAAATACATATCACAGTTCTTATGTAATTGTGATTTTGCAATTACATTTAACATAGCCAGAGATTCATAGTTCAATGCATAGCTATTTCACATTCCCAGGAATTACCTCCATAGTCTTCTATTTCATTCACTAAATATTTTTTGTATCAAAATTATGGTTTTCAAGCAAATAATTTAACTGCAGTTGAAAGCAACTAATTTGTACTATAGACATTTAAAAAATATTTCAAAAGCAAATCATAGGTTTTTTCCACAAAAAAAAATTTAAGATACATAATCCGAAATTATATAAAGTTACTTTTGCTGAGTTCTTATCGATGTTACCACTTGAATATTTTTCTAATCTACCACGACATAGATGAGAATGGTGCACTATATCTAAATTTTACAGTGCATTATTCAATGCACTAAAAAAATGGAATGGAATGGAAAGTTTAACTGCATTAGGACTAACATTTTCAATGTTAATGAAATGTCACTTTCATTAGCAGTGCCAATGCTACTGATATTTCACTTTCATTAGCAGAAGAAATTCAAATGCTACTGAAATTTCACTTACATGAGCAGTGAAATGTTCAGTGCTAATGAAATTTCACTTGCAATAGTTCAGTGCTAATGAAATTTCAATTTCATTAGGTACCTAATTAGAAAGTTTCTTTCAGATTTGAAGTATACTGTATACTGTATACATTATGTATATTGTAAATAAAACTGCTTTTCAAATTTTAAAAATCCAAACTGCACGTTGCTGCGCTTTTTTTTCAGTCCAGTAATCGGGCATGTTTTCTTCCACCCATTCGCATTGATGTAATTGCAGTTGTCACGGGTATGCTTATATTCATGCGACATAAGGACTCTAACTCGATTTTCCCTGCTGCTATAGTCGCTGCTTTAAGCTATTTTCGTTCGCTGATCCTTTTACGTTAATTAAATTAAAGCATTGAAATTTTCAATGTTAATGCAAGTTAATTTTCATTAGAAAACAAATGTTCAATACTAAAGCAAGTCAACTTTCATTAGCATTGAAATTGTCAGTGCTAGTGAAAACGAACTTTCAGTAGCATTGAAATTTAGACTGGTAGTGCAAAATCAATGTTAGTGCTTAAGGACCAAGGTTTGAGTCCAGCCCACCAAAAATTCTATCACTTTTTGTCATTCTAACTTTAAACTGTTCTTCTCCATGATATCTGTACTTTGACGTCTCAATGAGAAGCGGCACTTGGATGTTTTTTTATCATTCTTGTCGTCATTAACATTTGCATTCCTTCGGTTTCCGCACGCGTTCCCGGTTTTTATTGATGTCATCGCGAATATCAATATAAAAATTCTGAGCGAATTAAAAAAAGACACAAACCAAATGCAAACCACTATAGAGCAAGTTTATTCGAAGTGAGCGCTGATCCTCAATCTGTCACAGAATTGAAGCAGGATTTTCGAAATTTGATTGCTGAATCTTTAGTTTTCTAATATCCTTTGCTGCTCTTTCGTATTCGTCGGGTACAACGCAAACTATGCAAATTTAGAAAATCCATTCACAATCGTAAGAATTTACTTATAGTGATTAGTGATTACCAACTGGTTGACTTCTTTGCCGCACATGGCAATGGCAACGTGGTGCGTCTACGGTCTCCTTTATTTATTTTCTTATAAGTAGGTATAGTTTCATTTTTAACGCACTAACGATCATCATTTGCATATATGCAAAACAATAATCTAGGCATTATTTGATTATTGCATATGTAAACTACAAAAACGAGTAATAATATTTTCGGATGTTTGTCAGATGTTCGCAAGAGGTGGGCCAGTGATAAAAGGCCATAAGTTATAATTGTACTGTGCGTTCGAAGATTGCACCAAGAAATCCCCACTCATTCGTCCACCACACTAACCAATGTGCCTATGCCCAATTATTTGAGAAAAATGTAAAATAATGCATATGGCAAACTCGTTGCAAATCGCGAACAGGGTTTTATTAAAACAATGCCAAATGCTGTCCCTGTTATACTTCTTGCAGACTCAGTAAAATAGAAATATGAAATGTATTATTGGGATTCATCTGGTAGAGAGCCGAAAATCATGCCTCTTCACACGTATCTACCTACAATCAATTCAAAAAGGCCCATAATACTCGTTTAAGTTTCTCAGATAAATAAAAATAAACACATAACATTAAAATAACTATTAAAAATATAAGTCCTCCTAAATAAGTTTATTTATTTAAAAAAAATTGACATATCATTTCGTCCTTAAAATTGGCATGAATTCGTTTCGTTCGTTTATGTCACTTATCATCTCCATTATAATATTTAAATATGTTTGTCCCATAAAAATATGTATTTGTGCGTTTGTAAAAAGTTTTCGTTGTTTCTTTTTTTTTTACCTATATATAATAAATCATCTTTCTTCATAGTGGTTTACTTTGGCTATTTTTTTTTTGTAAACTATCTTATAAATACGGAATCGATATTTCATTATATTTACAGAAATATCATCTTGTTGGGTCACAACGCGAGGTGAGTTCATTTTCGACATAGGGCTCTATTATCTTTTTATCATTTATTGTTTTCTTTCAAAGATTTATTTTATAAAAATAAAAAATAAATTATAATTATATTAAACAACAAACAAACTAGGTTATGTTTAGTTTTTTATGTGTTTTTTTATTTTGGTTTTTGTATGACAAAATACATTTTTAATTTGAATAAATTTTTATTTTTTCAATTTCTTGTGTACTTCTAATATATTTTGCTTATATCGATAATTTTTGTTGTTGTGTTTTCATTAAAAAAAATAAATCATTTTTTAAAATGATTTTTTTGTCCCTGGAGAGAGTGTCATTGTTGTTACACATTATTGAATTTGTAACGTTTATTTAAATCAACAAATTATTTACTATATCATATCTATTTATGTAATGAAGTTATATATTCTTGACTATGTGTTTTCTTCTTTTATATATAACAATTGTCCGGATACGCAGATATACCGACTATTCCCCTGGTATTAATTGTCAACATATTTTTCATTAATTTTGGGATTTTCTTTTTTCTTTTCATTTTTATTTTTGTTTGTTTCTTTTATTATGAACATCTTTAGCATAATCGAAAATTATTTAAAAAGCTTGAGAGTAGTTACCTGTTCACTTCCTGTCAGATAATATATATTTTTGTTTCTATTCAAATATTAAATTAAAATTTAAAATCAATAAAATGTTTCTTGCAATGCTTACATTTCATAACACCGTATGCTTTAGAACTCGAAATGAGTTGGAAAGGGTTTTTATTTGCATTATTTGTTGATAAGGATATTCAATATATCACATAGAAAAGTTCCCTTTACAATGTCCTTGTAAATGTAAATACATTAGATACTCAGTGGTTCTTATGTGAAATTGGAAGCAGTTTTGAATCGCTTTGTGCTATTAAAGATGGTAAGAAAATTTAAGGAGTTAAAAATAAACAAATGGATGGCGTACCAGTTCCGTATAGGCACCTTATAAGCATAGCTAGCTTCTCACAACTTTTCGTTTTGTGTAATTTTTGGTAACGAGTGAAAGGGACCTACGATTTTATGCCGAGTGATAAGATATTCCATGACATTTATACTCTCGGATGTTTGTCTGACGTTGGCGAGAGAAATTTAAGAAGTTGGTGAAGAAAGTAAGAACAGAAACATTGACTACTAAGGATTACTAGTGCATGGGCAGTCTGTGATAAGGAAGTGCATAGTTTCGTTTCAACATATGGCCGGAAAAATACGAGTGAGTAACCCAGTGATCTTTAGTTTGTAGAAAGAGATTTTATAGAATACCTATGCCCAAACTAAAGGTTGTCCCATAATTCACGCAAAATTAAATTTTGATAGAAAATACAGATTTTTAATCAGAAAGCTTACATTTTTTATGATTCATAGAGTATACAGATTGGGGTTATGTTTGGAATAGCACATCGGATAAATGGCCGCGATGGCTTTGCTGGGCAAGTACGTACTCTTTTATTGAAATTTTTTATGACCGTTTCGCATAAATGTGGCTGAATTTCATTATCTAATACACCTCCCAATTTCCTCTTTCAAGTCGTTGGTGGTCGTGGGCTTGTTTGCATAGACTTTTGGCTTCAAAAAATCCCAGAAAATAGTTAAAAGGCGTTAAATCGCAAGATCTGGATGGCCAATTCTGATCGCAAAACGGCCGATTACACGATCACTCGTTGTGGATGCATTTGTTTCTCAACAATTACTCGTGGGTTTTCTGAATCCCAAATGCGACAATTTTGACGATTAACGAAGCCATCAACACGAAGATGAGCTTTACCTCAAGATGATTTCGCTGTAGAGAGCTTCTCGAAATGCCCAATTCTTGACTACGGTGCCGAAATGATGTTCCTGGACTCTTAGCAATACTCTCGCGAACTGCTTCGATGTTTTTTGTGTCAGGACACCCAGGGTATTTAAGATCACTTATTGATCCAGTCTCTCTGAATTTTTCAATTATTCTCTTCACAGTTGATGGTTTTAAATCACTATGACGGCCATATTTTGATCGAAAATTGTAGACTGTAGCTGATAAACCTTCATTATTTTTAAATGAACAATGAAAATGTGTTATAATTTCGTATAGCGCTCCATTTTTACTAACCCGGAACTGTCAGCCGTCATATTTTTAATTTTTAAGGTTCCGTTTCCATATGGAGGAACCTTATTGCTTTCGCTACGATGTCTGTCCGAATAAAATAAGAACATTTTGTACCTAGGTCTATCTCAAGAACTAATTGACGTAGACGGCTGGAATTTGCACACAGTATCAGGTATAACTAACGCTCGCATCTATCCTCTTTTTTAGGGGATTATCCCTTTTTTCGAAGTCAAAGAAACTATCCCCTGAAAATTTCCAAAATCCCTTTTTTATCCTATAAACTCCTCTTTTCACCATAGCAGATTTCTGGTGGAAATATTCAAACATCTGTAAGCCGAAAATATGTTGGTGGAATGAATACATTTTCCGCGGTAATAATAATCATTTTTAGTGTCCAGGCTAACTTTTACGAAGTCACAATTGCGAAAATTTCCATATAAAATTAACCATTGTGACCGTCAAAATATTTAAGTTGAAAACTAAAAATGATTATTGGTAAGGCCCTTTGTGCTTGCCGCGAACAACAGTATCGGTGGAACGAGTCTTTTCTGCGATGACCAAGCCTTGTAAGTATGTACTCAACTCATGCATTGAATTCTACAAATTTCTGAAAACGAAGCCTGAATTCCTTCATTCAATCGCTGCAGAAGACAATTATAAGAAGAAAACCAAAAGTGGAGAAATTATTGCTATCGAAAACGATACAAATGCGAATGACAACGACGGTGATGATGGCACGTTGGTTGTTTATTAAACACATATGTAATTTAAAAATAATAACAATTTATTAAACACAATTAAACAAAGTGCTGAAGACTGTTATGTGGAAAAGTTAATATTTTAGATGATACTTACAAAAAAACTCAATCAATCGCCACAATTGGGACTTCCATTCCAATCCCAATGCATACCCATCTCATACACCATTGTCAATGTCACCACACCCACACCACACGGCCATACGCATAACACTATACATATACATATACGCGCAAGAAAACCGAGAGAATTAAAAGGGTGTGGCTTGTGTGTTTATCACTCTCGATGCATTATGCGTTGTTGGATTGCATGGGGAGATTTCGTGTTGGATATGAGTGGAATCTGGAATGTCGTGGGCGTGGCTGGCAGTGGTGTGGTGCTGGTGGTTGCTGTGGCCCTGTGGGAGAAAATTATTTTTGTTGGATAGGAGGCGGATCTTAAGTGAGGGACATAATTCATACCTAGGAGTTTTGCACATGAGATGCAGTGTTCCAAGGTTGAGGGGAAAATCGCCATTTTTGCCGATTTTTTAAGACGAAAGGGGAAAAAAAAGGGGACAGGGATAAAAACGGGGAAACAAATCCAAAAAGGGGAAAAATCTTAAAATCGTATCAAAAACAGTTTGTAAGTGCATTTTTTAGAATAAATAAATGTTAACAACCTACAAAAACAACCATGCTCAAGAAAGGTGTCCATGCAACATATCACTTTTTTGTTTGTTTTCTGAATGCATTCATTCTTTTGACATTTCATAAAACTATTACCATGGCCTTGCCATACACTCCTTACCATGAACGTCGTGTCAGAGACATACAGAACATGGACCAAAAACCCGATTCAGAAATGATTCTCGCATGGGCATGACATGACGCATGAAGCTTCTTTTTCGAAACCATAGCGCTTTCGATACAAATCTTTGGTATTTGCGTTGGTAGAGTGAGGACGTAAAAAGCGGGTGTCCGCTTTGGCTTTACCATAAAATTTTTGTATTTTCGATTTCATTATTCCTGTCAAACTTGCAATGAAATATCCTGCTCGCATTTTTAGGGTGTAGGTTAGTAACGGTATGTAGGTACTACATAGTTAGTTTTCGAAGACCCAAGTAGGCGGTCGAAACTGACGAGTGACAACAATACCTTAACTATGCATGCATATTATTATAAACTAACGTAAGGAACCTTCGGTGCGCGAGTGACACTTGCACTTGGCCGGTTTTTCTTTCTGTTGGCATCACTGTAGGTACTATTAAATGGCGCAAAATTCAAATTTTGCGTGAATTATGGGAATTATACCTATGGGACAACTTTTATTCACTAAAATAAATAGTTGCCCAAGCTTAGCTTCGTGTGAGTTTTATTTTTTGGGCGAATGGAAAGCTCCTACAATTGTATGCCATATTCGGCTGAATTGGTTGAACCTGAAACTCTTTATATTAGTCTAGGACATTTCGCTAACTATGGGTCCTCAAATAGTTATTTGTATGTTGTTTCTTATGAGAGAAGTTTGCATTTGCACAATAAGTTGGAGCGTAGAATAAAATAAAAAATGAAAAATTGCAAATATATTCGTAATATGGACGAATTTTAATTTAAACATTTAATTTGTTTAATATGTATAAACAAACATGCGTACAATGAATGAAATTACTTAAATAGGTGTCCTCAGGGTGAAATCAACCAACAAGCTTCTCCACGGCGCTTGTGGTTGAGGTCTTCGTGCCCTTCTACGGGCTGGAGTGAAGCCTTTGTGTGCATTCGTTCTACAAATCCTAGACATTTTAGGCGACTGATGAGTAATGATTTGACCAGGTCTGTCTATATCGCAGCTCGTATCGTCGTTGAAACGGGAATCTTTTTTCTTAAAGCCATCACCGAGAATATTTTCATCCACTGTAGATAGAGTGTACATTTCAGGGCCATAAAGCAGGACTGGGATGAACAAGGTTCCATATAGAATCTCCTTAGTTGTTAAGGATTGGGCTCTATTACTCAATTGCCTTTTAAGCTCAAACAAGCTGGAAGTTGGCAATAGTTATACCTATTTGCTAAGATATTATTATCAGAATTTAAAGCAGAGCCGAGGTAGGCAAAGATCTTTAGTACCATACAAAGCTATACATATCTTTCTTTTGTGGCGATCTGTCCGATTCATCGATGTTGGGTGACCATTCCTGTATATATTAGGCTTGTATCGCCTTCGTTATATTTAGTAGGAGAGTCGACCGGATGATGTATACACAACGTTGCCATATTCACAGTTTTAACTGTAAATTACAGTTTTTTAGACAAGCTTACAGTTTTTAAAATGACCTCCTAGTACAAATTACAGTTTTTTTTTTTTTTTAAGTTCAGATTTGAAAGAATAAATTAAAATGTGCTTTAAATCGTAGTGCTTCGTATTTAAGCATGTTATTTTATTTAAAATGAATTGTTTTGTGTTATTTTCGTTTAATAAAACTAAAAAAAAAAGGTAATTTCAAAAAAATCGTTTGGTTTTTGAAGATTACAGTTTTTTGGTTGAAAATACAGTTTTTTTTTTTGGGAATTTACAGTTTTTTGAAAAAAAAAAAAAATCTGGCAACATTGTGTATACATAACAAAATAGGATACGTTGAGTAAAAAAAAAACAATTAAAAGTGTTATCATCGACCTGGCCTAAGCTTTTGATACCCTCCACTTGGTTTTGTATGGGAGGTACCAGACCTACTTAACCGATATAGCCCATTTTCAATATATGTACCTACCTGACAGCCAGCGACAAGAAGAATTTCAGGTGCCTAATAAAGCTTGAGCTACCTGATGGAATATGGGTGTCCAGTTAGAGACTAAGCAGCCTTTACTTGAAGTCATCCTAACCGTTTGGATATCCCCCAACTGAAATATTTCCTCCAAACAAATTTTGAGCTACCCCAAACGAAGCCCTCAGGGTGTGGCTTGTTTTTATCACTTGGTAGAATACGACGACAGGAAAAATACAGACTGCGCTTTGTTAAATGTTAGATCCGCAGAGTCTACGGCCAAGCCAAATATTTGAGGAGACGTACCTTAGACGAACAAAAAGAAATTTTACTTAGCAATTTCAGTTGATCATTGATAAATTAAGTTTTAGTTCAATTTCACGAATGGCTAATCGAAATGATGTTGATTTGGGTACTCTTACTTTAAACGAAATTCATACATAGAAAAAATGCATTCCTTTAAGGTTAAATAATACTTTAAATTAGCATTAGTCATCAAAATAGTAAAATCTTATTAGAGTTTCACAATCTGTGAACACAATTCTTACCATTTTTAAATATATCACTACAAAAGCTATTCAAAAATGTACTGCCACTTTCCATAGTCTAATGTCCACTATAAGACATAATTGTTACCAACATTTGTAAACACAAAAAGATATGTATTTGAATTGATTTTTTAACCAAACTTGCTCAATGAAAAGATCTTTTTCGTAAAAAATCATAAAAAGGTAAGTGAAAAACGACTATCCCGCTAAATTCGGAATTGATATACCTATACTCTTCTTACATCATAAATCGATGTGAATTCGATTTTGATTTTTGATTTCTCATTACCGCTTCACAATTTATTGCATATTCTTAACCTTCTATTTAATTTCACTATTTATGTTGGTATACGAGTATGAATTCACCAAGAGTTCCACCTCTCTAACCAAAACCTTTTATAACTTCAAATGACACTCTGTGCGTAAAATAACTTTATTTCACTTTTATTAAGTTGTCCACTTCTTCTATGTTTAGTTGCGTTTTATCTATTCTTTGCGCTTTTATTAAAAAAAAAATTAAAATTAAAATAAAAACGCCACAACTTTTGACAACGCTGTGAATTTCTTTACTTTTTTCTTATTCTATTCAACAAAAAAAAAAAAAAAAAAACTATTTTTCTCTTTCTATATTTTCAAACAAAATCCATGTACCTACATTTAATCATCACACTCTGATTGGCTTTTTGTATCCTGCATACCCTAAAATCAAAATTACAATTGTAAATAAAACAAACAAAAATTATACAACACACATGTTGTTACATGAATTTTGCCTTAAACATATTTACAATTCTATAAACAAATTGATTGGATATGAAAATAAATAATCACCAGCCGACCGGCATTTTGTAGACGCGATATAGTGGTAGCATCACCGACGTCGAGGTCGAGGTAGGCGTAAAGGACACGTTTTTTGATTTACACATATTTTTGCAATGTTTATTCAAAAAATAAAAAATTAAACAAAAATAACCGAACAAAAATCAGAGCACAAAATTTTAAACCCTAGGTAAGTACATTTGATTTAATTTTTTATTACCTATACTTAATCTACCGTAATTCTTCAACATTTTTTTTTTTTTTTGTCTTTTAATTTTTTGTTTTCTATAAAACGTAAATTTTATGCATAAATTATTATAAGGAAAGCATTCAACTTTTTTCTGTATATTTATGTAGTACGTAAGAAAATTTCCCTTGTGTGTTGTGTTTTTGATACAAAAAAAAAATTGCTTTACATTACAACAAATAAAAGAAAGTATCAAATCGACAAATTTTATGTACCTACATACATACATAATATTTAGGAAACGGTTTTGAGTTAGTCCACCTAGGGGAGGAGATTTAAAAAAAATTTACGATTTACGTAGAGGGTTCAGTATTACATAATATAGTTGATTTTCGTTTTTAAAATTTTTCGAAAATTTTGCTCGTCCATAGACACAAAGATATGGTTTCATTTTTGTACACCAACGACAGGGGATACCTAAAGCGGGAGTAAGAATCTTACCTCAAAAGTATAAAAGTGCACAAAAGTTCAGGCTGAATTTAGTTTACAAATTGTATTACATCGTAATATTCAATTCATATAATAATACATTATATTCAAATTTAGAAGAAAATTAAAATCGAATTGTAACAGCAACTCGAATGAACAAAGCTGAAATAGAAACCACCAAGAATCCAACCTTTACCAAAATTGCTTATTTATCTAACCAACTGCATAAACAATAGATAATGCTATAAATGAGTAGTTATAAATTACAGGGCTACTGTGTAATTTTGAAAATATTGAATTAAAAACTACAGCCTTTCTTTGGGGTAGGGTAGGTTTGCCTGCAATCCAAAAGCCCGTAACTCTAGTGCGCGTAAAACAAGTCCGTAAAACAAAAGACCGTAATTGTATGGGGCGCATGTTGCACCCCTACAACCCCTCTGCCTGTGGCCACTATAGGATTTGGAATGATTTCGAGGTTGGGTATATGCAAAGCGACTTTTCGCCAACAACATTTCTAATTTTTTTCATTGTTTATAAAAAGTTCCCCTAATAAATACGGGCTTTTTGAAAATGTTCATTTACGTGCTTCTGTGAATACGGGATAAAGTTTTACGGTCAAAGGTATCGTTCCGTTTCTTTATATGCTGTTCTGACAATTAGGGTACCATTTAATCGAAAGCGTTACGGAAATGTGAAAACCACTTCTTACTTACTTACTTTGTTGGAGTGAACCGAGGCCTTTCCAATTAGCCCGGTCGTTAGCTTACTGCTTCCAGTCGAACGCTCCAAGTCGGTTGATGTCGCTTCTACTTGCGCGCGCCACTTAAGGCGAGGTCTTCCTCTATACTGCGTTGTCCTTGGGGTTATACTTGAAGACTCCACGAGCCGGAACACTTGATTCCATCCGGTCTCCATTCCTCTTAAGCCACCGAGGATATCTTCATCCGCTTTAGATAGTGATAGAGTCAAAGCGTCAGCCCTATAAAGCAGGACTGGGATTAACAAGGTCTTTTACAGAATTTCCTTGTTTGTTCGGGATATGGCTCTACTGCTTATTTGTCTATTCAGCCTAAAGACCTGCGATTGGCAAGATTTATAATTCTTCTAATTTCTTCCGAGGTGTTATTGGTCAGAGTTTATAGCAGACCCGAACTATAGACAGAGTCCCTTACTAACTCAAAGTTATATAGCTGTCGATTGTTACGTTTCATTTCATTATCATTTTCATATCTTTTATATTATCTTTTACATTAGTCTATTTAAAGCAAAAGTTAATACAATTTTAAATTAATTAATTAAAATAAACAAATATAAATTACATTAAACAAATAGTGATACAAAATAGTGAAAATTTGCAATTGAAACGATGAAAAAATGTTGGAACAGAAAAAAAAACAAGAATAAATAATTAAATACGTTTCAGAATGCATGACAAATGGTTTGTAAACAAGAGCGATGTGGTATTCCCGCTAGAGATCAGATGGCTGCTCTCAATGGGCAAAAGACACACATTTCCTCTGTTTCAGCTCATAGCCGATGGCGAGGAAGTGATACGAACCGTTCAAGACGAAAGAGAGCAAGATGTTATCAGAGCGATATGCTACACTCCTTCCAACGTCATCACCAACATGATAGTTTCTCCAAATACGTACTCAAGGTGCACAAAGACATGCTCAAATTCGTCAAAAACAATAAAGACATCATTATCATACCAGCTGATATGGGGAATGTCACCGTTGTTATGAACAAATATGAGTATGAAGAGAAGATGACTGAACTATTAGCAGATCGATCCATATATAGACATGTCAGAAGCAACCCAATATCAGTACTGCAAAACAAAAACAACAACATTGTGAAATGGCTTCACCGTAACAATGACATTACGGACAGAGAGAAAGCAAAAATGACAATACAATACACCGCTCCGACCAATTACGTCATCAGTAGCAGTACCAAGAAATTTTACAGGGTGTAACGAAGAATTCGATATACGCTGTTAAGAACTCGTATGATTTTGTGGAAAAAGCTAGGGGCGTTCAATTAGAGGAAACGGAAGTTTTAGTTTCTTACGACGTCGTTTCACTCTTCACTAATATTCCCGTTCAACTGGCAATTTCTATCATTAAGATGAAATGGGAGCTAATAAGAGCTAATACGAACCTAAGCCAAACGAAGTTTCTTGAAATTCTTGATTTCTGCATAAAAGAAAACAACTTTTTACGGTTTAAAGATGACACTTACAAACAAATTTTTAGTACGCCAATGGGCAACCCACTCTCGCCCACAATTGCAGATCTGGTGATGTATCATTTACTGGATGAGTGCTTCAAAACCATTTCAAAGCCGAAATTAATAGCCAAATATGTTGATGACATATTCGTGGTTATCGACCATCGAAGTATTGACGATATGTTGGAATGCCTCAATAAACTGCACCACAAAGTCCAATTCACATTGGAGAAGAAAAAAAATAGGGCGATAGCGATTTTGGACGTTATGGTTCATCGCGATAAACACCGGCTCTCATTTAACTGGTACCAGAAAGATACGGCATCTGGAAGATTGATCAACTTCCGTTCAAACCAAGCCAGGCATATCATCACCAACACGGCTTCCAACCTAGTCCATAAAGTCCTTACATTAAGTGACGACAAGTTCCACCTTGCCAATGAACGCAAGATTACAAAAATCCTTAAAGACAACAACTACCCTGATCGTTTCATACGTAACATTATACATCGACATAAACACAAGGTTCCCCCGGAAGAAGGATCAGATGAAGAGTTGCGGGTCTATAGAAGTGTGGTCTACGTTGCGAAACTTGCCGACAGCTTCAAACACATTATCAACAGGAGCTCCAAGGATGTTAGCATAGCTTTCAAATCCCACAAAACACTGGCATCATCGTTCTCTAAACTAAAACCCAAAATTGACCAACAAAAACGTACTGACGTAATATACAAGATCAACTGCATGGGTAACGCCACTGAAAGTTGTGACCTTTCTTACATCGGTACAACTAAACAGTTTTTATCCCAAAGAATGTCCAACCATCGGTCGGACATCAAATCAAAAAACGGTGGAAAAACGGCACTCGAAAACCATACCATCCAAGCGAACCACAACCCGGACTTTGGCAACGCAACTGTGCTGCAGACGGAGAGACATACCTCAAAACGGTATACGCTCGAGACGCTACACATAATTAACAACAGGAATAACATGAACAGAAAACAGGACATCCAAAATATATCTGCTATATATAGCTCGCTTGTTGGTCCCAAAAATAAGTAATAGACTAAACTTCAATGGAAGTGTTTCATCTTAAATTAATAAGTTTTGTTTCATTTTCAATAACGCCATAGTCAAAGTTAATTGTTTTGCTCGTTGATTAATTTTTGTAAGTTTAATGTTCTTTTTCCATATTTATATTGTCAATAACCAATGTTTCCCAATAAATAACCCCTGAAGAATTCAGCAACCCCTGCCGAAACGTCGGGAAATCAAATGAAATAATCGAGTTTCATTCATCTACTTATGACCAAAAAAGCCGACGGAAAAATCTTCCAAACATTATCACATACATCAAATTGGACGAGCCCTTTAACAACAAATACGTTTCGTCCGATTTTCTTCGATTTTTGGTATCCCTTATTGTTGAAGGTTTTGCCGCTAGACCCATTTTAGGCGCTTCCCTTTCTATACTAGCAAACGTTCCAGTGACACCTCCCTTTGTTGTGCCAATTATGACAATATCATCGGCGTATGCAAGTAAGTTGACTGACTTTTAAAAGATCGTGCCTTGTGTGTTGGTCTGTGAGTTTCAGAGAATCCTTTCAAGTATGATGTTGATCCTCATTAGTCAGTAATTCCGAAATCCGAACTCCGCGCCTCTGCCAGACAATTTTTATATGTTTGGCATTATGTTTATTTTATTTTTTTAAGTATACCTACATTTTTACGATCGCAATACTTGATAGCGGCTCTTGATAACAGGATATATCCACAAATGCACACTCCTGTTTTAGTTAGAAAGCAAGCGTTTTATCTATAGATACTATTTTCATAAAGACTCCTTATTTATTTACTTGCGTTCGTTGTAAGGAAATGATGCAGTTGTAAAATAGAAATCGTTCTTCGATCTGAAAAATTCAGTTGTCACAAGTTCGGTGACAATTTAGATACACACACTCATTTTAATCATGTTTACCGTTAACTCAAATATCAAAAGCCAATTAAAGCCAATTTTGAAATGGTTTAACTTTTTAAAATCGTTATTGGGAAAAAGATACCGTTAATATTGAGGGTAATATGCAAAAACAAGAATGTTTCCTAGAACTCTAAGCCCACAAACTCCACATACGAAGTTTGAAACAAATATGTATGTCTATGTAGAATCTTCGACGGACGTAGGGAATTGCGAGATCCACATTTTTGAGTTTCGCCATATCACCGTAATGTTAAAATTGCATAGATATGTATGATCTTTCTCTTACTACAAATATATACGGGAAAGTAAAAAATAGTACGTATACGCCATGATGTCCGACTTGTTCGATATTGATCAAAGTGAAAATGCGTTTAAATTGAGAATAGGGGAGATAATTAATACCCCGCCCATTAACACCCATGATGATAACCATGGATACCCGACGTTTGGCTTATTTATATTAAGGTATAGGGTATAGCGAATGAGTCTAATAATAAAAAATCTCTCTATAGCATCCAATTGTTGTACAAGGTATCATAGATGTTACAAATGGCGAATGTCAATTTGGTTTTGACATTCATGTGCATAAGTAATGGAACGCTATACACTTGAATAATCGTAACGATGTTTTTGATTCGTGCGCAAAATGCAGCCGCCCGGCTTCCACAGGTCGTTCAGTGCACAACTATAAGAGACTGGAACAATACGGAACTTTGTTAGCGTTGGAAGATCTCGTACCTTTCGTTTTCTTAATAAAACAATTTATTTTCAAAACGTAGAAAAACAATTCATTTGCCATTGTTGTCAGCCATCAAACATAAATGTAGGAGAATTGTGCTAGTCCAATTGGTACAATTTTAAATCCGCATTCGATACGTGATCATTCGTATGTGATCATCCTAATGTATAGTTATTCGATTATTCGATAACGTATGTATTTCACTCACACGATAACTGATGTGGTAATTCGGCCCCTTGTCAGGATCGCGTAAGCGATTGCTTACAATTAAAAAAGAAAACTAAAACGTTTGTTAAATTAACCATGATTCTGATCTGATCATTCTGGCCGCCTTAAATGAACATCCAATTCCTAGGTGTCGATTTATGGGAAGAAACATTTCCACAAGGAATTTGTTTTTGCCATTCAAATTCAAGTGGACAGAAGACAGACTCTAATTTTTGTACTGCGAATCCTTTTCCTTAAATAATTGTCTTTGTAGTCAGCACTTTGATATTTATTTAGGTATGGCAGACTCTCATCTAATTTACTCATCGATTTTACTGTGTGTAGATACTAAATAATTCACTCAAAATGTAATTTTCATATAATAAAAGATTTAAATACAGATTGGGGTTATGTATGGAATAGCACATCGGATAAATGGCCGCCACGGCTTTTCTAGCAAGTACGTACCTACTTTTTATTGAAATTTTCTATGACCGTTTCGCATAAATGTGGCTAAATTTCATTAATACACCTCCTAATTTCCTCTTTAAAGGAATTGGTGGTCGTGGGCATATTTCCATAAACCTTTGACTAAAAACCCCAAAGAAAAAAGACCAATGGCGTTAAATCGCAAGATCTGGATGGACAATTCTGATCACAAAAACGGCCGATTACACGATTAAAAAATGACTCATGGAGTAATTGAATTGTTTCTCTGGTTGTATGGCAATGCCATGTGGCACCGATTTGTTGTAACCACAATGTTGATCACATCCAACTTGTAATTTAGGCACTAAAAACCGGGTTCATATATCACGATAACGAACACCATTAATTGTTACTGCCTGACCAGTGACCAGTCTCATTTTCGAAGAAGGATGGTCCGATAATGCCTCCAGCCCAAAATACGCAACAAACAGTCACACGTTGTGGTTGCATTTGTTTCTGAACAATTACTCGTGGATTACCTGAAGCCCAAATGCGACAATTTTGTCGAATAACGAAGCCATCAAGATGAAAATAAGCTACATCACGGAAGATAATTTCGTTCGAAAATTGCGGAATGTAGCTGACATTATTTTTAAAATATTGCTGAACACTGAAAATAAGTTGTTCTTTCGTATAGCACTCCATTTTTACTAACCCCGAACTGTCAGTTCTCACATTGTTATTTTTTTTCTGTTGGCATCACTGTACTATTAAATGGCGCAAAATTCAAATTTTGCGTGAATTATAAGACACCTTTGCATCTACTTACCAATATATCCAATCCGCAAGAGATTTCAAAAAGTTTTTTTGTAAGTTCTATTGTTATGATATTATTCTGGAAGCTTATCCTTGCTTTATTGACAACTCCCAGAAAGGCATTCCATATTATCGCCGTTGAATTGACATTTTGATACACTCTACAGGAAGGTATATTAACTTTATTATTAACTATTAATTATTAACTATTAACTATTTTATTAACTATTATTAACTATTAATTCCGAATCAGGATTAAATTCTGAATCGATTTAGCCATGTTCATCGGTCTGTTGAAAACACGATTGCGTCCAAACGAAACGACCTATGTACATAAATGAAATTTTGTGACAGGACTTCTTTTTACCGTCGGCGTCTTCAGGTTGGTATTGAAAATGTGATATAGCTATCTGTCAAGTAGTTCCGGTACCTCACAAACAAGACCAATACTGAGTACGTAGTAACTCACATGTCTAACATTTTGTGCATGACTTGTATGCGCTGGAGTGTATCAAAGCATCGCCCATAAAGCAAAGCATAAATTTTACTTGTTATTTTAACTGGTGTTGTTTTCTTCTTCCTTGTTGTTCGACGAGGTTATGATCAGGATTATAGGGATCATTCCACCTTCACGGCTGCTTATATCTTTCAAAAATGGTCACATTAGTCATCTGCAAACTGTCATAACAATTATTCTTTTCTAGATCTTTTTTTTTGGTCCGAAAACTGTGCATTTCTTCGCTGCATTTGTCATTTCCCAAGCTCGTGTGTCAATTGTAATAAAGAAATTTATTTTTCTAAATACTCTGAAGTTTCTTGAATAGATTCATCTTGACTAGAGATATCCCGCCAGCCATAACTTAGTAAACTACCCCCGTATTAATAAGAGCTGCGTTAAACTTATAAAACTATAAATTGCTTGCGTCAAATATACTTGTCCTACATATACAATGCTATCTGACGTCTGCTAATTAATTGTGCACTTTTGGTTATAAATGTGGTCACTATATAGTGTTTTGAAAGTATTCAAGAGCTCAAATAGCTCAAAACGTCATGTCGAAAGTTTAACTATCAAGTAGCTGTATCTTGCTAAATGTTGGCTAATCGCTACTTCTGACGAGGACACTGATTTTGTTCGCTCGTTCTGTCAAAATTAAGTCAAGTAAAATGTATTTTGCAACAGCTTAAATTTTTCGGATGACTTTTTGTACAGTGAAAAGCATAATTTGCTGTGAATTATTGTTTGAGAGCATTAACGCATTAACAACAATTCGTAGACACAGTCACTTTGATGGGAATGATAGTTATTTCTTCACTTATATTCTTATTAGTTGTAGTCTTCTGAAAATATGCCTCCAGAAAGCAAGTTCGAAAGTCAGTTCGTCCCGTTGCCAAATAAATTTTGGAAAGCTTCATACTCCTCGCGAATGATTGACATTTCTGATTCTTTCTGTTTGCTCAATGAATACATTTTAGAAACATCCTCAACCTCTAAAGCAGACGTTTCCCAGTCTTCTGACTTGAACTAAGCCGCAAGATCACACGATTTTATCGCCCTCGACTTCTTTCTATGGGGTTATCTAAAATCACGATCTAAACAAACCAAAAACTCTGTCAGGTCTCAAGAAGGACATTTGTTAAAAAATAGAGAATCTATCGCCCGAAGTTTTGGTAATAATAAGCAATGGCATAAGCGATACCATTTTCAAAACTTTTGGGGAATTAGCATTAAATTTTATTTAATGCAAATTTATTTTAAATTTATATCTACAGATTTTTAAAAAGTCCAACCAAGGTGAAATAGATAAGCAATTTTGGTAAATAACATTTAGGTCTGTCTCAAATACATACGTTTAGGTTAGGTACTTACTTATTTTGTTAGAATCTTCAATTTGATTTCGCACATTTTCAGATACCAATACATTGCACAGATTAGTTATTAACACTTTGCACTTCTTACAAACAAGAATAAGTTGATTCTTTCATCGGACTGGGTTAACAATTCGCACTGAATTCCACATCGCAAAATATAAATGTTAGTTGGTGAGCATATAATATAGTTTTCTAATCCGTAAGCTAATAGAAACATATAGTTTAATGCTTTCCACGTGTAATATAAGTATACCAATAATTGTATGTATCGGATTTGTAAAAGTACACTTGACATACCAAAAAAGATGCAATCGATGTTGTAATGTTTTATTCAATGTTGTAAATATGTTGGCGTACGTATGATTTATCTATATTTGCACCGCCTATTGCATGTTTCTCTCTGCTTTAAATACCAGCAACCAGCTTCTATCACTATACCTCTATACTTTTACCACCACAGCAATCTAGCACACTTAGATCTAAAAGAAAAAAAAATGCTTCGTAAAAGAGATATTTCGTTTTGTCATTTATAGTTGAGGTGCTTTCAATAAGTTCAAAACACACGCATAATTCTGTTTCAAAAACAAGTTAAAAAATATTCAGTAAAATTAGTAACAGACATTGAAATACAAAAAGAAATATAAAAACATGAAAATGCTAGCTAACATTCAGGACTAAACATAAAAATCGTGTAAAGTTTAATTTTCATATTAATTACATTTCCTTTTTGAAGAGATATTATACATTTGAACATATACTAATTTTTAGAAGATTATACATATGAATTTATTTATTTTGTAATCAAAAACAACTTTTGTTTTTATTAAAATTGCTTAATTAAAATAGATCAACAGCTCTGAGAGCCAATTGACGCAACCTAACTAATTGAATGTTTCTATTTTCATTTGTTTATTCTATCACTGACCTATAACCACCACTCATGTAAAATGCACAATGTAGATGGGGTCGAGGTCCTCGCAACGGTTCACTAACCGGGCAGCATCCAACCATCATCGACTATCGGACGGGATACATACGGTCCCATCTGCGATCACCCTCTGGCCGTGTGAGATGACCGATTTGTCACCAACCGGTTTTGTTAGCAACAATCAACAACTCCACTATCAACAGCAGCAACATTACAATCACCACTACCAACACCCGATGTACCAGCAACAATCGCATCACTCTAATTATTCAATTGCTTCGGGACATCATAATGTTAATGCTTATAGCTCCAGTAGCCGGACCCCACCCGTGGGTAGCGGCAGTGGACGGCTTTTCTCATATTTTGGCAATGATAATGAACGCGAACGCAAGAAGTCCGAGACGTCGTTTTTCAACTTGGGTTTTCGGCGAAAATCAACAATTTGCTATGCAGCCACAGATTGAGGATACAGATTGTATTTGAAAACAAACAGAACAGACTATAAAAATGTAATGCTGGCTTTCAGGTTTTGAGACCTAAAAAAAATTGTTTTCCATTATGTTTGGCACACCTATGTACCTATCAATGGTACGAAACAAATACCTTCCCGCTTCGGATAACACTATCCAGGATATAATAGCCCTTAGGTCACATATGAATTTTTATAATACTATCGCCGGTGTATTATTTTAAATGTCATAGGATGGTTAAATAAACATTTCATAACTCCGGATAACCATGACATATTTGCAGTGTTGTCTTCGGCATTTGATGCTGAAAGCAAAGGAAATGAGACGCGATTACGGAATACGTATCGTATATTCTGCTAAGGTTCTGCTGATCCTTTGATTGGAGCTTTTTGAAGTTACCTTCTCGCAGAATTTCTTCTTCTTTATGGCGCGACGTTTGGAAAATCCGCATTCGTATCCTTTTTTTACAACAAGGTGCAAACCGAGTCGGAAAGTGCGGACATCGATCACAATATATAAAAATGTCAATTTGGTTGACCGTTTCTCCCCGCAGCGAAGTCAGTAAGCCTATTTTCGTTTCTGAACATGGTGCCGTGAAGGCTGTTTTTGAGCAGCTCGTAGAAACATTCATTTATTGTCATCCTTACCTCCGGTGGGGGCATTAGCTCATCTAAGGCTTTTTGGCGAAATTAGCCTTGATGCGTATTGTCGTAAAACTCTAACTCACGTATCGACAGTTTTAGATTTCTTGCCTAAGTCTGCCGTGTAGGACAAATCCAGATCCGAATAAGCACTGGTTTTAATGTCTACTGTCTATGCAGTTACCATACAGATGTCGTAGTTTTATGAGTATATTGCTTTTCTGGCTGGCCTATCTTGGATAACTATGATGTCTGCTTTATAGAAGTCTAGCTAGATCCTCTGCACACACAGTCTGTTAAGTGTTAAGAACCTGCCAAGTGCAAATTCGAAATAAGGCCATCGATATTCGAGGCTTGTTTATGTTTAGGTTTTGGAGTCAAATTTTTCGGTGTTTGGGAAGGAACCCTTACGCACAATCCTCAGCCTAGAGAAGCAGTTCCTTTTTTATGCCGCCAGAGGAAGAGCGGCATTCGAGGAAAATGTTTCTGACTGACCCGAAGACTTGTAGTTTAATGTGTTTCAGGCACTTGGAATTCAAATATATCGAAGGGATAATAGTTCGACCTAACTGGAAATGTTAGATGTAACCATTGATTACCTGCCTCTTTTGAAACCATAATCTCATTACTGCCTTTACGACGTCTAACAAACATTCTTGCATTTAATCCATGAATTGTGGATATATAAGCATTCGTAAATCCCAAAATGTGACCAATTCCTTTCGAAAACGTCAATTCTAAGTCACTGCAAGAAATCATAATCATATTTTAGCTAAAAGTTGTCCAATACTATTCCGAAAGAACTCATCAAATTTGCTGCACTTAGTCATCGAATAAAATACAGAAATAAAACATCAATGCTCAATATATTGAATGGACGTAGGTACATCTCAATGAAAATAATACAAAAAATATAAAAAATATATATATATTATAGTGATAATATGTACGAGTATATAATAATCGGGACAATTTTAAATTGACTAGGACTTTAAAAATGTTATTTCTATACACATAAAACAATGAACAAGTTCTTATAATGTAAAACAGATAAATAAAACAAAAAGTAGGATTTACTCAAAAACAATAATTATTTCTCATTTAACAATATGTAATACCAATATTATTAGACATGAATTATACAAATATATTAAATTAAAATAAACGTGAAAGACAAATCTTAACTATAATTCACTCACTTAAAAAAAGATTTCTTACAAAGCATTTACTTATATCCGTCAAATTGACCAAAATCTCTGTTGTCCAGAATTTGTTCTATACCTTATAATCTCCAAAACAGTATTTATTAACATGAAATACATTTAAGTGTGTGGAAACAGTTATTTAAAATAATAATTTCAAATAAAAGGTGCGCTTTGCTGATAAATCAATTGGTTGACACTTGAAATTTTTTAAACAAACACACATATTTTATATGGAAAACAAAAACATAAATTGTTGTGTTCGCTTTGTGTATATGAATTAGGTGTGTTTTTTTGTTACATTTCAACTGCCGATCTATAGATTTGACAACAAACCTCACCTTATTGTCTCTTTCGTATTCCTAACCTTTAAAGTATCTGAAGTCTGAAGTTTCCAAAAAACTACATTGATTACTTGAAAATTTCGTTCTTATAGGTAACAAATTTGCTTATTTTCAAATTTCAGTACAAATTTTTAAGAAATAAATTTGTCACATAAGGTTAAGGGCTAGGAATATAAATGGAACTTAAATTGACATGGGAAATGAAAGGGAAAAGTTATCGTAGAAAAAGATAAGCTTGAAAGATAAAAATACCAATAGGCTTAGTGAACTTAAAAAAAAAAATACAAATTTCTTAAAGAACAGTGACATTAGTATTTGTTGTTAATTAGTTTTATAAACGAATTGGTAAAATACTGATTTTGTCATATATTATAATATCTGTATTAGTTAAGTGTTTTTCATTGTATATCTATACTTACTTGTTTTAATTACTTATGTAAGTGTATATAGAACATTTTGTTGAACTTTTAAAAATAAATGAATAAAAGCTAAAACAATACAAAACGTACTAAGATACTCGTAAGAAGCATTTTCATTTCAAATGTGTCGTTTATCCATTAAAAGGGAAGCTGGCCCACTGATCAGAAGCTCGTAGTCGTAGCCATTTCGAGTTAAGCCCGACCGGCACGTCAGAATGTGACTAGCCGACCACTAGGTTGCAAACTAATGTCGTTTTCCATTGGTAATCCAGAATCGTCCGGAAGCAATCCGAACGCTTCTAAAAGCGTTCGATTGGCACTCAATGACAGTTCTTCTCCTGAAAAGAAGAGAATTTTGCTTCTGGATTTGAATACAGAATCGAAACCAGAAGCACTAATACATTCATACACTATAAACGCCAAAATCGTTGAATGCACATTTTTTGTATCGCATTTGATAGTTTTGCATTTTAAATCCAATAAAAATAAGATCTATTTGCTTGTTCGATTGGCATCCCAATCGAAAACGACATAGCACCCTTCAATCTTGGTGACAAAAGGTGGACTAATTTAGAAGGCTTGGCAATGTTGCCATATTTAGGGTGTCATTGTCTGATTGTTTCCAAGTTCTACCGAAAAACAGTTTGGGCAGTTTTTCTCGAACATCCTTAGATGTAAATTGGAATGAAGATAATACGAAAAATTATTCCGTCAATGCAACTGAGTGCGTAAAATATAAAATGCAATTATTGTACAACACACATAACGTACATGAAATTATTGACATATGTCAAAACTTCCGCCGCGTCATCAGAAAATACAAGATCATAAAACTAGCACTCATTTTGTATACCTATGTCAATAGTAGGTTTTCTGCTCATATTCGTAGAAGTAGATGCAAACAGTAGCATACAGTAGTGAACTTTCGCTTAATCTAAAAAATATAATTTTACACCCGTTTATAAGAATGCGTTATTAAGTTATTGTAGATACCTACCCATCGTGTCGTTGCCAATCATAACTCACTGGTATCCTTCCTCGCATTCGCAGTTCAATTCGCAACTTTTTGGCAGTCCTATTTTTTGATATCATCTCCCCACAATTTATTTCAAATAATTTTATCTCCAACGGAAATATTCCGATTTCATTGAGGATGTAAAAATGAAACATGTTTATAGCTGTAGATTGATGTACTAACTAAGAATACAGCACCATCTAGGAGCATTTTGTCTACCCGAAATTATAAACATGAGCCACAATCGTATTATCTAAAGATTGGCGTATTAACTAAGCCTACAGCACCATCTAACGGAAAATTAGCTACCCGCAAGTATATACACAAACCACCTACTCAATCCAGACACAATCCAGGTCTATCAGATGAGGATTGGTGTACTAACTAAGCGCACAGTGTCATCTAACGGAAAACATTAAAGCGTAACTTAGCTAGCCGCAAGTATGTACACAAACCACCTACTTATATTGTGTATTGTGCACGTGTCTGGAATAATACACAAACTGGAACTGAAAGATCTGCACGACGCGACGCTAGGTGCAACACTTTATGACCAAAAGTCCAAAACACATGTGCAAAATAATTAAAAATAATCAGGGCCCAGATCACATAACATGAAAACGATTGAACGACATCGTTTCGACAATAGCAATCTCTGTCTATTGGCACAGATTGTATAAGGTAAATGCTAGAATTCTAATGAACAAATTGGAACAATTTACGCAAAACACGAATACCTTTGACCATTTCATTTAAAATTCAGGTTAATTGTATTTCTAATGATTTAATGACAATGGAAAGTTGGATATTTATTTCAAGTTTCTAGGGACACTACATTTTTACGGATACTGTTCAGTTCATATCAGGGGTCTAATCGCGTAAGGCTAAAACGATCGAACGACATCGTCTCGACGATGCTTCTACTTCGAGTAACAATCAAAACACTATGATCGTTGAAACTATTGGACGATCATCGTTTTTTATTGCCTCACGTAAACAATTTAACTGTCAAATGGCGTCGTCAAAACGATTCGATTGAACGATGGCTGTTTTGCAATCGATTCATCGTTTTTGTGTATTTTTTGAGTTTCATTAAAGTTTATTTTAAGTAATCAAAGCATAGGCTGCATTATGGAATATGTTGCAGCTTGCAGATACTGATTCGTCAAGAAGAACACTAAATATTCCCACAAAACAAAGACGAAAAATAACTGGCTGTGAACTTGGATTGAGTCGAAGTCCGACATCAAGAATGTTAAATAAATAGTTGCCGTTTGACGACTTGTAATTTTTATTTTTTCAAATAAACAAAACCAACTTTTTGTTTAAACAAACACAATCTTTATTTTGTTTTTATAAATGTGGAAGATTTTTCCATCGGACGGCCGTCTTCTTGCTTGTCAACTTGTACGCAGTGCATACATAATTCCTTGTAATATGGACACCTTTGCAAAAAAATGTTAATAATTCATTAACATATTAAATGTTTAAATCAAATATCTACTTACATTTTGGTATTTAACGCCTATTCAATGAAACAACAGCTCCAAAAACAAGAAAAATAAAAAACGAATTTCATATATCCAATTTATTTTAATTTTTTTTGCTGTCAGAGTTTGTTTACAGTCCTGCTCAAACTGTCCAAAACGAAAACGATGAACGATTCGATTGAACGACGTGATGGAGATGTTATACGAAGCAAACTAAAAACGACGTCGCTCTATTCAATCGTCTCAACGATGATTGTTTGAAAAATTACGCGATTAGAGCCCAGGGGTCTCATCGCGTAAGGCTAAAACGATCCAACGACGTCGTCTCGACGATGCTGCTACTTCGTGTAACAACCAAAAAACGATGATCGTCGAAACGATTGAACGATCATCGTTTCTTGTTGCTTCACGTAAACAATTTAACTGTCAAGTAGCGTCGTCGAAACGATTCGATTGAACGATGGCTCTTTGGCAATCGCTTCATCGTTTTTACTATATTTTGTTTCCATTTAGGGTTTTTAAAAGCAAAACAAATGTTAAAGAATATTACTTCAATCAAATTTTTCATAATTTCGACAAATAGTACACTCCATTTTGCATTAGTGTGGTGAAATGTAAAAATATAGAAAAAATATCCATTTTCTTCATTTTAGTTAATCAAAATTGGTACACTAGAAAGTTCACATCACACCCTTGTTGGAGTACACAATCATAGAATTGCATTCATTAAATGGTTTTTGAAAAATGCATTCACCAATTTTCTCTTATTTTACAACCCCTATCAATAAAATTTTTGCTGCAACGAAAAATGTTTACCTTTTTACCTATACATACATTTCCACATAAAAGACAACAACACACACAAATTATATACCCTTTTTATTGGTTTCCAGTTGTCACAGTTTGCTTACAGCCCTGCTCAAACTGTTCAAAACGAAAACGATGGACGATTCGATTGAACGACGCGATTGTGTTGTTACATGAAGCTAACTTAAAACGACGTCGTTTTGTTCAATCGTCGAGACGATGATCGTCCGAAAAGTTACGCGATGAGACCCCAGGCTATTCAGGCATCAATAGGAAGCAAACCACATTTTTGGTTTATTGCAGCCCAGTACATCGAGATCATTGACTTATTATATATGGACTGCTAGTAGACGTCTTCGCGTTGGTTCCAACATAACCACTAGCCCTTTTGGTTCGGAGCGGAATAATTTGGAAATTCACACTTTTTTGTAGTGGCATCTATTGTTAACAATGACGCAACAATTTGAATTTCATCCGTTTTACTTGCCAAATCCACTAACGCCCTATAGGTGTCTCTAGCATTCTATGGAGAAATCAAAGATGGTTGTGATCATTGGCTTCGTTTTCCAATGCCATCTACTTTAAACAGTAACGCAACAATTTGAATTTACCTCATAGATTCTCTCACTCCCAAAAGGTGCCTCTAGCATTCTATGGAGAAATCAAAGATGGTTCGTCATTTTGTTTCACTTATTTTTCGCTCCGAACCAAGAGCGCTAGTTTATGTTGGCGTCATTTTCTGGGCAAAATTTGTATGAACTGACATTTCACTAGCAGTCCATATATAATAAGTCAATGATCGAGATCTATTCAGTTGGTTACTGATTTATAAAAAGTGTTTTCTAATTGGATTTTGATCCATGTAAGAGCAATATATTTCTTTTTGCTCTGTCGTGGTTTTTTGTTGTCTTTTGATGTTCCAGTGTTTATTACACAATTATTTAGTTTGTAATAACTCAACTGCCTTTTAAAATGTTTTTTGCTGAAATTTGATTAGGTGCCTTCCCGTCTATGTATAAAAAAAAACTCAGCGGAAGGTTTTGACCATTGACTTATTATATATGGACTGCTAGTAGACGTCTTCGCGTTGGTTCCAACATAACCACTAGCCCTCTTGGTTCGGAGCGGAATAATTTGGAAATTCACACTTTTTTGAAGTGGCATCTATTGTTAATAATGACGCAACAATTTGAATTTCAACCGTTTTACTTGCCAAATCCAATAACGCCCAATAGGTGTCTCTAGCATTCTATGGAGAAATCAAAGATGGTTGTGATCATTGGCTTCGTTTTCCAATGCCATCTACTTTAAACAGTGACGCAACAATTTGAATTTACCTCATAAATTCTCTCACGCCCAATAGGTGCCTCTAGCATTCTATGGAGAAATCCAAGATGGTTCGTCATTTTGTTTCACTTATTTTTCGCTCCGAACCAAGAGCGCTAGTTTATGTTGGCGTCATTTTCTGGGCAAAATTTGTATGAAGTGACATTTTACTAGCAGTCCATATTGTGACTCGGTAAATTGATTTCCACGCCACCTACCAAGATTTTTACGTACCCGAATCACAGGATAAGATTTGTGACAGTTGATTTCATCACAGAAGTTCCTACTGAAATTATAAATTGGAAGCGCGCGCAAAACATTCTATTTTAAATTTATTGTATAGACATTAACAAATTTGATATCAAAATGCCTCTACAAAATGTCAAAGTATATAAAACAAGTAAAATATTTGTGAAAAACTAAGAGATGTGAATAAAATCATGCCTTAAAAAATTGTAAACAAAGCACTCGAAGTTACCAATTATAGAACAATTTTTTTTTTCGTGTTATCTGTTGCCCTTTAGGATTTAATATAACTCATATTTGGATTTAATTTTCTCCACACGCAGTACAAGATTGCGACAGGTTTTTAGTTGAGAATGCTTAGTCCAAAAGGAAGTAATATAAGAAGATATCCTTGTGAAAGAGGTGTTAAAATTTGTTCTTTTTCGAGTGGCGATTGTTCCGATCATTACGAACTTTTTTGGGAATTCGGTGCATAGATGTACATTATTTGGATTCCTGTACGATGTGCAATATTTAACTCGACAGAGTTCCCCAGTTTTTAATGTATAGTTTCTTCTGCCATCGTTCTTGCACTTGACCACAAAATCTATTCAACATAGAAAATATTAACTTCAACATATTTAATTTCAATTATCACGTACTATTCACAAATTGTTTTTACGAGGAGCAGGTACAATTACATTTTTTTGACCGCAACATATTTAAAAGAATCAAAATCTATTTATTAGCTTGTTTTTATAGCTGTTTTTTGGTATAGATTTACTTTTTCATATTTCTTATCTTAAATTCACTAATAAACTTGGTAAAATAACAGTCTCTACTTATTAAATTTAATTTTTTTATTTTTCGAAACACAAATTTTTATACGATTTGACAGTTAATGGAGCGACTTATCCTGTGATTAGGGTTCCGCCGAAATCCGCTAGACGCGGTATGACCGAGTGTCATGGTTTTGACAGCTTCGTAATATATTTTCAATTTTCGAAGTTCCATAACAGAGTTTCATTAAATTTCGAAACCCTGAATACGATTTATAAAATATCTTTTATCGTCGACATATTTTATGATTCATAACAGAAAATGAAATTTCCAGATCTTTCCAGTTTTTTTTTTTTCAATTTTCCATTTATTTTTCGAAAAGTTTGACAGCTTTTCCCGTCACAGGAATTTAGTTATAATGTTTTATCCGCAAATAATCCGTCACCTAAAATGATATCACTTTTGAATGGAGCAAATCGCTTTTGGAAATACGAAAATACAAATCCGCCATGAAAAGCCATCCGCCGCGCTTATAGGAAAGCCCCCAGTGCCACTACATGCTTTTCAATGAACTCGTGTCGGGTGAGAGAGGTCGATTTTTAGGTTAGTTGGGAAAAGAAGGATAGGATACACCGAAATCCCTTCTTTTTCTATTCACTTAAAATCGATTTGTCTCACCCGACAGATACGCTAACTAAACCCCAATAAAAAAAACAAAACGATGCTCGAAACTAGAAAAAGAAATCGAATTAGCCCACAAGTAACCTGAACAAATCACTACGCATCCACCCTAATTCGAATATTTGTTGTCAAAAAATGTAAACAAACTACTTCCCCTCCATTCGGTAAATCAATAAATCGTCGAAACCCATAAAAATGAAAACAAACTTTTCACAATCTCTACAAAATTTCATTATTTTCCTAGTTTTATCAATTTTTTTAATTCAAAAAGCCTGTAAGTTTCTTTTTCAATATTCCATAAACGTTTTAAAGTAATATTTATTTACTCTACTTCTTCAGCAACCCTTCATCGAACTCTTAAAACATATGATACCCTTCATGCAGACGATGTTATTCATAAAATTATTAAAAGAGGCGCTAAACATAGCGCAAATCCGTATAATATTATCAAAGAAGTAGAATTTAAGTCGTTAGGAAAGAACTTCCGGCTAATACTGCATCCGCACAAAGAAGTACTGCACAGTAAATTCAAGGCATTTACAATTGATGGTGATGGCAATGAAACCATTGTTCATATGGGTAAGTGAATTTACTTTAAAAACTTTCCAATTGGTAAATCTGCAAACTGCCATAGACCATGATCACTTCTATTCGGGTCGAGTATTTGGCGAAATGGAATCGAATGTTCGGGCTCACATCACCGATGGCCTCATGACAATGGTAATTCATTTGCCAGAAGATACATATCATGTCGAGGTAAGAAATGTAAGATATTTAATCAATTGTACATTGCAAACATTTTGGAATGCATTGCATAGCCCTCTTGGAGACATCTCTCAAAGAGCGACAACAAAACCATGATTGTTTATAAGGCATCCGATGTGAAACTCAATTGGAATAAAAGCAGTGGTGACATTGGCGCACCAATGACTTGCGGCTATATTAAGGAAGGCTTAGGTATGAGTAACTTCACGTTTTCTAATGATATACAGTATAACTGCATAGTTTACCCGTTTTTCAGAATTAGAACAACCAGATGATGACGAAGAAACAGGTGTTAATGCGGTTGAGAACTTTTTCCACGAAAACGACAGTAGCGAAGATACAAAAAACGACCACAAACGCCAGAAACGTCAGGCAGATCAGTACGAGTACACGCCAACGAAAACTCGATGTCCACTGTTGTTGGTAGCCGATTATAGATTCTTTCAAGAGATGGGTGGCGGCAACACCAAAACCACGATTAACTACTTGGTAAATAAAGATTTCGCCTATGGAAAGAAACATAGCACTGGATTGAAATTCTATCGATTTTCAGATTAGTCTCATCGATCGCGTGCACAAGATCTATAACGACACTGTCTGGCAAGATCGTTCAGTAAGTTTTGTCATGTTCATATTTTCCCTTTAAAAACAGCATTATTGGTTCTTACCAGGACCAGGAAGGTTTCAAAGGAATGGGATTTGTTATAAAGAAAATCGTTGTTCACTCGGAACCGACAAGACTGCGTGGTGGTGAAGCTCACTACAATATGATACGCGAGAAATGGGATGTTCGAAATCTACTCGAGGTAAGGCACTTCAGACCGACATTTTTTTCCCAAATCTATTGCTCGACTACTCATTATAATCTCATGAACTATTCTATCTATTCTCGCTATTGATTTTAAGGTCTTTTCACGGGAGTATAGCCATAAAGATTTTTGTTTAGCGCATCTGTTTACAGATTTGAAATTCGAAGGAGGAATTCTCGGTCTGGCTTATGTTGGTTCGCCGAGAAGAAATTCCGTTGGAGGAATATGCACTCCAGGTCTACCAATTGATATAAAACTCTAAAATTTATTTTTATTTACATTTCTATTCAGTTAAATTTGTGCACAGTTTGCGTTTATCCTCTCCAATTTAAGTTCACTGTTATTTTGTTTAAACCGTTTCCTTACGTTGAACTATTTTTTTCGCCGCAGGTCAAACTAATTTCTCCCCTTTCTTGCGATTTTAAAGAATGTTCTACTGCAAGAGAAATATTTCCATTTCATCGGTGCTGTAACAAACGCACTTGGAAAGAGTATGTCAGTGACTCCACAGTTGGATCATGATCAGACAAAAAATGGTTACTAACTAGAGGAGTCAAGGAAACAAGCAGCAATATATCTATTCGGTATAAAATTAATATTGCAGGCGTTCTATTCAAACAGCTGTTTCTTTATGTAAGGCTCAGAACTCTTAATGCGTTGTTAGACGTAAATTCTGTAATTTGTCTGTTAATTGCATCTTTGACCACAAACTTGATCTTTGCCTTCCTGCTTACTTATAGATTAATGGTAGTGGTTACTTTTGTAAAGCATTGGGATGCTGGCTGTAATTGTTCCCAAAACTGTGTAGGTAGGTTAAACTCCTTGAATGTGATTTTGAATTCACATCTCTCTACTTTGATTCGTTAAATATTGCATTTCCGCACTTGATCCTTAATTGTTGTCAATGGAGTAGCGTTCGCGTTCTAAACAGGATGGTTGGTACCCTTTAAATGCAAGGGCTTTGAATGATCAGTTTTATCAGAAAACTCAACTCAATGACTTCGACATGTTCAGAAAACTGCGACAGTCGTCAAATATATCAACGACACGAACGGACCAATAAGAGTTGATTTAGAATGTACATATCCACTTAAGCAATCTACACCCGCGACTCCTAATGGATAAGCGAGACATTGAAATTTATTTTCGTTTTTGCAGGGAAATTTGGAGTTTTTAAGAGCAAGTGTTTAGGTGTTTTTCCATTGTAGGTCACTGCAATTGGTGCCTAGTGATATATGAGACCTCTCTCTCACGCCCCTATTTAACCTAAACTACCTACTACTTGTTGCCTCCCGTTGCTCAGTTTCCGTGGAAACATGGGCTCTGATTTATTTGTAATGAACATGTGCTTACATCGACAATTACTGTTATTGAAGAACTGCTCCCAAAAAGCGTGCAAGCATAGTTTGGGTTGGGGGTAGGTACATATTTAATTCTCGGATTGGCCTTGTGCTTATTTTTAAACCATACGTTTCAAAGGAAACGAAAGCGAGAAACCATGACATAATGATCTTGACACTAGTTATTATGTAAATTTATACATGGAGCATCACAACGAGAATCCTTTATTAGCCCCACCATTTGGATCGTTTCATTTATATTTTTTTCCCTCTCCTACTTTATTTTTAAATGATTTTATTTATTGCTTTGTTTTATGTTTCTTTTATTGAACTGTGTTCATTCTCAATTTGTTGTCGTGACTTTTAGAGTATTTTAAGAACGGCTACACCCTGTATTTGAACTCTGGCTTGAGTAGTTCACGTAATCATTATGGTCAGCGAGTTATCACTCGTGAGGCAGATCTGGTTACTGCGCACGAGTTTGGTCACAATTGGGGCTCCGAACACGACCCTGACATTCCCGAATGTTCGCCGAGTGCGTCGCAAGGTGGGAGCTTCCTCATGTATACTTACTCAGTGAGTGGATACGATGTCAACAATAAGGTAATCACAATTCTTCGTCTCGAACCTCGCATTTGATTGCATTAATTCTGAACTTCTTGTAGAAATTCTCACCCTGTTCGCTGCGTTCGATTAGAAAAGTCTTACAAGCTAAATCTGGCCGGTGTTTCTCTGAACCCGAGGAGTCATTTTGCGGTAACCTCCGTGTTGAAGGAGACGAACAATGTGATGCCGGTCTACTTGGCACCGAAGATAACGATGCCTGTTGTGATAAGAACTGCAAATTACGTCGGAATCAGGGTGCTGTTTGTAGGTTGGTCTTATTAGCATCATAAAATATTTCGTATTGTAATTACCTTCATTTTGTAGTGATAAGAATTCGCCATGCTGCCAAAATTGTCAATACATGCCGTCGGGGATGAAATGCCGCGAAGCACAATATGCCACGTGTGAGCAGGAAGCGCGTTGCACGGGTAATCATGCAGAATGCCCCAAATCACCGGCTATGGCTGATGGGACAATTTGCCAAGAGCGTGGACAGTGTCGAAATGGTAAATGCATACCCTATTGCGAGACACAGGGACTGCAGAGTTGCATGTGTGATATCATTCAGGATGCGTGCAAGAGGTTTGACTTCAGAAAGCATTTTGAGGTTTGGTCTTCGGATTAACGATTTTATTTATAGGTGTTGTCGCATGAGTATAAATGAAACTTGCTTCCCTGTAGAACCACCAGATGTCCTTCCCGATGGAACGCCGTGCATTCAAGGATTTTGCAATAAGGTAGGTGAACATTTTTTTATATGAGTAATGTGGTATAACCACGAATATTTTTCTAGGGCATGTGCGAAAAGACAATACAGGATGTCGTCGAGCGATTCTGGGACATTATTGAGGAGATAAATATCAATCGTGTGTTGAGGTTTTTGAAGGACAACATAGTTAGTAAGTACGACATACGAATATTATGAATATTAACAGTGTGTCAAGATTGAATCGCAATTCAGTAGAACTTTTGAGAAATTTATATTCCAGTTGGTGTGATGCCCTCTTCTGTTCTCTACCATGCATCTTTCGGCCAAAATGCTCCTTTTTTGCATTTCATTGCATTGCATTATTTGGAATTGAACTGTCGCGTTTTCTAAATGTACTACCAATCCACTGCATAGCGTCTATCGACAAACGTTTACGTTTTGTTGTAACTCTGCTGATTGCATATCTTGGAAATGCACTGCTATTGTAGCTTAAAGAATTGGAGGCCTCGCGTTTGGAGACTCCAGTTATCTTTGTTATTATACATGTCTGACCCTGGTCGTCGTCTTGTGGATTGTCTTAGGACTTAGGTGTTCATTGCGTTCCATGTTTACATAAATGTTTTTGGATTTATCTTATTCTAGTGGCAGTAGTGGTGTTAACATCTGTATTCTGGATACCGGCCAGCTGTGTCATATCCTACTTCGATCGAAAGAAACGCCGTCACGAACTGAAAGAACTCGACTGGAGCCAAAAATTAGACCTCATACACCCTAGCGACCGAAGAAGAGTAATCCATATAAGGTAAGTCTAAATCTAGAGTTCTATTTCAAATTTACATATAATCATTTTTGTATTTCTCAGGGTCCCTCGACAGAAGATATCAGTAGCGCGGATGTGAAGCCGTTTCATCTACCTACAAAACGTGTTCAAATTTATGTTCAATAAGAAATAAGAAATAAAAGTAAACTCCATAGGTTACGGTTGATAATATTTTTTTTTTTACAAAAAAGTTAATAAGAAAACTTTCAAGTAGTGTTCTCTTCGTTTTGCCTTAAAAATTAGCAGAATGTAGTCCCTACCCTAAAAACGCTACGACAAAGTGAATGCTTTGCCCCCGCAGTATACGGCCACTTTACCACTTCTTTTTTGTGCTCTTTCCATTGGTTTGTGGTGCTGCTTCGTCGTCCAAATCACCAGTTTCCTCTTCTTCATAGTATACCTCCTCGGCATCGGTCTCATTGACTATATGCTGACCATGGATGTACACTGGACCGGTACCCTGGATGAGTTTGAATGTGACTGATGCGCTTGGGAATTCAAGGTTTGGTCGAAGAACTCGTGTCTCGCCAACCTTTAGCACAGCAATAGGAATCTTCAGATCTTTCTTGTCTGATACTTTAGTTTCAACCTGAAATAGATACGATTTAATAACAATTTTCAGAAATCAGCATCAGTCAGATGTGGCGACTGTACTTTTAGACGTCATTCACATCACACCGTGAAAACAAGTGTATATTGTATACGTATACCTGGACAACGTTGAATTCACCTTCAACAGCTTCTGCACCCAGGCAAATTTGTTTAATAATCAACTTTTGGTCCATTTCATATTTGTCGGACTCGGCAACAACGAATTGTTGCAGGGGTTCCTTTTCGCTGAGTGTGACTCCTAAGAAAATCAAACATATTTTATCAAATACGAGCAAACCATGTGAAGAGTTTGTGTAGGAAGGTGCTTATTTTGCGATAAATTCCTATTTGCTATTTACAACACTCACCATAGAAGTTTTCTCCTTCTAAATTAGGTTGGGCCGACATTATAAAAACACAGGTTTTTTTCTGTAAATGAAATAAAATTGCAAAAATACACGTGCGGCGGTCGAACGAAAGCTGGCAATCGCAAAAAATTGAATATGGAAAACGAATAGGTAGGTTTTACCGCAAATTGACATTAGATAAAGGAGTAACCACTTATTGGAGAAAAAGAGATAACTATAATTTTCTATAATACGACCTAACGAACTTCAATTCGCTGTATATAAGGATAGGTTTACATTGCAAGCAGCAAGGTTTGGTTTACATCACAGATATTTGACTTTTGTCGCCTTCGATTTCAGATTAGTTTACTGCTTGGGCATCAAAAATAAAATTGGAATTTTTATGAAGGTACTGTCGCCCAAACAGGATTTTTTCACTTTAACCAGTAATACACAGTATTTATTTAACTTACATTAGTTTTAGAAAACACTTAATTAACAAAAAATATTAATTGAAAACCACGTCCCACCGACATCAAATAATTTCTCAAATGTCAGGAGTTCCTCATTGTGTATGGACACACAGACCTTCCCCATCACTGATGTGCGTCTACATTTTCACAGAGACTAACTAACTAGTACAAAAATCTTAATTTAATCCTGAGTTGTTTCCATTAAAGAATACCAAACTATTATGCCCAAAACACACATGCAGAATTCACTGTGCATCAAGATTAGAATACACATGTTCTTATGTGGTAATACAAATGTAAATTCTGCATCCCACCGCAGCACTGCAACATGTCTCTATTTCTAAATCCACTACATAGCAACGCAGTGAATTAAATTAAATAGACTTGGCAGCATCGAATTTTTAAATTCAGGTACTGATGCATACGAGGAAAAGAGAAACGGCAATTATTTGTCGTCTGTGTTGCACTCTCGTATTTTTCCCCGCAATGACAGCAACCGATGTGAAGTGAATTCTGCACATCTGTTTCATCTGCAGTTCTGCTTGCAGTGAAACGTTCAGAGTTTCTGCACATGTGTTTTGGTCATTAGGTGTGTTAGCTTTACAAAAAAAAAAAAAAAAACGATTATCGGGGCTTAGCTCTTTCTTCATAAAAGCTTGGTAGCACTCCTATCACAGAAATTCGTAAAATGTCACAAAAAAAACATCAGAACAAGAAAAAATTCTGAAAAGTCACAAAGAAAAACAAATCCACAAAAACTATATACGCAAATCAAACAAATTTAAACATGGAAAATGCACGTAAAAATAAAAATTCGGTAATTTATAGGCATATTTTTGCCATTAATGCTTTGATTTATTTTTTTTTTAATGAAATCTGTGGTGCCAGATGTCATTTATGACATCTCAAAATGACTTTGAAAATGTTTACGATAATTCATAAAATTATTCCGAAAAGTTAACATTTTTCGGAGACAATACAAAAGAGCAACCAACTCGGAGAAAAAGAAAAATGGCGGAGAATTTATTTGAAAAAAATAGAGAAATTTTATTTTTCTTTGTATATCATGAAAGCAGTTTTTCTAATCTGTAGCAACACTGACTGTGGCAAATGACTTTGATGAGGGTCGGGGTAGGTACAGCAAAATTGCAAAACAGTAGCAAAATATTGGTATTTATATATCAGTAGCTATATATATAGACCAGATACGTCGGATCGTGAATACAGAAATTGTGCATGGACACACAATTTGTGTACTCGGCGTTTTCGATAGGGCGAAAAGAAAACATTTTCTTGCCTATGTTCACTTTTTCGTAAATTTATTGAGGGCACTCGATTTCTTATCAGAATTGCTTTATATTTATCAATACAAGTGCGTTTGGGTTTGACAAACAGCCAACTATTACGAATTCAATAACAACCAAAAATAATTTGACAATTTCATTTCATCAACTTTCGCGTTGACTTGAGGCGCTTTAGAGCAATGTTACAAAACGTTACATTGTGCTTTTACTAAAGTTGAAAAGGGTCGAGTTTTCTGATAAGTTTCATTGAACTGAATGCGTTTATCAACGCGTAGTTTAAAACCGTGATAGGTACCTACATCAAGGCAATCGAAAACGCCATAAGTGGTTAGCGCCTGTTATGTAACGTCTACCTTAATCAATGGTTTGAATTCGCCTGGCATTTTACTATAATTTTGACAGCCAACAGTCGCAGTCAAAAATTCAGCACACAATTTTTTTGCACTTTTACCGGCTTGGCGGCTTTTATATTCCAAATATCCGTAAAGGGGCTTCATATTTGATTTTACAACTCGTGAAATAAATTTTTAATCCATAAAATACAACACAATCATAATGGCTGAAGAATCATTTTATGGTAAATAGACAAGTTTAATATATAGTGCTTCGTTTTTCTTAAATATTTATTGGCATACAGTGGAAAAATGTATATATTTTGCATGCAAATGGCGTCTCGATGCTTTTTACGAACCGATAATATACACCATGAATATTGGCTCAAATAATGTAATGTGAAAATGAATAAATACAATTGAATTTTTAATTTCATAGGAGTAACTCTTTCCGGACAAGACAGTACAGTCGATTGGGATGTTATCTCTAACGATGAAGACTTCCCAAGGGGCCAGAAGTTGATTATCAAACAAATCTTGCTTGGCGCCGAGGCAAAGGAAGACGAATACAATGTAGTCGAGGTAAGAGTTCATATAGTTAAATTATTTGTTATTTCAGCTTGAATGTGACATCGTTAAGGAAATAGTTGAAATTTGACTTCCTGCGAACTGACGAACTGTATTTTTTCGAATCATCGAAAACAAACATGCCCACATAGTACCTACCTGGAAATAGTTGTGTATTCATTTCGTATGTCGTCAGCCGCAGTGTGCAATATCTATACTTTCTTTTATTTCAAAATTACACCATGTGTGTCATGTATTAAACAATAATATGTATTATACAATCTGTCAGGTATTCTGGTGGATGTGTATGAACAAACATCGAATGGTGAAACCTCCTGGGTGCGATGCTTTTCAAATCACAGGCGATTAAAAAAAGTAGCTCGTCACTTAAATCTTATCTAGAAACTCATGACGGCTTTTCCAAATTCCAAGCATACGGGCTTTAAATGATAAATGTGCAGATAGGCCAACACTATAACGAGTTCATACATTTTGTTGTCGAATTACATCCTTGGGTTGTCCCTTGCTCTGAAATATTATTTGCTACAACATAGAATAAGGTAGTCATTTAATTGTGCATACAAAGCCATAAGTTAATAACTCGAGCCTGCATTGGAACCAGGGCTATAAATATGTACATAAAAAAACGTTAATTTAAAAAAAAAGTTTTTAGTTTCTAAAAACTCCCATTAACGGTTGCAGGAACTGGAACCTCTCTTTGTAGAGCCTTGGTTAAGACGTCCTCCCGTATAAAGGGTATCTAACATCAATATGATTGCTGCGTGAATGCACCACCGTTCGGTTTTTTAAGTATCGACTCACGTTTTCGATGTCAAAACTAAGGGTTGGTCTTGTAGCTATAACCAAAGCGAACCCAAAGTTAATCAACTCTTGGTTTTCTCAACTTCGGAATATCCAATGTTGAGAGTCAACTTCGAGTAAAAAAAAAGCATTTTCTCAAGTTGAGAATAAATGCCCCTATTATGTAAGACAACTACAACTAAAGTTGAGTTGTCACTTGGTTTTATTTAATTCAAAATTCGGTATTGTCCGTACTGTAATACACAACCTTAATAAAAAAGTTGTCTGTCAAAACACAACAAAGATGGTAGTGGTTGTCTATAAGTTGTTAGTTAGTTTGGATTGTGTGAATGCTGAGTTGAATTGAAGACAACTCAACTCAACTAAGTGAAAAAATATTTTTTTTTTCACTCGAATTTGATTCACTCAACTTTAGATATTCCGAAGTTGAAGTGTTGATATTAATAATTCATTTTTTAAATTTAAATAATGTATTGGGAAAACTATTTTTGGGAGAATTGGTAATCGTCTTCTAGCTGCGAAGATATAATAAATTCGTTGCCGTGTGATGAGAGAAGGTATTGTACCTACATCGCGAATTATTTCGAATAGGATTGAATGATGTGTGGTTTTTTTCTTTGATAGTTCGCGTGAATTGCGACCAATAACCCAGTTGCTAATTGTATTGCGGTACTATGCACTCGGATGAATTCAATTGGCGGTTGCCGATTTTATTGGAGTGAGTGTTGCAACCGTGCATCATATGTTGAAACGAGTGTCGAGAGCGATTGTTAATCTTCCGTCACAATTTATTGCGCGGAACGCAAACGGAACTGCTCCAAGCAGCAAGTGCATTTTTTCTCGATAGCAAAATTCCCACAATTGGTGCAATTGATTGTGCACATATCCGCATTCAATCACCAGGTGGAACTGATCCAGAAAATTTCAGAAATCCTGAGGGATGATTTCCCCTGAACGTTCAAACAGTTTCTGCGGCGAATTTAAAGATAAACGATTCATTTTAAATACACTCACCGGCACAATTAACCGCCCACCTTTTATCACCTGAAAAACAGTACGCTCTTCCACTGATACATCGTCCATTCAGCATATTCTCGAGCAAACTGAAGCCTGGCTCTACGGTGTTGTGGGAGTAGTTCTGGGGCCCGAGCTGGGCAAAGTGGTCTTAGATTTCTCTCTGCTAGTCTTCTGCTTACTGTTCGATCACTAACTGCAACATCTCTCACTTCCAAGAGACGAGTGCGAGCTTTAGTAGCTATACAAAAGCGATCCCTGAGCACATTATTGACAAAAAAGCGGTCGTCTGGAGCGGAAGTGCACCGGTTTCAACCTTGACTTGGCCTCCTATTGTAAGAACCAGTTTCCCGAAATCGTCTGAAGGCATCCTTTATAGTGGTTCGAGGCACACCAAGTGTCACCGCAATCCGACTTCGGCTGTAGCCAGCATCCGCTAAAGCTACAGCCCTAGCTGCTCCAGTCGCATCTAATGACATTTTTCTTTCTCATTTTTAATACCCAGAGGGTCACAAACTCTAATTAAACACTTTTCAATATTCAGAAATAAAGAAAACAGGGATTTAAGATCACAGTATTGAAATCGCTAAAAAAGTCAAATTAGGAATTAATTACAAAAATGCATTTAATACACAAATAAGATATAGGAAAATTGAAGAAACCGCTTAGGTAACGGTTAAAACGTCCACTTGACAAACAACTTGTGAAAACCGTTACTTCACGTAAACAAAGATGGTGGCACTAAAGATAGTTAGGCGGTTAATTGTGCCGGTGAGTGTATAATATATTCTTTAAAAGGGTTCTGTGCATGCTCAGCGTATTTTTAATCTGTGTACTTTGAAATCTGGGGCCAGATTATGTAAGACGAAAACGATCGAACGTTTTCGTTTCGACAATAGCAGTCTCTGTCTATTGCCACAGGTATGTAGAGACAGGTTTAGTAAAAACGAAAGCGTTTTTCGTTTCGTTTTTTACAGAATCCCACCCCAGCTTTCATGTTCCATGTGCCACGAAAAATCCGAAAATGAAATTTAAATATGATGTGCCCAGTGGAAAATCACATTAAAATGCACACAATTGAAATTACGCGCGAAATGCATTACTGCATATCTAACATAATATCCAATTGAACTGACAAATTGTGTGTTATCTGTCACAAATATCCCAGGGATATTTTACAAACTGCAGGTAGGTCAATTTTAGGATTTCAACTTGAGTTGCAAATTAATGTAGGGAATAAAAGCTCGATTTAAAATCAACTTCGAAGTTGGCCAGCCATCGAAGTGGAATCGTTGTAAAATCTTCTAGGCACATGCTTTTTGTTGCAGGAAGATGGAACTATCGGCGGCTTGTTGTTCGATATCAAATCCAAGAAAACCCTCCACTTGCGCTACTATGATTTTGAAGTGCTTCTAAATATGACTTATTTCGGATTCCACGCTCGCCTTACTGTTTTGTTTTGAGTCACAATCCCATGGTCCACATAAATTGTCAAAATGACGTTTTTTTTTTTCATTTTAATGACTTAAGGCTTAACTACATTCAGCACAACGTTAAGTACTTGCACGAAAATGTTTTTTCTCTTTTCACACCATTTCAAATCTGTATTTTGCTCTCAACTTTTCTCAAAGTGTGTTACTTGAAAGTTAGCTATACACAGTGATGCCATTCTGACAGGATTCCGGTCACATCTGCCGAAATCTCTTTACTCTGACCGGAGAAAATTTTGAAACCCGGCCTAACCGTTTTTTGACCGGAACGAAAAATGTTTTTAACCGGAAATCTCTTTTTTGACTGGAAATATAAAATTGTCCTACTGACTATAAATAGATATAGATTTCTATAATTTGAATAAAACTTTGCCATATACATTACGAACATGCTCCCAAGTTAAAACAGAAACCAATTTAATGCGAATAATGCGACTACAACATCACGCATGGAATTCTGCTCCGGGAGCAGGATAATAAATTATCTTATAGGCTAATTTTTTCACGTTTTCTTTTGCTAGAATTTTGAAGAGGAAATTAAACAATGAGTTTCAATTAATTAAAGTGTGAAATTCGATAAATCTCAGGTTGGATTTTGGTGAACTACTCTTTTCAAGTGTCAGAAAATTATCCGAGAATAATTATTTAGCCCAATTGACACACGGCCTTAGTACATGACCTGGCCATACACGCCCTCACATGACTTTCATTTCCATTAACGATTTGGCTACACACAAAAACCAGGCGTCATTGCAATGAAATAAAATTTGGCAGGTAAAATAATAGTGAAATTGAAAACACAAACAAATATTATGGTTAAGCCGAAGCGGACGCCCGTTTTTGACGTCCTCACTTTATCAACGCAAATATCAAGTGAAGATTTGTATCGAAAGCACAATGGTGCGAAAAAGAACGTGCCAGAATTATTTCTTAAAGTAGATTTTCTATGCTATCTACCTTTCTCCTTTACTCACTCAAAATCTACCTGACACGACGTTCATTGGAATGCGTGTATGGCCATGCACTAAAAGTGTATTTCAGAACTTAAAACATGTCATATAAAATGAAAATTTAGTTTCAGTAAATTTTAAACAAACGAAGTAAAAAACAAGTTCACAAACTCAAGATTCACATATTATAAAAACGTTTTCTAAACATCGATAATGCAGGTGAACATAAAAATTTGTAAATTGTATAGGTAAGGTAGGTATAGGTATTTTCTCTTTTAAACCGGGTTTCAGGTCAAAAATTCTCATTTTAACTTTTAACCGGAATTTTTGACCGGATTTAGAAAATAAAAATCCGGTCATTCGGTCAGATTTGACCGGATTCACTTTTTTTTAGTGGCAACACTGGCTATATATCTAACTTTCAAGTAACACACTTTTTGTAAGCGCGATAGAAACTACTACATACACAAAAAAGTTTGCGCCAATTATTGATCTCACCAATAGAGGGCTCTGATGCGACTAGAATGTCGCATTTTTGTTTACGTGTTACCATGGAAACGAACCTTTTTGGTCAAAATGCCATGGAAACGAACCTTTTTGCACAAAATGGCAGTGTTTTCTTTGGGTTTACTTTCTTGTCAGAGAAAACTTTTTAGATAAATTTATTATTGTTTGAATCGTAAGCTTTGAACCCAAAAAGCTTGATGATTTGAACTGCTTGATTGCTTTGAACTGCTTTTGGTTTCAACAGCGCTAAGCTCCCTTCAGACCATATAGACTTTAACTACATATCTTCAAAACCAAGTGGGTGCTGAATCACACTATTGATTAAGTCCACGAAATACTAGTCGTGCTTAGTAGCGTTCAAACGAAATGGTTGTGTTTTCAGTTGTGTGTACGTATTATAGAAGACAACTGAGTGGTGTTGGAGTTGTCCTGAATGTCAAAATCACACAACTGCTTTTTATCAGTGCATAATAGAATTAAAGTTTAAAAGTCACTAAACCACCACCAAACTAGATAAACAAAAATATATGTATATAAATAAATAGTTGGCGCAACAGGCGTGTAAACACCCAAGGCCTAGCTTCTCACAACCATACGTTTGTGTGTGTTTTAATTTTTGGGACGAATGGAGTGGACCTACAATTTTATGCCGAGTCCGAACGGCTGAATTGAGAAGCTTTTTCAAGACAGTTATACTCTCGGATGTTTGTCAGACGTTCGCGAGAGGTGGCGCAGTAGAAAAAACCTTAAGATGTAATTTGTGTGTTTTCCGGGGACACTAACCATTGCGCTACTGCGCCTACCAAACTAGATACAAATTGCTAAATTGAAGTCATTACCATACTGCATTTTTGATAACTTCCTTCTGCTATGAAACGAAGAACAGTGGCAAGCTTAAGAATAGGTAGAATTGCCAAAAAACGATGAATAATAATTTATTTCTACCAAAGAATACATGAAGATACTAAAGATGGCAATTTATTTTCTAAAGACAGTCATAATTATTTAATAAATATGTATTTTAAATGTATTTAATAATTTCAATTGATATACATACATAATGTAGTATGTACATATTTAATATATTATTTGATCTGCAAAATGGGTTATGAACAACAAATGGCTTCTAACTTTATCGAAGAATAGCTTTTTTGACCGATTGCATCCTGTTAAAGATACGAGTAGGTAACTTAAGCTATATATACTGTAATCAAATATGGCACTATGAAACAGAAATCGAAAACTGGGCATACGAGTTATTTTAGGAGTAATTAGTATTTATTATCAAATTGTGTCAGTCTAATTATATTAATAATATCTACATATATGTATGTATTTATAATGACTCGACGAAAAAAAACAGCCAGATACAACAGATGGATGATTCACTCGGTTTAATGGGATAGAACAGATTATCACTTTTGAAACTATTCATCAAAAGTTTCACACTTACGCATGATATAGCAATAATTTTTCTATTTTAAAGTTAATTATCGCTATTAAAATGAATTAGCTTTCAACCGTTTTACCTTTCTGTTTGCATACCACAATGAGTCATAAACATACTGCATACATGTATGTTGCGTACGTACTAAAACATTTAAAATGTTCTTGTTTACTTACTCGGTATTTCCTTGACAACCAAGTTTACATATATTGGAATTTAAAAACTCATTGACATTTTTTGCTGGTATGTTTGACGTTTCTGCAAGAATGTCTTCTTCTGGTAAAGGGTCCGCCAAATAACTTTTTTTTTTTTTGAAAATGCTATAAAAAAAAACTACTGAATATTTTCTCAATTTCTTTTTTTATTTGAAAGTACAATCCTTCCGGTTAATAATGGAAAATAATTTCATTCAAATCGCTGCCTCGGCTGGCCATGCAGTAGCCTACACGATCGGTCCAATTTTTAAGCACATTATCGATTGTGTGCAGCTGTATTTCACCAATGGCTTCACGAATATTGTCCTTTAAAGCGTCAATTGTCTCTGGAATGTCGGCGTAACACTTATCTTTTACGGCACCCCACAAATAATAGTCCAACGGTGTCAAATCGCAGCTCCGCGGTGGTCAAACGACATCAGCTCTGCGGGTGATAATGCGATCTTCGATCGCATGCCCACTTAGCGAAGCGAAAACGCATTGGATGGACAGTTGGCTTCAACTCCTGAACCAATTGGACTTTGTATGGCGTCATACCAAGGTCTTTATGCAAAATTCGTCTCAATGATGTCTCCCAAATGTTCAATTGTTGAGAACGACGCTGAATTGATGTTGATGGCGCTTCACGCACACTTTCTGCCACAGCCGCAATTTTCTCGGGTGTACGCACTGTTTTTGGCTTTTCACGCTTTGGTTTATCGATGAGGATGCCAGTTTTTTTCACTTTTTTCACAAGATAACGAACATACGGAGCTGACGGTGCTTCTCTTCTTCCTACATGGTTGCCACTCGACTGGAAAGTCAGGGAAAGTCAGGGAACGCAATTTGGTCAGGGAATGTCAGGGAAAGTCAGGGAAATGTAGGAAGCAGTCAGGGAAATTTTGTTTCATTTATTTTTAATTTTACCAAAATGTTTAAAATAATACCAGTGAAAAAAAAGTATGTAATTGAAATTTTGGTAAAATTTGTGTCTGTGTACAAATAAAAGTGTTTTTCGGGACATTATACTTTGGATGGCTAGTATCAGAACGAAAGGTCGAAAGAGAGAAATTAGATTTTGTCTTCTATTTATTTCGAAAGTGAATGCTAATTCAAGTTCTATCCGAAAAGTACTTTCAAAATATTTAAATTTTAGAACGTAACTCTGAGGAAGGCCCCTAAACTCTGGAAACACTTTTTTGCGTTCAGGTGGCTCGTTAAACTCGTCGATTCGATCGGAAAAATTAAAAAAAAAAAAATTCTGCGAACTGATTTGTTTTTCTTTTTTAACTTTCAAGAATTGAATTCATTTGAAACATTTGAACTAAATGTCAGCCGTGTGGATTAGTCCTTGACTAGAATTGTCGTTGACCCCTCTGTCTGCGTCAAAGCCAATAAAAACCAGATCAACGACTTTGACCTTATGTGGGCGCAGTGTTTCATTAGTTAGTGCGCTGAAATATTTAGCAAGGGTCTTACGTGTTGGTAAGTTGGTGCAACACGTCCATCGTCCATAGGCACACTAGGACTAGCTTCTCACTAACGTTCGTTTGTGTGAGATTTTATTTTTTGGGACGAATCTACGCACGGTATAAACTTTAGGTATTTTCTGCTGCACTAAATTTTTCAAATGTCTCACAAACACCCGAAAGAACAACTGTCCTGAGTAAGCTTCTCAATTCAGCTATCGAATTTGGCATAAAATTGTACTTTCCTTCTATTCTTCCCATATGTGGCACATTCTCTATTTGAGTAGCTAATTCTCCTATCTCTCAAAATAGGCACTGCTCTGGTCATACAAAAACACTATATTGTTATCCTACAAGTTTTTTGAAGGCTGAACAAAAAAAAAAAATTAGCCCATATGTGAAAGAGATGGGCTTCAATATAAGATTTATGAAATTAGTCCACCTTTTAACGAACGGTGGACTGGTCGATTTGAGCCCCAACACTTGGCCAACCAGATCTCCTGACCTAACACCCATGGATTTTCTTCTGGGGTGCTATGAAAGAATATCTTAGAGAAATATCGAGCCTCTTTTTGACCTTGTCTGACTTCTGTTGATCGTACGTAAAAAAGTTGCTTCACATAGTTTTTAGGAAATTACTCAAGGATACAAATTTCATAAAAAAATAAAAATTTATAAAATAAAAATTTTGGGAAAAAACATTTTAAGAAAAAAAATTAAACAACAAATTTTCATAATATTGAGTTTAAGAACCCATATTTTTTTGTAGCTACACAGATGTACCCGAAGTGCTTAATACTTTTATACGCTACTAAATTGTCTTTTCAAAATTTACAAAATGTTTGTACCTATAATTTAGAATAGTTTAGAAATTATATAAAGTTTTAAGTGGTAACACCTCCAAATTAGAAGTCACCTACTTTGATGGGCTATAACGGGAAATAGGGTGAGAATAGACCCCCTTGCCATACAATTTTTTGTTCGGCGAAACTTCAGGAATCTCCCCTTAAAAGATTATACCGCTTAACTGAAACACCCTGTATAGATTCTAATATCCTTTTTCTAATAAAAAAGATATTACATAACTGAATATTTTTTTTTTTGATAAATGTATAAATTTTGGTCAGGGAAAACTTAAAAATTGGTCAGGGAAAATCAGGGAAAGTCAGGGAAATTTATTTTGAAAAATAGTGGCAACCCTGCAAAATCCGTACGCAATTTTCGCACACATTCTGCAACATTACCATGATTTTCAAAGTAATGTCGCAATATTTCCCAGCGTTGTTCAAGCGTATACACAACCATATTCGTTCAGCGGAAGGATAAAACTAATTATCTGTCAAATCAGACATGAGCTAAGTGTTACCATTCGCGAAAAAAGCACTAGTTGAAAAAAAAAAAAACGTTAGATGGCGGACCCTTTACTTTAATGGAGGCCTTTTGAACTTCAGCAAACAAAATTTCTAAATCTAGTGATTCTACAGATATCAATGCTTTTTGTATTGAGCAGGCTCTGGAAATGTGCTGCCAAAATAATAACATCTAAGTTTGGGCATTTAATTCACCTGTCCACATTTAGCAACCTTACTATTCTCCAGTACGTTTTGAAATCATTTGTTACCGCGAGTTCATTAGTAAGCTCTTGCATATAATGTATACGCTTTGTCCTACACATACCTTTATAGGTTTTGTCTTGTCTTTGTGTAAACTCTTAAACTTTTTCCCAACTTGAGACACAGAAAAGATTTCGTTCCTGTTTTGATATACAGTGAGCCTCAAAAGTGAGTAAACACCAATGCTCTTTTAAATTTGTTTAGGTTCTTGAAAAAGTCCCCAAAAACCAGCAATCTGTAAAAAGTTTACCTAAGAATGGCTGACTTTGTAAGAACTTCGAAGTTTCTTTAATGATATGTTATGTATGATTTTTCCTATACTCGTACCTCTCCTATACTAACTTCTATAATGATACAAAGTTCGACATGTGTGTCGTAGGTAAATCGCTGACATACTTCCAAAGTTTACTAATTACTTTTTTTTTTTTAAGTAAATGTGATAAATTTTCATAAACCAAATGTAATATACAAACGAGATAATATGTTACTATTATTACCCTTTAACCATAAATTCAATGGCCTGCAGTCGTTTCAAACTTGATCGAATTTAATGACTTTACTGTGCTACAATAAACAATGATGAGCCTATTTGGCAATAAAGTCACGAATTTGCAAATATTTATTCAATTTGATATTTGTAGGAACATGTGCATATTATTAACCCCCAGTAAAACTTGGTTTACACCTAGTTGTAAATACGGCCGTTTCATTTGTATCATTGTATACGAAAATAGTATTAAGTACGTTTTCACGTACATATTAACAATCTTTTTTTTTTTTGGATATTTTTTCTTCCATTCCAAGCGATTATCAGATTTGGTTTACAATTACTATAACAATTTCACAGAATAATAAAGTTTGTGCACAGCAGACATCATTTTCTAATCGTTAGTGGTTATTAACTATTGTGTATTTTAAAAAGAGGTTTGGTTTAATTTCTGAAATTACTGTCTGGAGTGGATTTGTTTATTTCGTTTAAATAACAAGTGACGTTTAAATTTTTCGTCTATTAGTGTTATTTTAAGGCATTCATTGATGACTTTCAGCTAGCGTTTTTTAGACTGAGTGCTAATTTATGATTCTATATCTTGTATACAGGCCTCTGGAAATGGGTTATTTCAGAATATGCAACGCGGTTGGAATGTTGTATTTTGTAGATTTTCTTCAAGCTGGCATTTTCGTCTGAGAACAATTCGATTCGAGAAATTCTCGTTGTGATGACATTCAGCTGTTTAATGATACATTGTTGCATGGGGAATATTGGCACATCATTACTTTAGGAAATAAGAAAGGGCTGTAGCTGCTTTTATCATTTGTACTACTGGACTGCCTCTTTTATTGTCATTTTTATCTATCAGATAAGTTAATACGTAGTTATAATGTATTTGAAATATTAAAACAAAGGTGGTTAATTGTGAAATAAAAACGTGCTTTCTCATTATACACAATCACAGAACAACTGTTTATATATATTTATAGGACTCGTAAAAAATATTAAAATAACATGCAGTGGGTTTTTTTTTTGTTTTCTAATCACTTAAGTTAAGGAGTGTAAAATAAATATGCTATTTTAACAATACAAAACATAAGTAAGCGGTGTTTACATCTACTAAGAGTTAAGGAGCTTCAATTGTGTGACCGTTACTATTGTGCGCTTGAATCAGCTCACTAATAGCATCCTCTTTTGTTTCCGTGAATTTAAAAATACTCTGTGCTTGCGAATGTAGGCGACAAATAACACCAGCAGCGCTATAATTCCACTTCCAGCAAATCAATTCACAATTGATCATCGAAAGGTCTTCTTTCATGGAAATAATATTCTATATACGAAAAAAAATACTCCAATTAGTTGAAACAGAAAAGAAACTAAGTATTACCATCGCCACAGTAGAATCTATGGAGAAGATCTCTTGTCCGCAAATAATAATAATCGCCACCCGACCATTCTGTTCGTTAACGAATTTAATAACTTTCGAACGTAAGTACTCTGCCGAAGCATACTTGAGGTTTGTGTAAACATTCACGACACCCACTTCTATGCCGCTTACCTATATGAAATAATAATATAATACAAAATATCAAACAATTTTGCCGGTCCTCTTACTTTTTCAACGGAAATCACTATTTTCGGTCTGGCACTAGCGTACAAAACGAACACGAGATTGACACCAACGCCGACTAGAATTCCATATTCTAAACTCCAAAACAAACAGCACAGCATGGTCACAACAAATATAAAACTATCAGCTTCTGTGTGCGTGTTGACGAAAATAAGAAATAAATTAGAATTCATTGGACGTTACAGTGTCAACAGCACTTACTTTTGGCTTTCCATATTTCGTGGATCTTTTCAAACTCGACCATGAATATCATAGCGGCAATAATGATGGCAGCTAAGGTTGCCTTCGGGATGTAGTAGAAGGTTGTGGTGAGAAAGGCCAGCGCCATAAGAACCAAACCTCCGGTTACTGCACCACCAAGAGTTGTCTTCACACCGGACGCATTGTTAATTGCGGTTCTTGTGAAGGAGCCTGTCGTTGGCATTGATGATACAAATGAACCCATTACATTGCATAGTCCGAGAGCGATCATTTCCTGGGATGCGTCGACAGTCTTGCCCTTGCCTAAGACAAAACATAGGTAATGGATGTGACTTGATCATATTTTTTTTTAGATTTGAACCTACTGAATGCCTTTGCAATGGCTATGCTCTCCAAAATGGAGATCAATGGAATTGATCCGATCGATGATCCCAGCTGGGTGATCATATCGGAAAAGGAGTATTCATTGCCGTCCACTGTGGTGCTAAATGGAGGCAATTTAAACGGTGGTAGCCCAGGGGTAACTTTCCCCGACAGTCGGAACGGTGTATAATCATCAGTTGTCAGTGAGTATGCTAATGCAGCGCCAACAATGACAGCCACTGCGTTTCGGGAGAGTGCAATATATTTGGCTAGGGTCTTATTGATGCACTTGATGTCTTTGACTTTCTGCGAATAAGTTTGTTTATTATTGGCTTTCTTCTGACTAAAATTTATTTACAACTTACCCTCATGCAAAGAAGAAAAACTAGAGTACACAACCCCAGCAGACTGTCGTTCAGCAGTGTCTTTGGTATATTCGTGAAGAAATTTTTCCACGAATCGATGAATGCATTCGAAGAACCTTTCAATAAAACAAGTCATCGTTACTCTTTCTAAGAAACATAGGCGTTGTAGTAGTACTCACTTGATATTCCAAATAGGTTATTGATCTGTCCACTGCCAATAGTAATGGCTGCGGCTGAACTGAATCCCACCGTAACTGGCATCGATATAAATTGAACCAAAAATCCCATATTTAGGATGCCTAGTATTAGAATAATAACACCAGACATAAAAGATGCCAGTACGGCGAAATCCGGACTGGCAGTGACGTGCTGTTGTACCATCAGAGCCATTATAGCAGTGGGTCCTGCAAAATGTAATTTATTTTTAATTTCTTGTTATTTTGTTATTGTTCAGCTGTTTATCTAATTCTTACCAACTGTAATATCCTTACATGTACCAAAGAAAATGTACACAAAGCATCCCATAAACGCTGAATACAATCCGTACTGCGGTGCTAATCCTGCAACAACTCCATACGCAATGGCTTGTGGAATTGCAGTCAATCCGACTGTGAAACCGGCCACCGCGTCCTGAATAATGTGTCGGGGTTGGTATTTCGGAAGCCATTTAAGGATAGGCAATGAATTCTGAATGGTTTCTACGCGGCAGCATTTCTGTGTCTTGCTTTTTAATATGCCACATACATTGGGCAAGTCCTCCTTGTACAGGTCACCTGGGGGAAAATGATTTTGAAATTTTTATATTGAGAATGTGAGGTTGTGATTGCGGGTCGTCTTTGGGATTATGTAGTTGTGAAGTATAATGCTATGTGTACGATAGAGCGATATGCTCCAAAACGAAGTATTACTACTACATGTAGAACCTATCGCAATCCGTAATTGAAAGTGGCGCAACGTTTATATACTTCAATGCGTGGATTGGCATTCCATGCTATCCATCATGCCAAGTGACAGCGCACAAGAGCCGAAATTAATAACTTAATGGGTACTTCCGAGGGGCTGGAAAAAATTCACCATTCCGTTAGTTATCTTTCAAATCTGACGAACTTATCGAAGAAATGTTATCATTTGACATGCATCATCGTGAATAGGTTTATTTCAAATGCTTTTTGTTTACTATGATTTATATTTTTCTACAGAGGCGTATTGTATTCAAAATAGAAGTTTGCTTTATGCTACAACATTGTAAAATTTATTACAAAAGGGCTGCACAGAAAAGACTTGGTTTAATGAACTCTCACAACTTATATTATGTAATGACATAATATAATTTAAATCGAAGCGACAACAAAATACTGATCAACAAAGTATGTAATTGAAGCGTTCTCAAGAAAAAACAAAAAAAAACTATCGAAAAGACGAAGATACGATCGCAGTTGAAACAAAAGCTGTCGTTGTACCAAACCATTGTTTAGTACTAGTGTCACAGATTAATCACCCCCAAACATTGGACACATTCACAACATCTGTGCGGGCACACTTATTCAATCAACAAAAAGTAAGAGTCTCTCCAATCCAACCAACCACGTTATCTCTTATTTTTTTCTACATTAGTTAATGAAGAGTGACGATGAAATTTACCGGCTACAGGCTTATGTTTGTGGCGATGAAGATCAAGTCTTTTTGCTCTTGGTTTACGGAATTATTATTAAAATTGCATTTAAACATATAAACATTTATACACATCACATTGCACCAAAAATGTTTCGTTGTTTAAAAGAATTTCCGAAAATGGATGAGAATTATGTAATAAAAAATTAAAAAGTTCAATGTTGATTGGCAGAAACCTAATAGCCCGCGGAGGAGCTTTGATCCACAAAGCGTTATCGTTTCCGAAAACTTAATGATCAGAATAGGTTATACTTATACAGTATGATTATGTTTTCTTTTGCGATTGTCGATTATTTTCGTTCATCATCGATTTTTGTACTATGGGAATGTCGATCGTGATCCATCTGTACGTCGGACGATCATCATCCATTTTCCAAGCATGAATGAAGGAAATATAAGATTATAGATTATAGTCGAAAGACATGTATGTACATTGTATTAGTGATTCCGCCGATATTAACCTGCTTGGAAATGTCGTTGTATATATGTATGGATTTTTATAATTTAAATGGCTTGGTAATCAGAATCACTAAGCATTCTAGGTTCAAGATTAAAATAATATTTGATGGCACTTTCAGCGTCTGATGCAAAAACATCGAACATACGCCATGTCCCTGTATGTTTATCGGATGCAAGAATTTAACTAAATTCACGTGTTGTTGTACTAAACACTGCATTAACCACACGGGCTATGTGCGTGTGTCATTCGAAACTGTCATTGAGAAAAATAAACTGGTAACCGCATTACGGTAACCAGAGTACCCCCGCTGACATGATAATTAGTAATTGTTTGTCTTCGCAATTTGGATTCAAATCGCAAAATGTCATTAACCAGCAATCAAACAATCGAACTTTTTCTCAATTGAGTTCGGTAAACGCGTGTTATCAGCTGATTTGCAAACGTGACTTGGTCATTGAGCTCTTATTTACGCACTTAAATGTAACACGTCTCGTCGCGAAATACAATAGCAAATAGTGAGTTTATTGTCAAATCAGCAGTTTGAATGAAATTATTTGACAAGTTTCTTTAATTTCAAAAACTAATTGTAAAAATCATTTATAGAGGAACAAATTATATAGTTCGTATAATCCTATTCCCGTTGTCGTTTATCGTATACGATTCATGTGTCGTGACATTCAGACTTTTTGCAATTTTATAGACGATTGCATTTCTTTTTCGACAGGATATAGGGTTGGCATTATTGTATTCTGCTGTTAACAACTGAAGAATTTCGAGAGAAAATAAACAATTTAGTATAAACACACGTATAGATAAATTACACTGTGTATTGGAACTTTGGGAATTACCGCCTTTTCCACTCATCACCATTATTTCTATTGTTTTCGATCAAATTTCACGGTTGGATGATATCCTTAGCAAATTACTGTTTGCTAAGCTAAAACAGAATCGGTTGAAGGGGGTTCACCTGTTGTTGTATTGGATTTGTTTACTTTTTGTCTGAGGTGATATCAAATGCATACAGTCTTTCATTTATGAACACTAGCATCCAAGTGAAACGACCAATGAAGTAATTCCAATAAGTCGTTCTTATCAGGACCCCACGGAGAATATAAATAATTTACTATGTGTTGTATACACATCAATTATAGCCTTGCACAAAGAATTTTTTCTGTTGTAATAGATTCCAATTGCAAGTCATTACTCGGCGATAATGCACAGATTGCAATAATTTATTTGTTTATACTTGCCCCGCATAATTGTTTGATATTTTGCTATGATTGGCGAACGTGTCTGATGCATTCCTAAAGGGCTTTATGATCAATCAATTTTACAAGTGTGTTGTTGGTATAAACTTAAATCCACAACAGTAAATTAAATGGGCAAAAACTTAATCAGCAATAAACTAGAACAAATTGTAAAACACCAACTATTTTTTGCACTGAACTGCGATAATATTTCGCACTGGTTGACAACAATTCGTTTTTGTACTCGCGAAATGGAATTCAAGTTGATGCTATTTTTTTTTTTTGTCGACTCAAATGCCGGAAATTCGTTTTTACACGAACATTTTAATTTGATCATCAACATTATTTTCTTTTGATAATATGTAACTCAAATTTAAGTCAAATTATTGTAAATTATATATTATCAGTATTTTAAGTTTTTTTTTTAAATCTCGATGTCACGAACAGATATGATGCACTTTGCTCTTAAAAAACACACCTGTTGATTCTGTCGTCATGGCGTAGTGTACCGAGGTTATTACGTTTTGTATCGAACTCTTACAATAAACAAAAAACAAGAAACTATTGTAAACTCCCGGGGGCGAACTCAAAGCGTAACGTTCATGCCGGCTGCTCGGCTGGAAATGATTCTAGTGCTAGTCACACTTGTTTTTATTGAATAAACCTTAGCGCCTCTCTGGTGCGCGCCGGCAGTCTCTACCGATAATGATGGTATCGGTGACAGTATGTACTAACTTAGCTTGAAAGCTGTACATTCATACTCAAGCTATTAGCGTTATTTTGAATAGGCGGTTGCTGGCGGTACATATACCGATATTGTCAATTATGCGAGCACGTGCTGAACAAGGTGGTGAATAGCATACTGCTTTCTTCTTGTATACAACGCTGACCGGTTGACGAAAAAAGAAAACCCAGCTTTTGGTGATGGTAATAGAATTGAATTACCAAGCGACAAGTCGAAGGTAAATCATTTTTAATATTATCAGACCCGCAAAGTACTCGTATTAGTTCAATTTAGCTCTTATCGATTGGGCGTGAAAAGTAAATTGTTTATTGTGCTATCGCGCTTGATCTTTTTTGTTGACCTGCTCTCAGTTATTTATTGATGCTGTGTGCTGTTTTTTGCGGAAATCTTTGCAACTTTCCCTTACCGATGACGTTGACGACAGATTGATGAACACAGATAAGTGAGCAAACGAAAAAAATGAATAACAGGTTAATCACGAGGTCTCCCAAACAAGTGCTTGTACATACTGGTATAGTTATTAGTTTATTACCCTTTATAGGGTAAATGGCGGTTTTTGCAGTGTTTCATTAATTAATTAATTTTTTGGGTGTACTAAAAAATATTTTATATTATCATTTATTAATTTATGGAATACTCGTAATTAGCTAATCAACTCGTACTAGCCTAATTTATTTTGAACAGGTAGGTACTTTTTGCGCATTAAATATTGTGATTTAGTTCTACGAATAATAATGCCACTTTTTCGATAGCAACTAATTTATTTTACGATACTAAAGTAGTTTTACAGCTTGAATTGTCGGCAGTGTGTACCTACTGGGTGATATAACTTGGACGAACTTAGGTAATTTCTGGATCAGTGGCCATACTACGCTTATGTGATTATCGTCTCCGTTTTCTGACAAAACGTTTTTGAAATTACCGTAGCTCGCATTGCATTGTGTATTAAGCTGTGGCCTCTTCGAACTTTTTTACTGCCACTTCAGCAGTTGGGCTTACTTGTTTCTGAAAAGTAAATGAAAAATGGAGTCCATATAGTAGAATCCCAGACCTTGATTGTCATAACTTTTCGTTTGTGTGAACCAGTGGAAGGGACCTAGAGTCTTATGCCGTATTTACGCAGATTCTTGAATGTCTGCCAGAAGTGGGCAGTTGGGCTGAAAACACTCTGCATCAAACAAAACTTTTTTTTTTTTTGTATCGTGAAACAAGAAATCATTGTTTCTAAGGAGACAATATATACAGGGTGTCCCAGTTAAGAAGGACAATCCTTTAAGGGAAGATTCCTGAAGTTATGCCGAACAAAAAATAGTATTGCCGTTATATTTCCCGTTATAGCCCATCAAAGTAGGTGACCTCTAATTTGGAGGTGTTACGACTAAAAACGGTATAACTTCTAAACTATTATAGCTACAAAAATAGTTTTGTACATTTTGAAAAGACAATTTAGTAGCGCATACAAGTCTTAAGCACTTCGGCTACATCTGGGCAGCTACAAAAAAGTTCTGGCTCCTTAAACTCAAAATTTTGAAAATTTTTCTTACAATTTTTTATTTAAAATGCCTTTTTCTCAAAATTTTGACTTTATAAATTTTCATTTTTTTTATGAAATTTTTATCCTTGAGAAATTTCCTAAAATTTATGTTAAGCAACTTTTTTACGTACGATCAACAGAAGTTATAGTAAAAGCCACTTTTTGTCAGGCAAAAATGGTAAAAAATGTATATTCTACAGCGTTCCTTTTCATTTTGATATTTTCTTGTTTTCCATGCAAAACATAATGCGTATTTTTCGTTAATTGGGAATCATTCGAATTAGAAAGTTCAGTCTCACAATATTCTTGATAAGAGACGTCTTAATAAAAACTAGGTCCGATAAGAATAGACATCATATTTGGATTAAAACTCCGCCGTGTAGATGTATACATAAATAAATAAAAAACAACCAAAAAATATTAAAAATACCGCAGATAAGTTGGTCTATTATTTTTAGAGCTATGTGGGTCATTTATTTGGAATAAATGTAGGTATATTGTGTGTAAATATCGAATAAAGAAAAGTTTTATAATGTATACGCCCTGCTTTAAATTTCGACTTTCGAGTTGGGATTTTTAAATGTGGAAGTAAAAAACTTATCTGGACATGAGTCAAAAAAACGTTTTCTTTTATCTGATGTGTTTTCAGCCTTACATAAAGCTTACATAAAACTGTAAAGCCCACTATCGGTTCATTTAATAAGTCCACCTTCAACTAACGATAATCAGCCCTATCGAGGAGTCCGTTCTCCGATTTGTACGAAATCGGAGAAATTCCATTCGAGGTATCCCTTCCGATTCACTTTCGGAAAAATTATCCGATGACTTATAGCGCACTTCGCCACATTGCGATATACCGCATTATGCCATTAACTTTTGTCAGCTACATGGCAAATTTCTTCCGAAGTTCTCCGAAAACCAATTGCTGCGGAATATTTTCCAATTATGGATAGTCAAATGAACGCGTTTATATACTTCAATTATTTGAGATCCGAATATATTTGACTTTCGTTTCGGATTTTCTCCGAACGGATACCTCGATAGGGCTCAATAATTCATCATTTACATTTTATCCGATTCCACATCAACTACGCATATTTTTGGTCACCGTGCTACTAATATTGGCTCTGCTAAGGCTTTCATCCTTACATACCACGCGGTATAAGCGTGTCATATTATACAATCTATTTGCACTTGGATTATTCAAAACTTACCCTTTATATCGTGTCTTTCAAATGCCAATAAGGAATTATCACTCTTTTCCCTTTTTAAAACGGATCTATACTGCATACTCAAAGCGACTACATCTCCCACAGGCAATCCACGGACATATATTTCGTACGACAGCTTATCTGACCCCATCCTAATTATATCCATTCTTTTTTTGTTTCGCGTATGTTTTTAAAAATTAGAATTAACGACTTCAGTCGCACATACTTCGTCTTAATTAAACTTTCTAATTTGACTTCAAAAATCAATGTTTTGTTTTTTATTTTATGATGTGCATATTTCACGTTTTTAATATTAATTTAGCGGCGAAAATCACGCGTAAAGTAACGACTGACGCAGCTAATATAATGCCAAAGAAAATTCTATAACTAGATCAAGCAGTGGTCGACTTGAGAAGTATCTAGTTTCTATGCACGCACACAACGTTTGGGACAGCGGAAATACTTCTAGTCACACATTCGAGTAGACATATTTTGGGAGCTATTCTGATAAAAAAAAGTTTGCATCTACAGCTCTGCATTGAACATTGGAGTAGGTACAATATATTTTTTTTTTTTTGGTAGAACCGAACAAATGCACACCAATGTAGTTGATAAAATAAATCGTTCATGTATTTGAGAACTTTCTTTCCAGCATAAATGATAGGGCGCCCATTAAGATTCAATGTATGTACCTCCTAAATCTTAGGTGACCTAATTTAACGGGATATAACATGAAATTGAGTTAAAATAGACCCCTTCACCCTGGCATACGATTGTGTGTATCACCAATTCAACGTAACTTCAAAGAAAAAAGTCTAACTCTTTAGTATGGGCTTGGGCACCCGCGACAAGGAATACATTCATAGGTTTGCTTATTATTTAATCACTGTGCAACTGGTTTTAGACTCAGCAGATTTATCATCGAATCGAATGATCCATACATTTTTTAATAGGCTGTACGAAAATATAGTCCATTAATAAATTAGCATAATAATAATAATAACTTCAGTTGATAAATATTTTGTTTACCATGTTACGTTTTCTAGATGTATTACGAAAAAATGTATTAAGTTCACATAAAATGTTTCTCAAGAAATATTAATTTGAGTAAAACTGAAAGTTTCACAACATTTACATTGTTTTTTCGGTTACCATAATAATTATAACTGCTAAAACATTTTGCGTATCAAAAAGCAAACAATGTGCGCTATTGGCGAATAGTGCCTTAACATCGGTATAAAAAACAGGACCATAAAACCAAAAATATCAAACAATGCTAGCATTTTACTCGCTTTTTAGTAATCATTTTAAACTATAAATCCAAGCTGCCGGGACAGGGGCATATATAGACTTTAGGGACCTACAATTTTAAAACAGCTTTTGCGTTTTTTTTTTTGTTTTATACTAGCCCTAATATTAACGGTACTTCCCATTAAAAATGTTCCAAATATTTAAACAATTTAGATTTTTTCGAAAACGGCTCTAACGATTTGAAAATTGGCTTTTTCTCGAAAACAGTAAAAACGATTTTAACAAAAACTGATCCTTAAGGCACTATCGTCATTCTTAACTTGATACTCAGTTTTTCTCTAAAATACCTGCGACCTTTGAAAGTGTAACAGCTAGGTAATGCTTATATCCTAAAGGTCCTAAACAATACCGTATACATACTCAGTTTTCAGCTAAACAGTTTTAGGACAGTGCTTTACGAACCCAACATTTTAGTATTTGTTTGCATAATTTTACCAAAAACCGCTCTAATGATTTTGATCGAAATACATATTTAAGACTACATAAGCATTCTAAACATGATCACGTACCTACTTAGTTTTTCTCAAAAAACTCAAATATAGCCGTTTTATGAATATTTCTCAAAAATGACTACCCAAATCCCGCTCTATATATTCACACACGGTCTATTTTTCTAAATGTCAAAACATCAGTGACAATACAAATCCAATAGCAACCAAAATTTGAAATGACTGACATTTAGCGATTCACAATAAAAGAGAGTTTCGTGCGACCAAGTCGTGCACTTTATTTCATTTATTTAAAGATAAGCCTTCTAAATATAAAGTCATATAAGTCTTACTCGTAATGCGATTTTTTTTAGTAATTAAATTATACCCTACAACTTTTGCATCGATAACAAAATAATCCCTAAAAATAGGACACAAACCAGACAATTTATGGATTTTATCGTGACCATAAATCAATTCGGTCAATATCAGATTTAGCTATTAAAAGTCCACTAAATACAGTGTTTTTATTAGTCAAAATATCGCCATAGAAGATTAAGTGGATTAAAAAATACTTCATGATGAAACCAAAGCAATAAGAGAAAAAATCAGTCGAATTCTCTGAAATTCCGTGACAGTCGCCTTTGATTTCATTGCACATATTAGATTTAAATTTAATCTATGTATATTTCAAATATGCTTGGCTATTTTTCTCGTAGATCTATGGTGCCGTGCCATTAGGCCCAGCGACATAAGACCAAATCTCTAAATCTGGCTATATGTCGTGTTGTGAAGGTGACATAAAGCCAAATTTTTTAATTTGTCAGTATGACGCTTTGGTAAGTTAACATTAGGCTATTTAGACTTTGTCATTTTCCACTGCATATCTGATTTTGCCTAAATGATTAGTTACAAAATATACTCCGTTGACCATTTTGAGAAGTTTAAAATGTAGATATGCATGCAATTTGAAAAATGGCCCAAACGAAAATGAAGTAAGGTACCAAAAAATTATATGAAAACCAACAACTACAAAAAATGTATTAATTTTTTTTTTTTGCTAAATTGGAAATATGTAGAATTTAATTTTTTGGGCACTTTTTCTCTTTATTTTTCTAATTCATTCAAGATGATGCATATCTCCTGGTAAGTTTTGGCACTCTACACTTCTACAGAATAAGAGAAATAAACTTGGGCATGGAAATAATCCAGAAGCGTAGATAGCAAAGAAACGATTGCGAAAAGGAGGATCAATTTCAAAATCCTAAAGGCGTAGCAAAAAAAAATCTTGAGCAAGGGAGGTGGATCAATCTGGGGCGTGAAAATTAAAAATTCGCGCGTATTTTTAATTTTCACGCCCCAGATTGATCGCGCGTATTTTTAATTTTCACGCCCCAAGCCCGCTGAAGTGCTACATAGGTCCCGAAAAACGAATTCATGACTTATGTCCCTGCGTCCTAATTCACATGCCTAACATTTTGCATGACTCGTACGCAGTGGAGAGTATCACAGAATCGGCTAGGGCGATGATAGCACTTTTACTTGTTTCACCTTTGCTCAGTAACCGCACCTTATCTTTGGTTGGCAAAATAAAAATCCAACATTTAGCAATCGACGGCAATGAATTAAGTATGCAGATAATTTTTAGATTTAATCAGAAATCGAACGTTTAACTTGAACCAGATAAAATCGGTTAACTTTTGTTTTGCTTCAAGAAAATCAATTGTAGTAGGTAAAGACTTAGAAAAAACGAACAATAATAACGACAGCAATGATAACACGAATCCTTCAATCAACATGCTGTCCCAGTGTAGGCGTGGAATCGGCTAAGGTGATTGATAGTGGTTGATTAAAATCGTGATGTTTACTCAATGCAGTCATTATCAATTTAGGATTGTTTGCTTAGTATGTACACGATTCGTTATTCATTTTAAGATGGTCCTTCTTCATGCACACGATAGATGATATCTAAGTATACATACTTAAAAATGACGATTACAAAATTGATCGTTAACTGTGACCCAAGCCGATCCTACCCCTTTAATTTTTATTTTTATATTTTACTGATTGTTTGCTGCAGTTACGCTTTCACCAGAGAAAGAATAACATTTTAGGGTTTGAGTCTTCAGAATAACTTACATTTTAATGATTTTCACTTACTCCATACAATAAATTGAAAGAATAAATAAATGCTATCGAATCTCAACACGAACAAAATATATTTTTTTTTATTGAACTAGCTGTACCCGGCCGGCTTTGCCCATGCACAGGAATTGTATTCCTTTTCCTTAGGTCTTGTAATATATGTAATAATGTTCTTTCGATGCGAAAAATGAGAATAAATCGATTTTCTGGAAATTTCATGAAATGAATCATGGAAATCGGCCCAGCGGTTATCGAGTTATAACGCCATCAAGTTTCACCCCACAAAAGATGCAATTTATTGCAATTTCAGAAGTGCAATAAAGTTCAAAATTACGTTTTGGACCTTTTTGCATAAGACTTTATTTAATGGCACCTGTTATACTCTGTTTATCATGCATTGAAAGTGCAATAAAGTCTTTGGACATTATTGCACTCAGCTATTTCAAAAAACCTCGCACCCACTCGAAATCCTATAGTGAATCTAAGCAGGGGGGTTGCAGGGGGGCAGCATGCCCCCGCAAACATATTCTATATATAAAACAGTGGGATGTGTATGCAATCCCCCTGCTTGATGTCACTGTAGGATTTGGAGTGGGTGCGAGGTTTTTTGGATGTAAAGTTTTTTTTGGATTTTATTTCCAGTTCGATTAGGACTTTATTGCACTTTTAAAAATGTAATAAAGTACAAAAATCACTTTTTAATCAATCAATTACGTTTTGGACCTTTTGCATAAGACTTTATTTCATGGCATATCTGTTTACCATGTCTATTATAATAATAACAATATTATTTAACTAGTGCCTAACTGCTTCAAGTTTCTCTCACAACATTTTGGTGGTGGTCGGTTTTCTTCCACTTGCCCATAACTCACTTCAGAGGCCATTGTATCGGGTTCTTCTTTCAAATGTGTTGTGCCGCACGTTTAATCTGTACTTTGCTTTGTTTTTATACTCGTTCTAATATGTAAAATTATCCCTGACGTCATATTCGCGCCGCACATCCATCAGATTAGAATTATTGAAAGTCATTACGTTGTTTGTCCCATTAGAGATGTCATGATGACGATTAAAAACATCACATCAATTAGTTGTGGTTTTTATGACATTCGACAGTCGCGGAACGGTGACCCGATTATGATCAAGGTAGGTGACTACTAAACTGTGACGTCATCATGACTGCGAAAATCAAAACTAATTCATTACCCATTTGGTAATCTCTCTAGGGTCAATCTACATTTTTCCTTTTATACTGCATTAAAAAATCAATCAATTTAAAAAAGACATGAAATAATACGTGTTGTGCTTATCGCACTTTGCCTCAAATTTGTGTCAACAACGCTGTCTTTCTGTAAAGATTCTAATTTATTGATAAAAAAAAGTTTTCGGAAATCGCAACTAAGATATTCATATAGCGCCAGCGATTGCATCGCTAGACTTTACGTCATTTGAATTTAAACCGTTTTACTTTTCACCATATTTAATAAGTTTGATGATTTTTTATCGTGCTATCAAAAACGTACGATTGTCTTTCACAATAAATAATAATTAACCCACAACGAGCATAATAATAATAGGCACTTGATTAAAGCTAAACGATTGTCTTTCCCTTGGCGTCTAATATTATGCGATAGCAACTATCTTTCATCGGGGAGCTATTTGAGATTGAGATATGTAATTATTGTTTTACAATATTTCAATTTAAATTCGTATCACCCAATAAAAAACTTATTAATAAAGCATAATATATCATACGATAGGAAGTTGGAGACTTTGTATGTGTCGACGTAATCTTGGAATAATCGGTTTTACTACTTTAGGGTTACTTTACTTTAGGTGCTATAAATTTGCTGGCCAAAATCGTTTTCAAGTGAGTAAATTAACCGCACCCCATAGAAACAAAAATTCGAAAGCAACTCCTTGGGGGCTTGGCAACATTACCAAAACGGCTGCGATAACACGATAAAGTAGCACGCAGCACATTCAATATTTTTGATCACCATTATATACAGACAGGAGTTTGCTGATTTAAATGAATATTTTAAGTCGGGTGCCATGAGTGCGTCATATTGTATGCACTTCCCTTTCATCTGTTTCCCTGGACCGTTGAATTCAACAATTTTCGTTACCCTTTCGTTACGATATTCACTCTTCAGTGGGGTGTTGGTGTTTGTCAGACCTTCAAGCTTACATTTTCAAATGTTCCTTCTATCCGGTTGCATTTTGTTTGCTTATATGTTTACGATGTCTAGAAGGTGTTCTGCATTCCGACCGATTCGGTAACTCCGAAATTTTTTCGAAATCACTTTTCGTGAAATTGCAAACAGCTAACATCTGTCATTTGGGACATCGTAAGTGTTTTTATTTTGGAAAATTGTTTGTTAATAAAATTGTGTTGTTCGTGTGGCTTAAAAGATTATTTTTATTATAATTTTATTATAAACGGATCTTATAATGAGTGCTGTGCTAGTTGCTGCACAGGAGAAATAAAAAAATAAAAAGACGAGGGCTGAGAGATATATAAAATCCCTTGGAAATTGCAGATGCTGCGCAAGTTATAAAAGCTAAAACCGAAAGTTTAATTTTGTCAATTATTAGTCGTTTAATAGAGGTTCATTTCATACTACCGTCTAAATGTGTATTTCTAATGTTGTTGCCGTTGTTGCAAATTGTTGAACCACACCTTCAACAATATTCAATTCCTGCCACTTTGCAGCTAGCCGCAGTTTTGCGTTTTTGCCGCTCCATAAAATGAATAAATATTCCTTCCTGCGCAGTATTTTTATGTTTACCCCTGTTTTAAATATATTTTTTGTGAAATAAGCCTATCAAGTTTGTTTTAAATTGCATTTTTTACTTACATTTTTGATCGCGTCTTTTCGTTTCCACTATTTCACATCGAATGACCAAGATCGATTTGAAATCACTTGGAAATCGTCAAAATCGATTTGTGGAACACAACAATTTCACTTTTTCTCAATTCCGAAAATTTCTAAACCGAAATCGAATAAAGTGAAATGTAGAACACAAAAATTCATTTCCGATCGATTTCGATTTCATTTCGAGTGAAAGTGAAATGTGGAACCTAGCTGATAACCTTAGGTATTGGCCCAGGAGTATTCCTGTGAAGATTGGTCAAAATTGGACAAAGGGGCGTGGCACCACCCATACAACAAAATCGTTAAAAAATCTTATATTTCGAAAGCCACCGAAAAGATTGAGTTCAAATTTACACACAATCTTAGGTATTGGCCCAGGAGTATTCCTGTGAAGATTTGTTAAAATTGGACCGCCCATACAAAAAAAAACTTTTATCTCGAAAACCAAATCGATTGAGTTCAAATTTACATACAATCTTAGGTCTTGGCGTTCCTGTGAAGATTGGGCAAATTGGACAAAGGGGTGTGGCGCCTCACATACAAAAAAAAAAAACATTGCAAACTCTATTCTGTCAATCATGGGAACCAAAATTTGTAAAATGATGTGTACTACAGAGCATTACAATAAAAACTGTTTATCACTGATTTAAATGAATTT